>OY754980.1:9099864-9224889 GCA_963576475.1 Molanna angustata
ATTCTGATTCCCGAGAGAATCAGTCGTCTGCCGACGTTTCGTCTGAATCACATCAGACATTTTCAATAGGCGCCTTGTTAATAAATTGACGACAGACGACTGATTCTCTCGGGAATCAGAATTTGACGCGGGTTATCCCCAAAATACTTAATAATAACATATTTTGTACTCGCGAAAACCTTAGATTTAACATATATATATATATATATATATATATATATATATATATATATATATATATATATATATATATATATATATATATATATATATATATATATATATATATATATATATATATATATATATATATATATATATATATATATATATATATATATATATATATATATATATATATATATATATATATATATATATATATATATATATATATATATATATATATATATATATATATAATATATATATATATATATATATATATGTATATATATATATATATATATATATATATATATATATATATATATATATATATATATATATATATATATATATATATATATATATATATATATATATATATATATATATATATATATATATATATATATATATATATATATATATATATATATATATATATATATATATATATATATATATATATTAAAATTTATCGCTATGATATGACTGATCTATTTCACAGATATTAAAATTAAATAGTTTATTTTTTCTAAAAACTAAAAACCACTGGAAAGCTTATTCAATATTTCAGTGAACGAAATTTATAGTAAGCAGGCAACCATATATTTAAATGATTCATACGGATTTTTGAATGAAAGACATTATTTTTAATCGTTCACTTTAATTTCTATTTAGCAGGGAAAGATTCAATCCCAACCAAAAAGCATGAAACAAATTGACTAAATACTGTGCATGTGTTTCAGCATTTATTAAACAGTTATAAATACATACCTGGCCGTTGTCATGTAGGTACTAAAAAATATTAGGTCCTTACATATTAGGTATTATGAAATTGGCG
This sequence comes from Molanna angustata, assembly GCA_963576475.1. Lineage (NCBI taxonomy): Eukaryota > Metazoa > Arthropoda > Insecta > Trichoptera > Molannidae > Molanna > Molanna angustata. Next base: position 9,100,874 of record OY754980.1, read on the forward strand.
TTTTGCCGTACTGGCAACTTTGATCTCAAATATCTTCTCTTTGGTCAGGAATTCCAAATTCAAATTTATACAGCTATTTACTCATTTATTTGTTTTTCGAAAATTATATTAATTCATTTGTTTTTTCCTCAATTGTTTTTTTCTTTGCGTCACTCAGTTTACAAAATGGAAAACTTGAAATATCGCGTTATTTACGAGTACGAGTTCCACCGTGGCACCAGTGCCAAAGAGTATATAATACCTTACGGATAACCAGTATAATAAATAATAATAATAATAATAAAATAATAGTGCTGGTGTCTTTCACTACAGCTTTCTTAAATCTGGCCAGACGATTACGGTAGATGTCTTTTGTCAGCAACTGGAAACCATGATGGAAAAGCTAGCTGCTAAACAACCGAGGCTGGTTAATCGCTCTAGGCCACTGCTGCTTCATGATCACGCTAGACCACACACTGCACAACAGACGGCTACCAAATTAGAGGAGCTTCAATTGGAATGTCTAAGACATCCACCGTACTCTCCGGACCTTGCCCTAACAGATTACCATTTTTTTCGAAATTTGGATAACTTCTTGCAAGGGAAAAAAATCAACTCCGATGGGATAGTCCAAACCGCCTTCAAAGATTTTATTGATTCCCGTCCGAATGTTTTTTTGAGTAAAGGGATCGATGAACTACCTATGAGATGGCAAAAGTGCATAGATATAAATGGTACATACTTTGATTAAATAAATATACCTATTATATTTTAAAAAAATCGACTTTATGTTCTCCCATACAAAACGCCAATTTCATACGTAAGGACCTAATAATAAAATGTTTTGTTTCATTGCCAAATTTAATATCTAAAGAAAATAAAAAATATCCAGAATATGCACATATTATAGGTTTTCATACATCATTAATTTATGCATTTCAGCAAGATACTTTTTAATATAAATTATTTTTTACTCTGTACGATAACAATGTATAGAAATATCAATTGTATGTTGTGTATATTTTTATTAAATTTTATCTATAATTTCGGTCCTCTTATCAACCCGTCCAAATCCCAGACTATTGTTATTGGCAGTCCTCGGTTGCTGTCTAAATTAAAAAATACAACCCTCCCATCTCTACTGATTAACAATCAAATCATTTCCTTCTCCAAAGTTGTTAAAAATCTTGGTATCTTTTTCGACGAAGATCTCTCATGGCATGAACAAATTTCTCATGTCAGTAAGAATCTGTTCTTTAGTATACATTCTCTCAATAGACTGAAAAATTTTCTTCCGACACATTCAAAAATCATGCTTGCACAATCCTTACTTCTCCCTTTGCTTGATTATGCTGACGTCTGTTATCTGGATGCGAACGAAGAACTGCTTAATAAACTTGAACGATTGCAAAATGTTTGTATACGCTTTATTTGCAATCTTAAAATTTTTTATCATGTTTCCACTTACCGAAATCTTCTTCGCTGGCCCAAGATACGTCAACGTCGTAATATTCATTTACTTTCTCTACTGTATAATTTAATTAACAACACTAATTCACCACAACATCTCAAGAATAAGGCTATTCTCTTATCAAATCACGGTCTGCCTCTTCGATCTACTGAACGTATCACACTAGCTATTCCCATTCATTCTACTGAATTTCTCAGTTTATCTTTTGAAGTACAATCAGCAAGACTATGGAACACCTTAAGTAATGATACTACGACGTTTCAATCGATTCAACTTTTTAAAAAGAAACTAAAGCTGTTTTACCTGTCTAATAATTCTTAACTGACACCCCATATCCATCCTCCCTCCCCTCCTTCAACCTCTATTTCCTTCCTTCCTTTGTTGCTGTCAATTTACTCTTAATAATTTTTCGTGTTTCTTTCCGTTTGTTCTAAATTTATTGTACATACCACTATACTATCTATGGCCTCACGTTGCTATGGTTGGTTGGAAGAAATTGCCTTGTGGCAATAAACCCGCCATTGTACACAGTATTGTACATGAAGTTTAATAAATAAAAAAATAAATAAATAAATTTGGAATATCAATTTAAACAGAAAAAATATAATAAAATATATTGATTTTGTAGTTATACAATATTTTTGATCAGTAGGTGTATTTGTGATAAATGCATTATATTTTGTAGTTATACAATATTTTTGATCAGTAGGTGTATTTGTGATAAATGCGTTATATTTTTTAATGATCTTGAGTTTTTAGTTTTAGTTTTTACGTCTTTGATTTGGTTTGTGAAGATTTCATTTTTTCCTTTTTCCATGTTGCTGATGTGTCATAATCAATTTCGGGGAAGTTAATTTTCTCCACAACAATTTTCTGAAGAATTGGTTCCATGATATATTTTGCCCAATCATTGAAGCTTTCGCGTATTCCTGGTTGGTGAATAGTTAGCTAAAAATAATATTCATTTTTTAATTTGGTAGGCACTAGGCCCCCAAGTCAAATTGAAAACGCTGTTCGTTTTCGCCAAGCGCTAATTTTTTTTGTATGGGATTTGACGTTTGTTGTTTGTTATTGTAGAAAAAATTTCTACAACAAACGTCAAATCCCATACAAAAAAAATTAGCGCTTGGCGAAAACGAACAGCGTTTTCAATTTGACTTGGGGGCCTTGTCTAAAGACATAGACCCGAATGCACAGTCCTAGGTAACTAAATACTAACTCCTAACCTCACTGGAGTACTTAGTATTAACACTTAACTAAGTTAACAATTGCGTTGCAGAGACATCACTAAACTAAATACTACGCCAAACTTTAGGTCGATGGCGTAGATTTTCACATTATTGTGTATGAAGTAAAGAGATAGATAGCTTTCTATGAGTTTATACTGACGTTCAAAATGTTTTTTTGTCATAACAACACAAACACATATTACATATATAACCAAGCTCACACTGACAGCTCGATGTCACGATTTTTCTGAAATTCCAGCGAATTTACGGCATCTCGTATAGATCGCTGAATACTCTGTGTGGGGTTTGATTTGAGATTTGACAAAATTACTAAATACATATTTGACGAAGTCGTTAAAATCATCATACATCTAAAACATGTCTATTTTAGCATTAAACCTCTCGTAAGGTTCCTCGCGATCAACCTTACTTTTTGACAGTTCGCAAATGTTATTTTACGCCACCGAGCATGCGCTAAGTATTTAGATATGTCTCTACCTTAGCATCCTCCAGTTAGGAAGCCACGTGATATCCTAACTTGTGAGCGACTGTGCAATGAAAACATGGTTAGTATTTAGAATATAGTATTTAGGTCGGACTCTGCATTCGAACCATGTACTTTTATACCTACTTATATAACGTAATAAGTGTTACTTACTATTTTTGAGAAAATTGTTGTATAAACATTATCGGGAACAAATTCCATTCTAGCTATTTTTGGAATAGATGATCTGGAATTCTCTATTGAAGATGAAATTTCACCTGAAGTTAAATTCTTTTCCACCTTTAAAAACACGTTTAAATTTAAAATTAAAAAAAGTATAGTTTGTAATAAATTAAAGATAGGTAGGTTAACTTTCATACCAGGAAAAACCCCAACAGTGTGTATGCAATGGGGATTAAAATAGGCGTTTTAAAGAACATTGAAACCAAAATTAATGTTCGTGCTAGATGGGTTGAATCAAATGAATGATTGAATATTTACCATCATGTAATTCGAGTGAAAGTCGAAAAACTTGCCAGATATTTACTATGCATGTCCTGCTTTCAAATGTATATAAAAAATTACAATTGAAAACTTTTGATAAGGATACGAAATTTTTTCAAGGTTTTTTCACATTATAGTATTTTGAAATCAAAATATTTGAGGAGTTCTTTCAATTCTTCGATTTAATATTTTCTAGAATTTAATATTTGAATTATTGAATATCAGCTTGAATTGGTTCGAATCTAATTGGATCCCCAAAATCCAAATTAATTGAAGTAGGATCTTCTGTACTTACCTATGTTCACCATGAATACCACTAAAACATTTTAATTAGTTACATCTATATGAGATGTATAAGTTAAATAAATACTTACTTCGATTGTATACTCAATTTCGTGCATTTTATATATGCCCGTGGACTTGATATTTGTATCTGTTAATTTACCATCAACATCGTAAGAAAATTTCAATCCATGAAATATTATATTCCCAATAACTGTGGCCATCTTGGTTTTATTTGACAATGACGAACGTAGTGTTATATCTTTGACATGTGCATCATTCATGCCCACCACGAATCCGTTGAAATATTTCAATACTCCGATGACTTCCTTTTCATACATTATCTCACTATGAAATAAAAAAACATGCGTTTTTTTTTAATATTTATATAAAAAATAACACAACGCTCATAATATATATACCTACTATTAAACAGAAAATATTTTTCCCTGGCTATTCATTCATACCACCACGGTATATCTCACAGTGTGATAATCGTGGTAAAAATAGGAATCGGATATATACTAGAGATTAGCAAAATCAGCCTTGATCTTATGTATATATAAAATGCATTAGGTACAGACTGTGAATGCTAGATAATGTTGGTACTAATTATATGTATGTATTGAAAATACTAAATAGCAAAAAATTGATAGAGTAATGAAAAGGAGAGGAAATCGGGATCAGGTGTTCAGGGATAAATATTCCTTCATTAGTTTTTTCTTGCGAACCTTGTTGATGAACTGTAAATATGTGAGATTTTATTTTGGATTTTCTTATAAATAGTTCTCTATAAAATACCGAATTATCGTTAAACGATTAGACATTTATATTTTTCAAAAACTTTTATGAAATAAATAGGTACAAAATTTAAAACAAATTTAATTGGTTACGTGATCACTCTATACGCTCGCACAACGTTAATCATTGTGCTTTATACTAAATATGTTTATTGTTCTATTATTTATCAATTAGAACTGGTGTTAGTTCAAACTCTATAATAATAACAAGTGGCGAGTTTATTGCCGTATGGCAATTTCTTCCAACTAACCAGTGTTTCCGGCCCAGAGAAGCAATATTTAAGTGAGAAATGAAATTAAATAAATATTTCTCCTCTGCTGGGAATCGTAGGCTCCAGGACTCGATCGACCGAACTCGATACTTATGTACATAATATTTGAGTGTTAATAATAAACCTACCTGACATCAGAAGTAAAATCTCTCATCCGAAAGTTACATAACGTCAAAACTTCTATTTTTTCCATCAATTTTTCAAATACATTATAAAAGTATTCATTAAAATTCAATAGTCCAGTCTGTTCGATGGAACCTGAAAATTATAAATAATAAACATAAATTGAGATAAAAATGTAAGTCTTATACATACATAATACATGCAAAAACGCAAGAGGATGAACCTATATACTTACCTACATAAATTTATTGATAAATGACTTAAGAAACTCAAAATGACTGATCGGATGTACTGCGATATTGAATACATACCTATCAATTGAGTATACCAAATTATGTAAATAAATAAATTATAAGAAATAATTTTCACTTAAAATTCTTTAATACAAATATCTGTTATTTCTCTCCAATTCCTCGCTTAATCAGAATATACAACTCAGTTCATCAAATTCATAATATTGATATATTCTCAAACTCCAAATTAACTTTCAAAAAACACATAATATCCCAGTTCGTAACCTCTTAATTCTTTTGTATAAATTTATGTAAAACTTTTCTGTTTATATTTTCTCATATTTAATTATTGTTTAATTCTCACATTTCATTTGTTTAATTTTTGTTTTCATATTTCATTTGTTCAATTTGTGTATTCACATTTCATTTCTTTAATTATTATAGACTCAAAGATTAAAATCTTTGGGTCTACAATTATAAACTTGCTGTGTAACTTCCACCCGCAACATAATAATTATATATTATGTATATAAATATAAAATAGATACTGTACCTTCCGTACACCGCATAGTGTAGTGTAGTGTAGGCAGGAAACTTAAACTTTAAAAAAAACTAAACTGTTAAAACTTAAAATTAAACTGTTATGCGCAGAAATACCTATTTGGGCATTCATGCCTGTGTCTGTGCTCAATTATGTAAATAAAATAAAATAATATACCTATCTACTAATATATTGGCTCGTGTCTTAGTAGCAAATTCCTGATGTATGCTGACGATCTAAAAATATACACACCTGTGAGCTGCATCAGCGATTGTATGAAACTTCAAAATGATCTTGACAAATTGTCTGATTGGTGTTTTAAAAATAATATGCGCCTAAACACCGACAAGTGCCACTCAATAAGCTTCACCCGAAATAGGAAAAAGATAGAATTCACATATAATATAGACAGCGTCGACCTGAGGAAATTAAGCTCTGTCAAAGACCTCGGGGTGATACTTGATTCTGAACTCTCGTTTAGGGACCATTACGATCATATTACGGATAAATCGTACAGAACTATGGGTTTCTTATTTAGGATAACAAAACCGTTTAAAGATCCGAATAGTTTAATAAGGTTATATTATTCTCTGGTACGAAGTTTACTCGAATACCAATCGTTCATATGGTCCCCCTACTATGTGTCTCATAGAGACAAAATAGAACGTGTTCAGAAATATTTTACTAGGGTTCTTTCTTTTAGAGCGGGTCATAGTGGCCGGTTGAAATACCAGGAGCGCCTTTCGCTTTTTAATATGGTTAGTTTGTCAGTTAGGCGGAGTGTGGCCGAATTAATGTATCTTCGTAAGCTGATTCGAGGTCACTTGGACACATCTGACATAGAATTGTTAAACTTTCATGCAAATAATAGATTAAGATGCAGCGAAGTGTTTCGTCTGAAAAGGTATAGAACCAATGTGGGACAGTTTTGTCCTATAAGCCGAATGATGAGCTCATATAATAGTTTGTCAAGGGTTGTATCGGATCTTGATGTGTTTCATAATCCGGTGTCCACTTTCAAACGTTTGATTCGAGGAAATCTAGTGATAGGGACACCTTGATGTTGTGTGGCTCTGTGGGTGTTGATTTGTATTGCGCATTTCTCCCCACTTTTGTATATTGTATTAGGATAATTTGGTATCTTGATTGTATGTTTTGTTCTTATTTAGTTTTTATAGTTTTAAAAATAAAAAAATACTAACACGTGTATAGTACGACATATAAACCAGCAAATTCGACAACATATTAACTTATAAGTCTTACTAAAAATATTCTAGTTAGACGGGCATGTTTCCGAGTTCGCGATTTTGTCCGCGACGTTATTTATTGACTGTCGTTACATTGCACTCGCGTTTGTACCTGCCAATACAGTGACATTCTGCCGTGTCGGAGTGTCATTGTGTTGGTAGATTCAGACGTTGCGTCTGAATCGTTGTGACAATTTAATGTAATGACGTTGTGACAATTTAAAATATGCTGGGTAAAATCTATTTGTTTTTTTTTGTCTCGGTTCAATTGTTCCTTCTTTTTTTATGTTTTATTTTATTAGTTCAACATTTGTTTTCTTCCTGTTTTCCTACATATATGTATATGTGTATTTTAAACTTTTCTTTTAACTGTGCAAAGTAATGTCTTTTTTATAATATGAATGGTCAGGAGACGTTGATTGTACATACCTAACTATGCACAATAGCCATGCGGGAGATACCTGTTATTGGAGCACTGGAGATTCTATTTTTTGTTTCATGTTTTTTTTTGTTTGTGTTGTTCAGTGTTCTGTTGGTGTCTCTGTATATTAAATAAATAAATAAATAAATAAATATTAAGAAATACCGAATTCAAGCAATAAATATATACTTGCTTGTATTGTATACAAATAATTATATTAGGTTGATAATAATAAAACCTATGTATTTTTTAGTGTTGACAAATTGAAATTATTTGTTAATAACTTAATAGGACAAGAAAATAATATGATAGGTACATTTCGTTTGATCAATTTTTATTTTGATTTTATGAAATGTACCTATATGTTATGAACCGAGTGATTGGATTGGACATTACTCATATTGCCCGTGCATTGTGATTTTATGAAATGTACCTATATGTTATGAACCGAGTGATTGGATTGGACATTACTCATATTGCCCGTGCATTTTGATTTTATGAAATGTACATATATGTTATGAACCGAGTGATTGGATTGGACATTACTCATATTGCCCGTGCATTTTGATTTTATGAAATGTACCTATATGTTATGAACCGAGTGATTGGATTAGACATTACTCATATTGCCCGTGCATTTTGATTTTATGAAATGTACATATATGTTATGAACCGAGTGATTGGATTGGACATTACTCATATTGCCCGTGCATTTTGATTTTATGAAATGTATCTATATGTTATGAACCGAGTGATTGGATTAGACATTACTCATATTGCCCGTGCATTTTGATTTTATGAAATGTACCTATATGTTATGAACCGAGTGATTGGATTGGACATTACTCATATTGCCCGTGCATTTTGATTTTATGAAATGTACCTATATGTTATGAACCGAGTGATTGGATTGGACATTACTCATATTACTCATATGAGAGGGCAATTTGATTTTGACCAGTACCAGAATTGCTTATAGAAGCCGAAAATCTTGGCTTGCCTATGAATATTATTTTAAAAAAGTCAATCTGATATTTTTTTGTCTGCTATATTGAAACCATACTACAAGATTAAAAATTAAACCGTTTGTAGATACGATGCTTGACAGGGCCATAAAGGTATATATTATTTTGACATGTGATTTTACAATATTTTATGCTAAAAAAAATTTTTTTCGACGCATCCCAATTTTCTTTCAGGGTTTTCCTAGTCCGAAGGTTCTAGGCACGCCCCTGCCAGTACCGAAATTGCTTATAGAAGCCGAAAACCTTGGCTTGCCTATAAATACAATAAGTAAAGTAATACATAAAAAATATAATTACAGGTTAGAAAAACTGTGCTTAAAGAAAAAATAAATTAAATACTAATTTAAGACATAGTATTTTTTCAATTGTTTAATTGCAACCATACTACAGCATTGAAACTTCAATGCGATCCTTTTCAGGGCCATTAAATGTAAATTCTATTTGGGCATCTGATTGATAAATATTTTTCATGTCCACTGAAATGAACAAGGATAAACTTATGTTCAAAATCTTTATATATTCGACATTATTTGCCAATTTTCTTTCAGGGTTTGCGTAGTCTGTACGTTTTAGGCACGCCCCTGCTAATAACAATGTTCTATACTCTGATTTAATAAACACAATTAATACCTACCTACATCTCCAATTAACATTTCTCACATTTTATCAATCCAAATTTTTATAGTCATTCACATCTTATTAAAATACCTAAAACTGAACGAACAACTTACAGTTATAATTAACAACAATTAATTTTATTTTCACTTTTAATCCTGTCTCTGCATGTTATCAAGGTATAGAGTACTCTCTCTATGATGAATTGCCAAGAATCCAATAAAAGCTAAATACCGTATATATTATTAGTAGTGTGTTTATCCCTAAGCTTATATACATAATGTTTCAATTCATTACGTTGAAAATGTACAAATCAGATTTATTATCACAAATCTAAAATATTAAGATTTTTTTAGGAAAAAAGATACGTAAATATTACTTACATCTAGAATCACCTATCAAACCCTGTATGGCAAATATGAACACACATTTCTTGATCAATGAAATCATTGTTAATACATAAATGTTCTTCGGTGTCATCTATAGTCAGATAGATACCGAAATATTTTGTAGATATAAGTTTATTATGGGTAATAAATAATGATATCAGAGTTTTTGCTAAGCTTAATTTTATCACTTCATTGAGCATCAACTATTAGTTACATCATATTAATATAACACTATGTATCATATTTTATATCAATTTAATTTTCAATCATTCTTATAATTTTAATTTTTATGATTTTTTTTATTGATTTGTACTTTCGCTCTTCTACTTTATTTTTAAAAAAAAATTAATATGTCCCCACAACAAGTGCATATTACATCCTCATACATTCCCTTAAATTAACCATAATTGCTTGTAGGTACTTTTATATGGACTACCCTAAACAGAATAAGGGTCGGTGTCACACGATGTAGAGTGAACCTCACAAGGTGGGGGTACCTCTCTGAAGATGACACTCTATGTGACTGCGGCGTAACCCAGGATGAGAGTCACCTTCTGATATGTCTACTAATGGGGGAAAGATGCACCCCTGGAGACATAATTATGGGAAACGACAAGGCGATAGCATTCGCCGCATATTGGAGTGGCAGGATTTGAACCAGCCGGACACGTAAAAATTCGTCAAGTTCGCCGGGGACCACCATACCTCGTTTGAAAGCAAAGATACTCCCGCCACTTGCATACTATAAGGCGGACCTCACCCCACCAACTACAAAGGAATTCGGAGTAGAATATTTTGTGTGTGTGTGCATGCGTGCGTGCATGTGTGTGTGTGTGTGTGTGTCCGTCCCCCCTTATAACTTTTGATCCGCTTAATTTACAGAGCCCATAATTACAGAATATATAAATAGTTATAGGCCTACAAAACTTTTATACTCAGAATTTTGAATTTTTGTTTCAGTCAGGGGTTATCAACATTTGAATGTTTACTTTATTTTTTCATATATCTCAGAAACCATAAAAGCTAGAACGCTGAAAACTGGTATGAATATAGACAAATACAAAATCTCAAATCGTTTTTATCAAAAAAATTTCAGAGATTCTCAAACATTTTTTTATTAAGAAAAATATGATAAATTTATGTGTTAAACTGCCTATATTTCCACAGTATTTAAAAATATTGAAAAAATCTGAAACACCCCAACTAGATAATTTAATTTTCTATAAAAAATATTAGCATTGTAGTAGTACATCTCAATTTTTTATTAACATAATTTATAAAAATTTAATTAAGTGACGACATTGCTTCATAGAATTTGTTTGGCAGTCGCCTATACCTACACACTATCTAAGAAGAAGTAACGGTAATAGTATAGTTTAAATACTTTGATTCCATGAAATTGTTCAAAAATTCGTCGTTTAACTTTAACGGCATTAGATTTCAATGAAACACTAAAAGTTTTGAACAATTTTATGAAATCAAAGTATTTTAACTATACTTTTACTTTAATCTTTGTTCGAGAAACACAGCCTTAATAGTTTGATACTTAATCTCCAATGATACATACATACCATCATGCTGTTTTCATATGCTGGGTTGGAAACAAGGACTGACCTTCATGTTCATACTATCCTATCTTGACATACATACCTACATGTGTTATATAGAAAACAAAATATCTTCAATAATTTGGATTTATGGGTTTATAGTTTGGTACTTATTCTTCAACTATACGTACATACTATCGCTATCGACAGTTGGATCTCATATGTTACATGCAACTAATTGAATTTACTGACGACATCGCTTCATCCAACTGTCGATTTGTTCAAGAACATTTTATTCTCTTAACCTATCGACAAAGTTTCAACCCAAGATACGCGAGATTTGTATGCACGGTCTATATTTTTCACGGCTTTTCAAACTTTGAAGTCAAAAAACACCAACTTAGAGGCTTCGCAGCATATATGTCCCATATAGGTGCGGATTTACTCTGAATTCGGCGTAGAACATTTAATGTGTCTGTCTGTCTGTGTGTGTATATCCGTCCCCCCTTATTACTTTTGATCCGCTCGATTTACAGAGCCCAAAATTTCTGATGACTTGCGAAGTCAAATATTGTCGGAATAGCAACTTTGGACAGTTTATTTTCCCCAAACTGATTTTCGTAGCAAAAAGCTAGTAAATATCACTTTTTTATTATGCTTTATTTGTAATACACTCGTTAACGATGAAACTTTTGTTTTTCTTTTGATCACAATGATCTCTTTACATTTCAGAACCCTTCAGAAATCTCAAATAAAATCAATTTTAAAACAATTTTAATTTACGTTCAAAGAACGATAAGAAAATCAAATGACAGAATATATTCGTGGTTAAGATACTATATAATATACACGAACAAAAATCTGATGCGGTGAGGAACCGGATTAGAATAGTGCTTCCATACTCTTCTATAATAATATAAGAGGCAAAATAATCGAAAATACAAGAGGCAAAATAACATCTCACATAGTTCAGCAATGAGGTTTACCAACTAAATTAAATTTCAAAAATTAAGGAATGAACTCGCTCTCTTTCTATGTATACCATTCGCAAGGAAACCATGTCGTTTTTTTACTTGAATCAGCTGTTTATTATGTTTGCTCAAAATGTCATTCATGCGCTCGGTCCATTTTATTATGTCTATGTTAAAACCATAGAACCATGAAAGAAGAATAAATAATAACCTCAAAAGTTGTATTATGAAATTTCTGTTTTGACATTCAGATATTAATTTAAATATGTTTATAATAATGTGTTTAATTTTAACTAACAAATAATATTTATCCGCATCTCGCAATACTTATCAATACTATGTTAATCTGATTTATTTCGCAAATTAAAGATAATTATAATATGGCTCTGTCTTTATCCAGTATATTTTCAAAAAGATTTAACTTAAAATATATTAGGTTGAGTACGACATTATATGAACGTCATATTCAGTCTGACAAAGGTTTGGGATGCTCTCAATTTACTTTCAATTCAAAATTATTCTTTAAATGTCGTGTTCAATGTCTTATAGGTTATGTTTTTTTGGTTGTAGAAAATTCAACCGCTTTACAAAGCGGCCCCACTTTTGCCCAAGATGTCTTATTAGAAAATATAAGAAATGCACACAACCCGAAAGAATTAATGACTGTTATATCATCACATTGTCAAGTTTTTAATCATAAACATGTTATTGACAGCTTTTCATGTTTACACAATTTCAAGAAAAATCTGCAGTAAGTATTTGATCTCAAAAATATTAGATTGAATTATTATATGCTTATTTATTGTGGCTAGAATCAATGACATATATATATTAACAAATTGCATTACAAATTAAATTGTAATTTTGCGCACACGATTTGTAACTATATAATTTAACACAAATCTGTAATGTCAAATTTGGTTGCTAGAATCTCCAGTGATAGTAGATATATTTAACTACTTTTTATTTTCAAACAACGTTAATAATGTATTCTTAAAACCACCTTTTTGATTTTCAGAGACGAATCATTGGAAAATGTAATCAACGATCCAACATTTGAACGATTATGTTTACAGTTAAAGAAATATTCTAGAAATCTTGAACTATCTGATATTCTCGAAGCCCTCAAATCATTATGTTACTTAAATGTACCATCCAATTCACAAATATTTCAATTACTTCTGCAGCTCATAAGAGACAACATCAACGATTTAGACTTGCAACAAATTGTCTTCTTAGATTTTGTCTTGCATAAAAGTGGCACCTCCCATTTAACTGATGCGTTAAAGCTGGCTCTGCCTCTGGTCTTTCAACTAAATATATCTATGCAAATGGATAAAGAGAATATGGAAGAACTATCAAATCTATTGAGGTATACAACTGTTAACAAGGTACCGACCAAATGCATCACCAATATTGTCACAGCAATGGTCTTGAATGAATCCGAAATGAAAAAAGAAACAGCACTCAGTATAGTCTGGTCTCTGTGTGAAGTGTACACCCCGAGTGATGAATTGATAAATTTGTATTATGAAAAGTTATTAGTGAAATGCTTTAATGTGTTGATTGCAAACATAAACAGCCTCCAGTTACCATCCATCTTGAGAACTTTACACAAGTTAAGAGACAAAATTGTTAAGAATCAATTTTGTTTTTATCACAGTGAGTTTATCAACGCCTGTGCGGATTATGTTATATTCCATAATATACCATTTCTGGATGCCATCAGAGTGGCAAAAGTGATGTCCCGAATTGTAAGTATTATTCTTTTGATTCTAATGCTTATTTAAAATATATCTAGAAGCAAACCAAGAAGTGCCCTGATCTAGCAATCCGTTCTGATTTCATCCACCTATACCAACAGCATATACTTATTTTAGTGGCCGTACGAATCCTCTCATACATATATGTACTTCTTTCAAGCTACGATATAGTTTTCAACAAACATCTTGAAATTTTTCAGCCTGGAGGGAGACTGTTAATTTGTGCATACACTTGATCAAACCAACCAAGCGAAATACATAAAATTATATTGAAATTTTTCAGCCTGGAGGGAGACTGTTAATTTGTGCACACACTTGCTCAAACCAACCAAGCGAAATACATAAAATTATATTGAAATTTTTCAGCCTGGAGGGAGACTGTTAATTTGTGCACACACTTGCTCAAACCAACCAAGCGAAATACATAAAATTATATTGAAATTTTTCAGCCTGGAGGGAGACTGTTAATTTGTGCACACACTTGCTCAAACCAACCAAGCGAAATACATAAAGTTATATTGAAATTTTTCAGCCTGGAGGGAGACTGTTAATTTGTGCACACACTTGCTCAAACCAACCAAGCGAAATACATAAAATTATATTGAAATTTTTCAGCCTGGAGGGAGACTGTTAATTTGTGCACACACTTGCTCAAACCAACCAAGCGAAATACATAAGATTATATTGAAATTTTTCAGCCTGGAGGGAGACTGTTAATTTGTGCACACACTTGCTCAAACCAACCAAGCGAAATACATAAAATTATATTGAAATTTTTCAGCCTGGAGGGAGACTGTTAATTTGTGCACACACTTGCTCAAACCAACCAAGCTAAATACATAAAATTATATTGAAATTTTTCAGCCTGGAGGGAGACTGTTAATTTGTGCACACACTTGCTCAAACCAACCAAGCGAAATACATAGAGTTTTATTGAAATTTTTCAGCCTGGAGGGAGACTGTTAATTTGTGCACACACTTGCTCAAACCAACCAAGTGAAATACATAAAATTATATTGAAATTTTTCAGCCTGGAGGGAGACTGTTAATTTGTGCACACACTTGCTCAAACCAACCAAGCGAAATACATAAGATTATATTGAAATTTTTCAGCCTGGAGGGAGACTGTTAATTTGTGCACACACTTGCTCAAACCAACCAAGCGAAATACATAAAATTATATTGAAATTATTCATCCTGGAGGGAGACTGTTAATTTGTGCACACACTTGCTCAAACCAACCAAGCGAAATACATAAAATTATATTCTATGTACCCATTTTATTTCTATCTTAGATGTTTGGCGAAAATTATACACCTTTTTTTAGAACAAATTATTTCTTATACTTACTATGATTTTTAGTAAAATATATTTTACCATGTGACAGCACAATATTTACGCAACAATCTAATGAACAATCATTATTATTTAATTCAAATATTGGGTGGTAATATAATGTAGATAGGATCTTCATAATATGTAACTTATAATATTGCTTTTTCTTTTTAGGGACACGATCACTTCCCATTATTGGAATATTTGTCCGAGTTCCTCGTTGTGGATCCAGAAATTATGAAACAAGGCCGGCCGAGCATTTTATTTTCATACATGAATGCACTGTGCTTTGCAAACTACAAACCTTTGGAATGGGAAATAATCTGCGAACAGATCATTCAAAATCCATTACTCAAGACCAAAAAAATTGAATATCCCTGGACAAAGTTTGCTATAGAGTTGGCCAGTTTTGATATATACGATGATGAAATGTTAAATTTTATATTTTCCGAGCCCTTCTTGAAAGAATATCTCTCCAGAGAATATAATCTGCTGGATCGTTTTCAATTGCTCCACCTTTACCAGGCAATAAAGGCTTTCTATCCTGAGTACTCTGGTAACTTTCCAATGAAGATCTTGGAAGATACAGCTGTCGTAAGTTGTAACAGACCCATTGATATGACAATGCAGATGGCTTTGAAAAGAGCACTCGGTGGATCACAGTATTTCGCTACTCAAGTTCATATGCCATATGGAATTTATGCTGGTAAGATCTTAAGCTCTCTGAAGCAACAATGACGACAATTTTCTTGCTTCCATTAATCGTTTGAAAATATGTTATATAAATTTGTTTCAAATTTCGTTTTGTATCTGTCATAATTAATTTTAAATTCCCAATAATTTATAATTGTTATAAATGCGGTAGAAGGACGTTGGCTATATATTTTATATAACTCCTGAGAGAAAGGTCCCAGGTTTGATTTCTAGTGGATACACAATTTTTCTGTGCAACAATAATCATCATAAGCCTGTGTAGTATGTGGCAAATTGTTATTAAGTGCGTATTAAATTAAAATTTGACTAAGTACCCGTTAGTTATACGAGAAGAAGCAATACAAAAGAAAATAAAAAATACTTGTAATGAACAATAATTCACGATAATAATTCAAGAACAATAATTCAAGATAGTTTTTGATGTCTTTTACTCAAACTTTTTTCCATATTAATAAATATAGCCGAAGATGATAAAATAGTAGAAAATAAACCTTTATCAAATTTTTTTCATTGGTCACAACGTATCGCGTGACCAATATCATAAAATTTTACAATACAAAAAATGCATACGAAAAACTAATTATATAGCGAAAATCTTGCGAGAATAGATTTCCGCAATGTTTTTAACATACCATATTTTGTTTCAGATTTTGTTGTTGCATATGGGAGCGATAACATACCAATAAATATAAATCCTGAGAACAAAGAAACTGGTATTGTAAAATATGAAGATTTAAAAATAAGCCCAAAACATGAAGTGTAAGTAAACAAAAATATTTTTATAAATAATTATGCACATCATATTATTAAGTATTGTTGGTATGCGACAAAGAGAAGACAGTTAAGCACAAAACATAATATCGCTCATTATTTACCGAACATATAAATAAATGTCAACTATTAATATGTACAAAAAATATTCAATTGAAAACAGTTATGTTATAGAATCTTATAATATAAAATCCAGTCTCGAATCATGGACATTAAAGCTATAGGTATTTCGCATTCTGGCAAATTAATATTAGTCAAAAATTAAATTCGTCAGAATGAAAGAGCATTTTGGAAGTTGTGCAAGATAAAATCATAGAAAGAAATCTACCATCAATTGTCCATGAAAAACTAATCGGCTCTCTGTTTTATTTACTTATGATATCAATTGAATAGTTTGGGTTTTACACTATACATTGGAGAGAACTACTAATCTGCTCTTAGGATATACCCAGTAGGCTTCGAAAGTTTATATTTTATATGAGAGACTCCCTAGCACCTTAGTTTTATTACTATCTAGTTTGAATATGCAATATCGACTGCTTACCGCCAATACCTCCTAACTCAAATTTCAATTAAATTTGTACCTTCAACTTCTATCTTACACAGAAGTGTTAATTAACACCAAAAACGAATATAGAGTTATACATTGTAAAAAACAACTATTTTTTAAAGCAATGTTCATAGTAGTTAGAGCTCTTTCTTGGAAATAAAATTATAAAACAGTGTTTTCAGAATGTTCTGTACAATTTTGCATATTTAAGATAGGAGGTATTGGTGGTAAGCGGTTGATATCATATTACTTAATTCAATGCAAAATAACTTTTATTCCATAATAATAACCGTTTTTTATTAATCATCATTTTTTGCAACTAATTTTTTAATAAAAATATATCACCACATATCAGCTGCCTTACTGTTACAGCAAACCCGATCCCAATACTATCCGATTCGCTGAGAATCTACCTTTGTAACAGAGAATGAATGCAGTAGGTAGGTATGTTTTAATAGTAATAGTCGTTCATTTGAATATATACGCAGGCGGCTAGGTAAGTTCTAAATGAAAATTTGAAATCGGGATCGGATCACTCAATCAATACCTGGGGTGAAAGTAATCTTGTTTCATTTAACGTCTCAAAAACCCAAGCCTGTCTAATTTCTGCGAAGAGAAACCCCAATGAATTGCAAGTGTCTTTCAACGGAAGCACCCTACCTAACAGCAGCTCTATCGACCTGCTTGGAGTATCTATAACGAACCAATTACACTACAAGGGCTCCATCGAAGCTAAGGTGAAACTCGCCTCCAAAAAATTGAGCGTACTAAATAGAGCGCGTAGATATTTTACTAAGACCCAGATCTGTATACTCTACAAAGCACAAATACGTCCAATTATTGAATATGGCAGTCATCTCTGGAGTGGCACCCCCAATACCTACTGAATACCCTCGACGCTGTCCAAAGGCGTGCTATACGTCTGATTGATGATCCATCACTGACTGATGGATTGCAATCACTAGAACACAGACGCAGAGTCGGTATTTTAAGTTTATTCTAAAGATACCACGGGAATTGCTCAGAAGAACTTGCATCTTTGGTCCCTCCTCCACCCACTCGCAACAGAGTCACTCGCTTCACTCAATCGCAGCACCCATTCACAGTGGACCTTCAACATATACGAACAAGTCGCTTCTCGAACTCCTTTATTAATACAGCAGCCCGACTGTGGAACGATCTTCCGAATACTGTGTTTCCACCTTCGTACAACCCGGGTCTTTTTAAAATCCGAATTAATAAACTCTTTTCTAGATTGCAAACCCCTCCCAACGCTACGTAGTGCGCTTCTTCGGAAGAGTAAAATGGACCCAAATCCTAATAGCTGGCGTCCCCTACGTGGACATGTTAAAAAAAAAAAGTTTCAAGAGTAAGGCTACTGAATGCCGAACACATTTTAGGTGGTTGACAATCAGCTAGCGTAGAAACCTACATACCCTCACACTTCTATCAAGGTCTTAAACAGCCCCAACACTTCACAACTCAGTATCCCAGTACACAGTATTTCTTTTTCACCACATCTTTCTACGTAAAAGCAGCCCGTCTCTGGAATCACATCACATCGCAACTTCGAGTTTCATTAACACTTCACACTTTCAAAAGAAATCTGAAGCATCATATCCTAACACATAACACTTAAATTCGTCTCATCATATCCTTGACCCCTCCTTTTATTTTTATTATATTTAATTTTGTTTGATTTTTTGATCCTATTATTTTATTCATAAATTAGATAAATTAGTACATATCATACACACAATTTACTTTACCAAATGGATATGGTTGGTTGGAAGATATTGCCATATGCCAATAAATATGTCTGAACATCAAAAATTTAGTTAAGTACTTGTTCCTCGACTGAACAAAATTGAACTTAGTTGAGTTTATTGGTATGCAAAAATGATATTTTGCTGAAACGAAGAAACTACTGTTAAATTTGTTTCTAAATATTTAGAACAATAAATCTTGTGGAATATTAAGTCCCCACATTTAGTATGTTGCAGCCTGTTTAATGTAGTCCGACAAGACTTAACAGTTGGGGAATAATGAAGCATCAGTGCTCAACAATGTCCTGTAGACACAAAATAAAAAATTTAAAAACTATTCAAATGATATTTTTATTGACAATAACATCTCAATAGAGACAAAGTTGGGATATTGTAGAAGAACCAGGAACTCGAGACACCTACAGGACTTACGACCTGTCACCGGCTGATTTACGTGATCACTTTAAGCGCTTGCGCAACGTTCACCAATTATGCCTTCTTATTGAGTTCCCTTAGGCGACAGTTACACGTAAAGTATTTACTGAGATCCGCCAATAAATACTGATGTATCGTGGTATTTACTGAACGTGTAATCTAGTGTATTGATGGATGTCAATATTTATTTATGGATTTTATTATTAATTTATTAATCCATCAATAAATACTTACGTCCATCAATTAATATTATATTGATGGATCACAGTAACTACTTTACGTGCAACTGTCGCCTTATCAATGTTATTTTTGAAAGTTCTATATATTTGAATAATGTCACCTGAATAATATGAAATTATACTATTGCCATCTATGAGGTAACAAAGAAATCTTTTTTTGTAACACCATCTATTTAGAAATTAGTTTATTTGTATACATTAGTTTATTTGTACTCATTTATAAGGACTGTTGCTTTCATTGTTTACAAATAAACTAATTTCTCAATAGATGGCGTTACAAAAAAAAGGTTTCTTCGTTACCTCATAGATGGCAATACTATAATTTTGTATTATTCGGGTGAATTGTTTACACATTATTCAAATATATAGAGCTTTCAAAAATTACAATGATAAGGGAACTCAATAAAGGCATAATTGGTGAACATTGTGCAAGCGCATAAAGTGATTACGTAAACCAGGCGATGACAGGTCGTAAGCCTTGTAGGTGCCTGATTTCCTGGTTCTTCTATATTATCCCAACTTTGTCTCTATTGATATGTTTTGTCAATAAAAATATCATTTGACTTCCGACAGGAAAAAATCCAATGTTTGAGTATATGCAATTAAAAAAAAAAAATATTCTATTCAAATGAGTTGAAAACTGGTGTTACAAATTGATAAATTTTAACCATCCACTTTTGTTACAGGGTTTGCATTTTGAATTATCATAAAGGATGCTATTCTCTAAATAGCCACAGGTTGAGGGGACAATTTTATTTTATGCAAAGGATAATAAAAAAATTTGGCTACAAAGTAGTCCCAATATCTCTTCAGCAATGGGAAGAAATGCCAGATATAGAAAAAATCCCATATATTATGCGTGAGATTAAATACACATTAGATACTTCTAATCAAAACAGTAAAATAGAAAATGAAATGACTTGAATTTTTAAATATTTGTAACCAAAATGTAGTAAAAAATAATAAAAAATGGACGCATTGTTAAATAAAATTATTAATAAATTGTTTATTTTCTTCTTTGTACTATGTGTGATCCTAACTCTCTGTTGCAAAATTGCTTTTAACGACAATTCAAACAATAATTATGTATAAAGTTATTTTCATACTATGTGACATATTATTTATCTTCAAATACTACGGGGACATATGTAATCATACCACATAGAACACTTTTAAATAAAACACTACTAATCCAGCTATATCACTCTATGTCGAGTGAAACGGCAAAAAAAATTCATTAGTAAAAAACATAGATTTTTATTATAATATACCTAGATGACTGTGCAAAAAGTGAGTCATGGAATATCGCGCATTTGACGTTTTGGTTGGCAACATATTTCAGTTTTCCTTAAATTTCAACACATCCTAGATAAATGTTCTCTAAATTATTAATAATTAAAATGTTTTTTAGACAAATAAATCTGAAAACAATTCACATTAGTCATTATTTTCTATAGAAAAACGATGTGGTCTGGAACCAAAATGTCAAAAATCCCCCCTGTAAAATGACTCACATTCGATTCATACAAAATTTGCTAACTACAACATCTAGTGTATTATATGAAAACCTATGGTAAAAAAAAATAATCTATGACAGTGAAATTATTTTTGATCATTCATAGATTAAGTAGGTAATGAGTAAAATATCATATTACATTCTAAAATTTTAAATATATTTCCATAGCTGATGTTGATTTATATCATTTGTTTATTTTTGTAAGTAATCAGGGTTTACATTTTTTTATAGTATTTATACATTTCTAAATTGTTTTATTTTTTATACTTTATTTATTTGCCAGCATGGATGAAAAGGAGAGTAGTCAAAGTGTATTGAGAAATTTTCAACAATGCTATAGAATGTGCTGCAAAACGGAAAACATTATTCCTCTGAAATGTCTGTCCTTGAAAAATAATGGACATACATTAGATTTTTGCATCGATAGAATAAAATACAATGACTGGGCACCAATATTCATCGCTATAAGTGACGATTTATGTCTACATTGTATAATTATTAGATGTAGAGTTTCTGTTAAAACTGTAATGGAGAATATTGATAATGAACGTGCCGCTAAATTTTATACAAAAGGTCCCGTAATACTCAGCAAATTCATGCTCAATAACTTGGTAGATGCTTTAGCGCAATGTGTATCGCAATCCTTGTTGCTCAACATGCTACAACTGGAAGGAATTCCACTCTATCCGCCGTACATAGATTCTATTGCTGATTCATTTAGTGTCAGTCATTCACTGAAACACATAAGTCTAAGCGGTTGCTTAATAGGTGATGCTGGATGTCAAAAATTATGTTTAGCTCTACGCAATGCAAACAACATTGTTACAATAAATTTGACAGGATGCAACATAACATTTCGTGGTGCAATATATTTGGCAGAGTTAATAAAATATTTGAAGATCTACAGATACAGTGAAAACTGGAAACAAACTCTTCGCTATCAAAACCCTGATTTGGAAACTATGGCTGGCTTACGCCGATTGACACTTTCAGAAAATCCAGAATTTGGTGATGCTGGTTTGATACGTATAATAGAAACATTAATGGATGATTTGTGGATCAAAGGAATTGACTTGAATCAATGTGGTCTAACAGAAGCCGTTGTTAAAAACTGCTTACAACTTCTAGAGTACAATTCGAGTATTCGTATACTCGATCTAAGATATAACCCGCAAATATCATTAAAATCCATAGGAATTATAGCCACAGCCTTAAGAAAAAATGAAAATAATGCATTATTTGACCAAAATATTCCTATTAAAAATCACCCTGGTTTAATGAAAATGAAAGAAAAAAACAAACAAACCACAAATAAAGAAAAATTAATACTTCAATCCAATAACAGTTCAACAAATATTGAAAAAAACATTGAAAATAAAGAGAAGAGCGAAATCAATTCCTTGAAAGAACAACTTTCTCAGGAAATAGCACATAGACGACATTTAGAAGAACTGAACGACAGACTACTTCAACAAGTGAAAGAATTGAAAACGCAACAAATCAAGTATTGGAAAGAGACAGAAGAAAAGCATTCTAGTCATTTTGTTAAGAAATGTCAACCACAACACATTATTAACAACATTAAAACAAATAAACATTTATGTTCAAAGTCTAGTAACACCAAAATAGGCAGTTTTCATGATTCTATGAATAGTAACATCTCTGAAAAGAAACACATTGATTCTGGTAATTTTAAAGATACAGATAGAACATGTGATAGTAATACCGATATTCATTTTAATTCCAATTTTGACACCAAAGATCTCAAACATAAAATATGCACTGGTGCTGATATATTAGAAAAATTACTTGAACAAAGATACAACACAATGAACGAAAACAAAAATTCTCCAACTACTGATGAAAGCAGTAATAGATACTCCGGTAGTTCATCCAGTGGATCGGAATCTACAATTCGATTAGGAATACCTAAGTATCACTGAAATTGAAGTCAATTATCAAATATTGATATTGATAAATCTATAAAGAAATTATTAAGATTTTTCAACACTATTCCTTTTTTTATACCAAAATCATTTCATATTTGATTACTGGAACCATTTCTTTTCTTAGAATATATATCATTCAATAAAAATCTATATAAACTTTCTAATAACGATAACATTTTTATATTTAAAAAATAATATGCATACCTACTTCGCATAATAAATAAAATTAGATGACTTATAAAGCATTATTATTTTTGCGAATATATTCTTAGTTATTCATTCATGTGCAAACAAAGCAATATCCCTTTTCAGTTTTTTTTATTAAAATATGTAAAATAAATAATTCAAAGGTTTAAAAGATTTTTTTTATTTTTCTAATACAACATGCTTTTTTGGTACATTTTGATGACTTCTATGTAGAGTTTAAAATTTCAAATTTACAAATGTTAAAAAAAAACTACTACTTCAACTGCCTATTTACATAATTTTTCCATAATATGTTAATAATTCAAACATTAAATTTTCATTCAAATTTTTCCATAATATGATTTGAGCATTTGAGCATCACCCATACAGTGTTTAAAATCAACTATTCAAACCTACAACTCCATTAGATGTAATAACGTAATTGACACTTTTTTCACTAGGTAATTCTGGCGAAGTCATTATTTTTAATTCTCTTATTTGTAACATGTTAGATTCATTGGTTGAAAAACTGGCTCTTTCTTTTTCCAAAATGTTGTTTGAGAGATGTTTCACATCGTTGATATGACAGAACCTATCAGATTTTTGTAATTTTATCCTTGTGGTCAACAAATTGGACCATGTCAATCCTAGACAGGGCAAAACATCATTTTCCTTAGACGTAACAACTGCAGAAACCTGTTAAACAAAACAAGTAAAATATCATTTTGCCTACAAACTCAGTCAAAAAAATAAACTGTGGAAATGAAGCTATAAAACAATTGAAAGTATTTCAAAATTACTTGACAAGTGACTTAAATACATATTTCATTTGATGGTGTTTAATACTAATAATCTGACATGTAGTACATTCAAGAACCACATCAGAGACAAGAACTCTCAATGTGGTATCTCATTCCTGGGTAATCCAAATCAAAGAGGACTCACTCATTAAAAAAGGTGGCTGTAAATGAAAAACATTTTTGTGGGTACATGAAGTATATTTCAAAACAAAATATACCTGATTAATACAGAGAACTGCTAAATTGTGATTATTAGCATAACTTAAAAGATTGCATCCAATCTGTTTCAAATGTTGGGCACGTGTTTTCATATCTGTAAAAAAAAAGATATTTACTGAAAATAATGACAATTTTGATTTATAGTAATGAAGATCCATGGATCTTCCTCGATTTACATCCAGAGGAAGTCCAAAGAATTCTTAGATTGTGTAATGACGCAACCGACTGCAGAGACATGGCCTAGGTGACATTGTACAGGACAGTCTACACAGACAGAGAGTTACAAGAACGTATAGCCAAGGAGAAGTAATGAAAAATATAAATCCTAATAACTGATAGGGTGAAGTGGCAATGATTGATTGTAAGGCCTCGCTCACATTGGATGCGTTTTCGTACGAATTTCGCTCGTGCGTAAACGTACGTAAATGCACGAACGATCCCAATACTTGATGTACTATGAGAGTGCTCACACTGGATGTGAGTTGGTCGTACGTGGTCGTACGTAGTCGTACTGTGGTCGTACGTATACGCACGTATTGTTACGACGTCTGAGTTCGATCATGGACATGCTCACATTGGATGCGTTTTCGTACGAAATTCAGTCGTCCGAAAACGTCGAAAACGCACGAATAATCCCGATCCTTTGAGCACTATGAGAGCGCTCACACTGGGTGCGAGTTAGTCGTACGTTGACGTGCGTATAGTTCCGACATACGAATTCGATCCAAACTTGTTTGGATATTTTACTCCGTTCGTACTTTGATTACACATAAATGGATACAAAAAATATTGTTAATTTGGTTTTAAGACACAAATGTTTATGGGATTTCTGATTACGTTATGCAATTTGATTCGAATTCAAATAACTAAATATTTTTTTATTACTAGGTATTTTTATCTTTGTAAACTGTTATTTTAAATTTATCTTCGTGTGTTGTTACCTGTTTTTTGTAATTTGCTTACCCCAAGGTTTCAAATAACCGTTCTGTGTGTGTGTGTGTGTGTGTGCATGCGTGCGTGTGTGTGTGTGTGTGTGTGTGCGTGCGTGCGTGCGTGCGTGCGTGCGTGTGTCTGCTGTTTTGTGCTATGTGAAATGAATATGTTATTTTAAAATGTTATTAACAAAATAATTTTGTCTATATTAAAATTGTCGGCCCAGTTGGTTGGGTATCTGACTGCTGATACAAAGGTCCCGGTTTCGATTCCCGGTGGAGGGACAGTTTTTAATTGTGTTTTCAGTCTGGATCTGTGAGACGATTAATATCGTAAGTCTCCAGAATGTGGCAACTTGTTATTGGGTGCGTGTTAAATAAATATTTGACATAGTACCTGTTGGTTGCCGGAGAAGAAATATCAAATAAATAAATTGGCTAACCCACAGAGAGGCTGTGCTATGCCTTGTGTGATTTTTGTGTGCACGGTTGCTTTGTTGTGATTGATATTATGTTTATGTGTATTGTTTGTTATCCGTGTACCAAATCTTCAATAAATAAAATTGTACGACCGCATCGTACGTCGACGTACGATCAAATTCGTATAAAAAATCGGAGAAAGCCGTATCCAGTGCGCGCACTCGACCAGTATCGTACGTATAAGTATGATGCGAATTCGTATCCAATGTGAGCGAGCCAGTGCGCGCACTCGATTCGTACGACCAGCATCGTACATTTACGTACGACCAAATTCGTATCCAATGTGAGCGGGCCCTAATACTCATACTGGGTTGTAGCGCCACAGATGTACATATTTTTTTATCATAATATCAATTTTGAATTTAAATAATTTATTAATTGATGCTAGTGATCGCTCAGAGGTCATAATTCGACCGTAGTTTATTAAATTTTTATGTTTGAAGTCATTGGATCTAATCTATCATAAAAAAAACTATATATTCATATATAACAAACTATAACAACTATGTGTATTGTATAGGAAAACACATTATCTTGAAATATTCAATAATTTAGATTTATAGTTTGGTACATAATATTCTAAATTCATACATACTAATGACATTGACATTTGGAACTCATGTGTTACATGCAATATTCATTGGCTATTCATCAAGGAATTCAAACTTTTTTTCACATATTGCAGTGTATGGAATTATTTAAATACCATTTATATTATTTCACAGTAGATTATGTATGTTTCTTTAACATGTTCTGTATTTTAATTTAAAACAACTGCATATGACATTACGTGTTTGACATTGGCAGTATGAAAGTAAACAATCTACGATTTGAAGTGATTTTTTTTTATTTAATTAAATGTATTTTATAACACATATTATTATGAATAAATTTTAGCTTTCTGTACTCTTTTACATGAACTTTAACTATGCCTAATCTCAAACACCTTCTCGCAGTTTGCTTAGAAAGGGGTCCGAAGCTTTCGTTTCACATGTAAATATATAGATAACTGAATTATTATTTCATTAAACGACATAGTAAATTATATTAGGGATTTAAATATGACATTGCCGATTCTCACTGAAAAATTTAAACATTTTTTGTCAATACATTTCTGCCATCTAATTGGAAGATCATTCAAACCTTTGCGATTGAACTCTGGGGTCATGGAGGACTCTACAAACTGTGTGAAGGTATTTTGTACTGCTTCCTGTTAAGACAATATTTACCCATGAAAGAAATTTTTCAAATCGCTGAAAAAATGGAAGTTGACTGGAGCAAAGCCCGGCGAGTAAGGAGTGCTAACCTTATAGAGATGAGCATCACGCATACATGACAGCTGATTCCGTGCCTAAAAGACGAGTGTCATCTCTAGATACCACGCCGGTATGCACAGCAAATATCCACAGTTATTGTGAGTTTTTTTTCATATCCGTCGTCAAAAGATTAAAATGGTTTTTTGAGCAGTGTGAGGTCTTGTGTTATCATGGAGCAATAATGCGAACGATCAGTTGACGAGTCTGAGCTAGTCAATATGGGTATGGTAATGTCAAAGCATGCTGCTAATTCTTTGGTAATTTGACATGGATCGGCTTCCATCATCGCCTTCAATTCGCCATTATTTACCATAGAGGCTGGTCAATTTTTTATTGTTTTTTAAATTTAGAATGTTATTATTTTCGCGTGAGAAAAGCTTCCTATGAAATCTGACACTATGCAAATTTAATTTTAATTCAAAAAGCAATTTCATATTTAAACCCATATTACTAAAAATAAACATATAATACCATTGTGAAATTCTCCTCTAAATGGTGCAGCAATTGAATCTAAGATAATTACAGATATAGTTTTCATTTTTGTTAGAAGCATAGGTAACTGAACAGTGATGCAGCGTATTAAATCTTCCTGGAAGTAAGAAATAATTATTCTAGAAAATATTTGGCATATCAATATAACATTACAAAGAATATTCAAAATAAATATTAAAAAATACATCATAAATTATGGGCGGACAGAACTAAAACACATACTTATTTTTCAACAATAACTACTTAAATATTTCAAAATTAAAATTATTAACAACATTTGTAACTATGCCGTATTATGTTTGCGATGCTCTTTGAGTAACACATAAAAATATTTGATTTGATTTGGGAAGCATGTGATTCATATTAACTACACCAATGAAATAAATATCGCGTCAGTGATAGGATTTATGACTGGTACTATAGCAGGCATAAGAACCTGGTTAGTCTATTTTGTGTGAGCCCATATGTTTGTTGAGGTAATGATTGTGAGTGCAGAAAGTTGAGATTGTGTACCTATTTAGTGTGCAACGGGAACAATCACTTAGTTCATAATTGCATATAATCATCAATAAAAATTGTAAACTGCTAGCCCTAGAACAGGATTTCCTAGTTGGGCAGCATTAATCTAGTTATTGTTGTCATTATAAATATGGTGTGATAAAAGGTAAGTAAATAAATAAATAGACCTAATCCATTCATCTTGAAAAACACTCATGTATCGTTTGCACGCTGTCCTTATAATTTCATCTTTCAGTTTTTCATTAAGATCATTGCGAATATTTTTCCTGGCCGACTTGATTTTCTTATTCCCTAAAATAATCTGAATGGGCCATATACACAAGCCAATGATCTTGGGTATAGCAATAAATAGAAGAACAAATAAAAAGATGTATGGTGGTAGAGCAGATAACATGCTGGGTTAGTAATACAGTGGTCGCATGTTTGGATCCTGCCCAATATAGTACAAGCATTTATGCTTAGTTTAGGGAATGTATGAGGATGTATATATACTTGTTTCAAGCGGCCTTACTCTCCACTGCAAATCCGATCCCAATCCGATCCGATTCGCTAAGAACCTACCTTTGTAACGGAGAATGAATGCGGTAGGTAGGTATGTTTTAATAGTAATAGTCGTTCATTTGAATGTACGCAGGCGACAGATAGGTAAGTTCTAAATGAAAATTTGAAATTGGGATCGGATTCGAGTTTCAAGAGTAAGGCTGAAGGACATATTTATTCTTTTTGTAAAAAAAATATACAGAAATAATTTTAAAAGGTATGACAGAATTCAGAACAAGTTTATTTCATTAAAAGTTGGCTATAAGTACAAATTACCAATTCAGTCACTTGTAGAATATATATTTTTTCTCCATATTTCGAAAAATCATTTTTATTCTTGTTTCTGAATGTTAAATTTGTGAACATTTGCTGTAGCCTTTTTGATGGAAAAACATCTTCGGTGCATATGTAAACTGCGCCTGAAAAAAAAACAGGGATACAACTAAAAAATGATTATGTAGATCAGCAGTCGGGGAACCTTTTTAACCATTACCCCAAAATATTTTTACGTAAGTCGATATTACCCCTTCCCCCCATTTTGAAAAGAAGACTAACAATGTATATTTAAATAAACATTATTTATTGAATTAATTTACACGGAAAATAAAAAAAAATTTACATGAAAATTGTAAGCGTGTAATAGACAAACGAAATAAAATTCTCAAATGGATCAAACAAAAATTCAGATTTTCAGGATTCCCTTTCAGTTTTTGGAGAAATGATGTTGCTTCATGTTTGATGCAATTAGGTACTTCAAAATTGGGACTTTTTGATGAAAGAGCAATTTGAATACAGTCTTCGGCGTTTAATCGATTTTAGTTCTTCGTTTTTATGTTCGTTAGAGTGGAAAAAAATTTTCCTGTTACCCCAAAAAAAACTTGTTTACCCCATTTGGGGTAATTTACCCCGGTTCCCTGACCGCTAATGTAAATTAAAACGCCAAAGATAAAAAATTAAACATTATGATATTTTTATTGACAAACTTTGTAACATTTCAATCATGAAGCTAATAGAGACCAAGTTGTGATATTATAGAAGAACCAGGAACTCAAGGCACCTACAGGACTTACGACCTGTCATCGGCTGATTTACGTGATCACTTTATGCACTTGCGCAACGTTCACCAATTATGCCTTCTTATTGAGTTCCCTTATCAATGGAATTTTTGAAAGTTCTATATATTTGAATAATGTGAAACAATTCACCTGAAAATAAGACATTATTACTATTGCCATCTATGAAGTAAAGAAAAACCTTTTTGTAACGCCATCTATTGAGAAATTGGTTTATTTGTAAACAACCAAAGCAACAGTCCTTATAAATGAGGTGACGGTGTCTCGCACAGATGTCACCCCTGAACTGCACCAGAAATATTATTTCATTTTTTTTCAAATTTGTTTTCAAAATTATAAAATTTGTAAATAAATCAATTTGTTTTATAAATCAAATAGGATTGTATTATAAAATAATTATAAACATATGGACTTAATACCTGACTCCCAACAATTAGCAGCCAACTGAAGGGCTATCTGAGTCTTTCCGCATCCACTTTCCCCATAAATTTCTGTTAAAGTACGAGGTCTCAACCCCCCTCTAAGATACTCATCAAGAATTGGACATCCAATAGATATTTTCCCAAGTAATTGTTCAATCTTCTTCTCTTCGTATGCTGAAATTTTTTTTATAAATTTGAACAGACAGTAATTTATTATTCACTGTAAACATATTTTCATACAATCGGTGATATGTTTTTTAAAATATACAGTTCAAAAACAAAAATATACAACTTGCCGTTTGTGAAACTTGTTGGTATTAAAATACTTGAAGCAGCATCCTTGATAATTCTGATGTCATTTGCTGATAAATTGCTAACACTCGTCAAGTGCTCATCAGAACATACAATTATTTGTTCTGGTGTTTTGAGACCCACTAAAATTTACAGAAAATATCAAATTGCGAGTCAATGAGGCGAAATTGAATTTCAAAAGCTACAGTATAAACTTGTTAATGAACAGATCAAATAAATTGAAAAATATAAATTTAAAAAGAAAACCTTTATCCAAAGTTTCAAACAAATATCGCGGCAAAACATCTGACAAAGTTACCATTTTGACATATTATTTTCTTTTCTTTATTGGGATGTGTGATGTCATGGAAAAAAATCTTTTCGCCCAGTACATTATTTATTCCGGTAAACCAATATTGGGATTTTTTATTTTTTTAATGGCAGTACATAAATATCGTTTAGTGGTTTAGTCTATTCCTCATTCAATCTTTTTTTATAATTTCATAAAAAGTCACAATATTTTTTCTTGATAGGCACATATTGTCTTTTTTCTTCATGGCCATGCATGGACACGTCCAATGCCAGGACGGATGTCGACATTGGCTGATTGGGACAGGATACCAGGGAAATGCTCCTCTACCCTCAATGGCATCGAACCCCGTTTCGATGCAGCCAAAGCACCGTGGCAGCATATCCTCTGGATTGATGCAGCGACGTCCGTCTCCAGCATCTCGAGGCAGGCCCTCATGGCCCCAAAAAACACGGATGTGCGTATTTTTAAATGAGGTCCGTGTCGATACTGCTTACAGCGGTCATTTTTTATGTTAACTTTTCTTTTGAATTGCAAGAATAATGTTTTTTTCTAGCTGTTGCTATTTGTATTGACTGATGATTTTGGCATCGAATTCATACATACATACATACCATCACGCCATGTCCCTTACGGGGTAGGCAGAGAGAACCGAACGCCATATCTTTCTATCCTGGCACACATTCATCGCCTCGTCAACATTCATGCATCGTCTCATACATGTTCGTCTATTGTACATGCTTCTAACATTTCCGTCTTTCAGAATATCGTTCACATGGTCGTGCCATCCCTTTCTTGGGCGGCCCCGGCCTCTCAATCCATTCCTATCCGCATTGTATATTTTCTTCGTCAGGCGTTCCTCATTC
The DNA here is from genome assembly GCA_963576475.1 of Molanna angustata. Classification (NCBI taxonomy): domain Eukaryota; kingdom Metazoa; phylum Arthropoda; class Insecta; order Trichoptera; family Molannidae; genus Molanna; species Molanna angustata. The sequence continues at coordinate 9,132,491 of OY754980.1, forward strand.
ATTCTACCCATGTGGCCAAACCATCTCAGTGTGTTCACTTTCATTCTATTAATGATATCTTTCTTCATCTTACATTCTTTCCTTATGTTCTCATTTGTTACCCTGTCATACATCGTTCTATTGCAGATTCTTCTTAGCGATCTCATTTCAACAGCATTTATTCTGCTTTCGTGCGACTTCTGCCATGTCCAGGTTTCACTTGCATACGTCAATGTTGGCACTAAGATAGCGTTATGAATGGCAACTTTGGCAGCCTTTGATATGTTGCGATCATTCATAACTGGTCTCAGTGCTCCATTCACTCTGTTTCCTGCCATAACTCTTCTTTCGATATCCTTATCAGGTCGTCCATTCCGTTGAAACATGCTTCCCAGATATACATACTCGTCGACTTGCTCGAGCCATTCATTCTCTACTCTTATTTTACACGCTGTTCTGCTTTCACTCTTTTCAAAGACCATTACCTTTTATTTGCTGGCATTCATTCTCAGACCGTTCTCTATGCATCCTTCACATGCCATACTTACAAGATACTGTAACTCTTCCATACTTTCAGCTATCAGTACTTTGTCATCTGCATACATCAAATCACGCACTATTACATTACTCAGTTTCAGACCCTTCCTTTCATCCTTAAGGGCTCTTATACAGAAGTCAATGTACAGGTTGAAGAGCCATGGAGACAGCACGCATCCCTGTCTAACGCCATTATTTATCGAGAACCACGATGTTACTGTGTCGTTGACACGAACACATGCTTTGCTGTTCTCATATAATGACGCGATTGCGCGTATCAGCTTACTCCTCACTCCATACGCTGATAGTATATCCCATAGTTTCTCTCTAACAACTTTATCATAGGCCTTTTCTAGGTCTATAAAGGCACAAAACAGTTTCTGGCTTATATCCAGAACCTTCTCTGTGACCATTCGTAGAGAAAAAATTTGGTCTATACATCCTCTGCCGCCCACAAACGCTCCTTGGACATCCCATATCTTGCATTCAGTAACCTTTCGTACTCTTTGATCCAGGATCCTTGCGTACATTTTACCAACTGAGCTTAACAAACTTATGGCTCTATAGTTTTTGCAGTCGAGTTTCGATCCTTTACCTTTATACAAAGGTACCACGACTGCTTTTCTCCAGTCCGCAGGAGTGCGTCCTGCTTCCCAACACAAGTTGAAAAGAGATTGGCACCACTCCAACGTCTGCTCGCCGCCATATTTTATAAGTTCAGCTGATATACTATCATATCCGGCAGCTTTTCCCGCTTTCGCGTGTTTTACTGCTTCAAGCACCTCCTCTCGCGTAATTTCATCTTTTTCGTCTTCACTTACTTGCCATGCTCTCTGAGTCACGCCCCCGCTTATACCGCTATCGTATAGCTCCATGAAATATTCTTTCCATCGTTCTTTCACGCCCTCTTCATCCATAATTATTTTTCCGTCTTTATCATTTATTCCTTGCAATGCTTTCACAGTTCCATTTTTCCTTTTCGCTGCGCCTTTCCAGAACATTTTCATGTTTCCAGGAAAGTTGTTGGCTATTTTCAGGCTTTCTTTCTCTTTCACACGATCTATTTCTCTTTTTACGGTGTCTTTTACTAGTTTCTTGCACACTTTATACTTCTCTTTTGCTCTCTCTTCACTATCCGATCCTTTCGCAGCTATTAATTCCATCCATGCTTTTTTCTTTTCACCCACAGCTAACTTAACTTTCTCATTCCACCATGCGTCGCCTTTCTTTCCACCTCTTTTAGCAACACCACAGACATTCTTCGCTGTCTTGCACACGGTCTCTTTCAGGGTCGTCCATGCGTCTTCCATATTTTTTCTACTATGTGTTGCTCTAAGAAGTTCGTTTCCAGTATTTTTTCCATATTCATTTCTTACACTCTCATCGTGCAGCCTTTCAACTTTGGTTCGCTTCGGTGGTTCACTTCGGTGGGTTTTAAAGCGCCAGCCGGTGAACAGATCAATTCTTGATATCACCAAGTAGTGATCAGTCTCCAGCTCCGCGCCCCTATACACTCTAGTGTCCACTGTCGCTTTCCTTAGTGCGGCGTCAACACATACATAATCAATAATCGACCTTTCATTCCCTCTTTCCCATGTATACTGGTGCACCCTTTTGTGGCTGAATACTGAGCATCGAATTCAAAAAATGAAAATACGAACCAGGGGGGCAAGTCTGGTCCGACCGGCGAAATCAAAACCCTAGTGATTACCCATATCATGGATTTAATCAAACAACTAAAGATATTGTAGAACTCCATATAATAATTATATCCATTATATGGGTAATCACTAGGGTTTTGATTTCGCTGGTCGGATCAGACTTGCCCCCTGGTCGTATCAGCAGCTATTACTATTTATGTTTTGATTTAACTTTTCAGCAATTATTACTATTCGGTCTGTCCATATAACAATTTTAACATTATTTCATTTCATACTCGCGAAATATATTTTCTTCTTCTTCCCCACAGTTTACAATTGTTTTTTATTTATTATTAAAAGTAGGACCGTGAGCCGGAACGTATCCACAATGGCCTATCATAGTAAAGTACATAAAAACTTATCGCCTCAGATGGTTGGGACATCTCATGGAGAGTCCCGAAGAACATTCTCAACACACGACCAGATGGAACTTGCAATCAGTGTACCAATTTGAAGGCGCGGGCAATGGACCGGATGGAATGGCGGAAAGTTCTTGAGGAGGCCAAGGCTTATGATGAGCAGTGGCGTCATTGTTGATGATGATGCATTAGCCGTTCTGGCAGCAATTTATTCATGCAATACTTGGTTCTCCAGGCTGAAAACTCAAACTATTACATAGGTAGAAAATAAATCATTTTTCATTTTATCTCCGTAAATGTATTTTGTATGACTTATGCAAAATGATGCAAAGAAATGTTTCAAATATTATCATGACATTATAAATTTTATTTTTGATTTATTTTGAATATAATATATAAAAAAATATTATAATATATACATATAAAATATTATATAAAAATGAATTAAAATTATTTAACTAAAAAAAAGAATTATCGATTTATAGGAACCTTGTGTATGTATACATTTTTAATAATTTCATAAAATTACAGAACTACATGAAAACATAATATATTTTTATACTGTACCATGAACTGTACATTGTGAATTGTTCACTTGTTGCGTGTAATCAACTGAGATGAAATCCAACTATCGATTGTGATAATATTTGATGTATAAAGTAAGAATACGTAAAAATCCACGTAGGTAATGTTATTAGTACAAAATAAATAAACATACCAAACTATTAACGCTTCAATCCAAATTCATCCAATATATCCAAAACATGTATGTCAGAATAGGATAGTGTGGAATTCAGTACTTTTTTCCTACCTTTAATATTAGGCAAACAGCTTGATGTTATGCATGTATGTACATTGTGTATGAAGATTAAGTTTCAAACTATGAGTTCCCATTTTTATGTTTTCTGCCATACAAATCAATTCAATTTTTACAAAAAGTTGTTTAAAAAAAATCGAGATGTACTACTAATGTAATTTTTATCCGTATTTTAATAATTGTAAATATCGGCAATTAAACACACATAAATTTGTCATAAAAATGTTTTTTCTAAGTTAAATAATTGAGAAACACTGAAACACACAAACTTTTTCATAATGAGAGGTTTGAGATATTTGATGTGTATATATTTATACAAAAGTTTTGTAAGCCTAAAACTTTCTATATATTCTGAAATTTTAGGCTCTGGGCATAAATAATAATTATAATAATAATAATAAGTTATTTATATAGCGCCGTTTAATGATTTAAAATCATTCCAAGGGCGCTAGTAGCTCAATTCTGTAATGCTCTGCGAAATAAAGTTGTTTTTAGTTTTTTAGAGAAGGTGTCTTTGCTTTGAGCACCGCGGACATCAGGAGGTAGTTTATTCCACTTTAATGGACCGCTCACACTAAAGCATCGATCATAGTATGCCGCTTTGTTGGCTCTGTCCACCTCCTTCAAGGAGTTGGTACTCTGTGATCCAGACGACCTAAGTGTGAGGTGCCTCCCAGAGAGTTCCTTTCTTTGACATATTTCTTGTATGTAATTCGGTGCTAGATCATTCAAAGCATTAAACACCATCAGACAGATTTTGTAGTCAATTCGTTCTGGACACTTCAACCAGTGCAGTTCGTTAAGAAGAGGCGTTATATGACATCGTTTATTTTCACTGTAAATTAGTCTAGCCGCTGCATTAAACACCATCTGTAATCTATCGAACTGATACTTGGGCAACCCAGCATATATACCGTTGCAGTAATCAAGCCGAGATACAACAAATGCGTTTATGAGTGTTCTTGTCTCATTCTTTGGTAAGCTTCGACGAAAACTTTTCAGTTGTCTTAGTTGGAAAAAAACATGAGATGATCGTTTTAGAAATTTGCAGATCAAGCGACAACTTGTTGTCCAAGTAAACACCTAAGAATTTGACGCTTGCAGCTGGCACCAGCTTTTCTCCATTTATGTTTATGGGAATATTTTCAATAAGGTGTTGTCGTTGTGGTGATGCTACCCACATGAACTCTGTTTTTGTTGGGTTCAATTTCAACTTATTGTGGGACATCCACGCAGCGACTTTTTCGATGCATTGAACTGTATCCGCTTTAAGAACATCTTTGCATGCAGGATTACAGAATCTAAAAAATAGGCGATCGTCGGCATAAGCAAACGAATCAAACCCCTCATTTTGAATTAGATCATCAAGCTTTTTTATGTACAGAATGAATAGAATATGCCCGAGCACTGATCCCTGAGGCACACCAAATTTAACGATTTCCGATAAAGATGCATTTTTATTGATCCACACAGACTGGCGTCTTTCTGACATGTATGAGGTTATCCATTTTAGAAAATTTCCGCAAATTCCATATTCATTTTCCAGAAGCAGAAGGAGAGTTTCATGGTCGACAGTGTCAAAGGCAGCACTCATGTCTAGAATAGACACTAGAGCAATGTCTCCAGATTCAACTCCTGTAATTAGATCAGACAGTATTCTCATAAGTACAGTTTCAGTAGAGTGGTTTTGTCTGTACGCTGACTGTTTTTTTGGAAACAAGTCGTGTTCTTTCAAATACTTCGTCATTTGATGCACAACTGCTCTTTCAAGTAATTTTGAAAGTACTGGCAAATTTGAAATTGGTCTGTAACATCCAGCATCAACGTTATCCAGCATCCAGCATAAAGCAGATTAAACGTTAAAGGGGGGAACACCAATATAATTTTCTACTACGAATTATGTATTCATCTAAATATATGACATATATAATGCGAAGCCTCTATTTTTTACTTCAAAGTTGGAAAAGCTCTGCAAAAAGTCCACTACTCTATATTATATTTCTCTCACACGGTCTGTCGATTTAGTAAATGATGGAAATTCCCTTGAACAAATCGATTTTTGGATAAATGCCTAACTTCAAGTTTGTTGATTATTATACCTTATACGAAAGTAATAGGAACATACTCTAGAGTCCCAAGAAATTTTGTCAACAAATCTGTCATTTCAATCATGGTCGTTTTGCATTTCGATTTCTTTTTCTGAAACTTTAATCGCAGTTTTTTTGCTGCTCCAACTCGTTTTTTTTTGTTAATTTGATCTAAGAAGCCATCGTGATTACTACTCGCATTGCTTGCATTATATCAAATATCAAGTGAAACTTTGTTTGGGTTTTTCTCCATAATCGAACCAAAATCCTTAAAATGTCTTATCAATTATACAGAAACACAACGATCGGGAATACATTACAGGAAAGTTTGGACGAGTTAATTCAGGTTTGCATTTTGTTGATTATATTTGTTTTTGCAGTATCATTACAAATGTATTTGAAAATAAAAAATAATTTGTCATTTTTTCAGTATGGCCAGATAACGCCGGCACTCGCAGTTAAAGTTTTATTACAGTTTGATAAATCTATAAATCAAGCACTATCAGCACGAGTCAAGTCGAGATTATCTTTCAAAGCTGGGAAATTAAATACATACAGGTAATTAAACACGTTTTTACATACTGTTCATAATGTCAAGAAAATGGCATTCAGTTTTGATATAGTTTTCCATTTATTATAGTGTGAGTCATATTTATTTCAACACTTCTTTTTCCAACACGTAGATGAGAATAATGATGAAGTAAAGAGAAATACTTAGAATAATAGAAAGTCTTTCTAAATATATAAGTTACAATTTATATTAAACTATAATGATCCTATTTATAATACTGAAGAATTATGATTTTTAAATGTCTCATTAAAAACTTTTCTTTTCAAGTACCATCATTTAGACTATGGAATAACTAATGTGAAAATGTTACACCATCTCAATGTGTATAAATATTGAAGAAATAAGTTAGGATTTTATATTTATTGAATAATCCTTGAACAATATTTCTTATACTTCCTTTGATTCCCTATTTCTGCTACAACATTTTAGTCTGTTTATTGCAGTAAATTTTTTTTATTTTTTGTCTTATTTTTTTAAAAAGAACAGGGCAGTAATTAACCGTTTCAGTGCTAATCTCGAGACGTTATCGTGATGAATCATGCGCTACACCCGTGATGGACAATGCTCCACTTTAACTCGCTGTAGAAATCTTATTTATCGACATATCCAAAAAATAATAATTACATCGTGTAGCCGAATAATTTATCTAAGTAAATAAGTTTTTAAAAAAATTAAAAAAAAAATCGGTAGATGGCAGTAGAGTGTTTACTTTTTATCTATTTCATCTCGAGACGTAATCGAGACCCGCACTGAGATACCGCTTTGTATGGATATTAATGTTGCTTATAACCCATATCCGAGTTCGTAGAGATTGTGCGCCGGTTTAGAAAAATAATTATGTTCGGTTTTTATTTAGTTTATAAAAGCAAAGTATTTTGTTGTAAATTTATATGTTTTTATTTGTGTCTTAAACGTTGATTCATATTTCAAAATAACTCTTTTTTTAAAGTTCATGAGTTTTTTATATATATGTTAGAGTAACTTCGATTTTTTGTGTTACCGACTTTGAAAATTTTACTAGGTGATAGACAAAATACATTTAACATTTTTTGCTATTATTAATGAATTTTGCTTTTATAAATGTTCCGAAAAGTAAGTACTCAGAGCGTGTTGAGTTATTTCAGTATTATTTATAATAACCAATGATTTTATGACTATTTTCTACTATATAAGTTGATAAAGTCGCGGTGCAGCGGCTAATAGGTCATAGCGCTTACAGATAAACTTCATACAAATGTATATGGCACTAAGCAATTGTTGAAAACTTTTGTGGCTCAGTTGATTTGATGTCTAACTTCTGATAATCTCAATGTCCTCGGTTCCATTTTGGGTGGAGTCACAGTTTTGTGTTTGGATCTATCAAGATGATAAATAGAATCACAAGTCTTCAGAATGTGGCAACTTGTTATTGGGTGCGTGTTAAATTATTATTTGTTAAAGTACTTCCTGTTAGTTGCCCGAGAAGCAATATAATATACAAATAAATGTTTAATTTGCATTTTTGTTTTCAGATTTTGTGACAACGTATGGACGTTCATGCTCAACGACGTGGAGTTTCGAGAAGTCCAAGAGGTGGCCAAGGTAGACAAAGTGAAGATTGTGGCGTGCGATGGCAAGAGTGAGTTTAATTGGTGCTGTATATCGTTCCTATATTATACTACAATACCGTTGGTTTTTGCATTAGTTCTTGTTTAGTATTATTAATTGTTCGTTTTTGCATCTGTTGGTTGTTCAGTTTTCTTTTAGTATTTAATTGATTGGTTTTTAATTTTCTTTTGTCGTTTTCTGTTGTTTAGTATTGTTCCATTATTTTCTCAGCATCGATTTGCATAATTTCTACAGTACTAGTTTTAAGTTTTATTTCGGTTCTATAGTAGTTTTGTATAATTCTAAAGTTTCATTTTGAAGTTGATCAATTATTATTCATTGTTTTGTTATAAAATTTTCGCTACTCCCCCATCACCACCTGCTCTGCATATGGGGTAAACGCCCCCTTCACAGAATGCTACAAAAAAAATGCATAGCATGAAAAGTAGCTCATGGAGCCCTCTATAAAATATGCTTGGGTTTTATGATGAAAATATATTTTATTCAAAGGCCTAATTGAATAATATCTAAGCCAGTTGTGAATTAGATAGATGAGCCAATTCTTGGTAACTTGGAAATTATAGACGTTTAGTTATTTTATTCTTCAGAACAAGTTAGTTCATTGTCATAGTAACGATACTGTAAAGGCAATACAGAGATAAGAAATAAAAAATTCAAATGTAGACGATACAACACTTGTTCATCGTTTATGAACTTAATACCAATATCGGATTCCAACAGAAATACAGTTATGGCAACTTGGAGGGATGAAAATTGAAATTAAAGTTACGCCATCATTGAAATATTTATGTTACTGCAAATTGCTTTATAGTTATGATCATTATTTTTACGACAGTTCTTCAATACAGGCATTGAAGATATCATAAGAGAGTGTTAAGATGATCAGAGACAAAATAGGGAAGTTGGAATATTCTAGTGTGCCACTAGCTCTTCAAGAATAAAATTTGCTGTGATTTTTTTAACGTGTGTGTGGTCATGCATGATTCTGCTCTTATGAAATGCATGTTGTGTTTATAAAAACATAGGTGGTATTAGATTTAAATCTTGATAATGTCGTAGGATGAAATTACTCTCAACATATAAAAATCGAATTTGTAGAATCGTAAACAAAGTGTTCTGATTTGTGACAGATCTTTTCCTACATGCAATATGGTTATAGTAGTTATTGAATTGAGTATATTTAATGCTCTTTTGTTATGAATAAATTGATAGTCAATTTTTATTCACTGTCATCTGTGTATGTCACAAATTGAACTTTTTATGAAAAATTCATAATAATCTGTGTATACCTGGTGACCTGTGTCTTTACTGTTTTAAAATTCTTGGATTCCCTTGCATTAGGATTGGCTTAGAATTTATTAATTAGATTGAGCAGATAAATTGAATCTCTAGTTAGTTTTTGTATTGATGGAAGGATAATAATTATTTGGTAAGTATACTAATTTTTTTGATATTTTGATTTTTTCTTGAACTAATAAAAACAAATCTGGAGGGCTAGCCAAGATGCAAAAAACGAAAACGTTGACGCTGAACGTTATTTTTTTTGTATGGGATTTGACGTTTGATGACGTTATCAAACGTCAAATCCCATACAAAAAAAATAACGTTCAGCGTCAACGTTTTCGTTTTTTGCATCTTGGCTAGCCCTACAGTTATATGCAACTACCAAAAATACTGCCAATATAAGTACATTTTTTAACTTTTTTTTTCATTGTTTTGTATTGAAATAATCTTATGAATCCACTGACTTGTGTATTTTGTTTTTTTTTGTGGTTTTAAATGTATGTAGTGTAAACTATATTCTTTACTTGTGATATATTGTTTATTATTTTTAGTTTTAATAATGTCGTAACCACAATCAATTTTGTTTTGATCAGTTTCTTATCTTTTCAAAAGTAATATTTTATTTTAATATACTTATTATGTTATACTACGATAATTTAAACATTTATATGGTTAAAATGCTAGCCTGTCACTAAATTTTTTTGATATTTTGATTTTTTCTTGAACTAATAAAAACAAATCTGTTATATGCAACTACCAAAAATACTGCCAATATAAGTACATTTTTTCACTTTTTTTTTCATTGTTTTGTATTGAAATAATCTTATGAATCCATTGACTTGTGTATTTTGTTTTTTTTTTGTGGTTTTAAATGTATGTAGTGTTAACTATATTCTTTACTTGTGATATATTGTTTATTATTTTTAGTTTTAATAATGTCGTAACCACAGTCAATTTTGTTTTGATCAGTTTCTTATCTTTTCAACAGTAATATTTTATTTTAATATACTTATTATGTTATACTATGAGAATTTAAACATTTATATGGTTAAAATGCTAGCCTCTGTGCTTCAGTTGGTTAAAGTCCTGAGCGAAAGGTTCTTGGGTTCGATTTTCGACTAAGTTTTTAAATGTGTTTTCAGTCGGGATCTGTGAGGCAGTAAATTAATATTGTTTGTCTCCAGAATGTGGCAACTTGTTATTGATAATATATATTTTTTTAATTATACTATATTTTTAATTACATTGTATTAACAACATTATTTGTTGAAACTTTGCGACCAATTTTGGAAATAACCAATTCCGTCATCTGGCGAATTTCTTCTACAATTTTTACATTCTATGATGAGAACACCCTCTTCCTTTCAAGACTTCCAGTGCCATGTGGGACTCGTGTCCAAGTATTGCCAATGAATTAGACTAATATATGTTTAAAATTTTTCTTTCAGATGTGGACGAGGCTTCAAAGAGATAGTATCAGTGTGGATCAATTTTTATTTTGTAAAGATATATGGTATATTTAGGTGCAAATTATATCATGGAATAATTCTTTGATAAATATTCTGTATGTTGAGTGTTAACTCTCAATAGATTTTTATTGTGTCCGTGTTCTATGCAGCAGGCTATATTTAGATATCAATCTAGGAAAGATAAAAATTACCTAAGTAATATTCTACAGTAAATACTAAAAACGGTGTGAATATTACTCTGCAAATCATTGGGTATTTAGTCTAATACTATACTCATAATTTTAACACAGGAATTATGTCTCTCTATCATCTAGTATAACAAAACTGTCAGCTTATATCTCTCTTTGCTTTAACTAATTAACACTTTGAAAATGTAAATCCATTTTTCAGCTTTCATATTTATGCTACTCAAAAAGAAATATTACGATATGTGATAGAGACTCAAATGTTGCCATAAAATGGAGGAAAATTTACAATTGCGTTTATTTCTACGTGTGTGTAAAAGAAAGCAGATAATATTTTTATCTTTCCATCGTTGATATTTTAGCTAACAGTACAATTATTATATTTTTTATTAATAGTAATTATTAGTTAATTTAGTTATAATTGATTTTAATCAATAAATTTGATTAAAAAACTTTTAAAGTTGTGGAAACTAATGTACCTACATTTTTTTTAACATTACTTAGTCATCTATCATAGTCTTAAAAGCTATGTCAAAAAATGGTAGGTTTTTTTGATATTTCCTTTCTTATTGAATATAGGTATGAAAAAGGTATGTTTGGCACCTGGGAGTGGTTGCGTTTTATCAATAACCAACTGTCATCAAAATACAATGTCGTTTTTTGGTGTGGTACTGCGCATGCTTCACTCAATTGTTTGAACTCCAATAATTTGGATAGTTTATACATGTCCATTTTTGTTTTCGCCTCAAGGGCACTGAAAATTGATTATGCTGTAAAACTTTGGTACGATTTGCAGAAAGGGTGCGTTTTGATATTCAAATGGGTACTAAGTTGATAATTGATTTTATACACCTTGGTTAATGTAGCCATAAGCCAATCTTTGTCTTTTAAATTTATGAAAAAAAAAAAAATTTAATATCAACGGGTTTTTTTCCAAATAATGGGTTTTTATGACACTAGCAAATATTTCACTTTTTGAGTTATGTGAACTTATAATTAATTAGGTTAGCGATATGTTCAAATAAATATTGACACAAATTGTAAAATGTATAAATATCAACTAAAATAAATTAATCTTATATTTCTTGATATCTTTTTCTTGGTTATTTTATTCAAATATATTGTAACTTAATTTGTTATATTTATAAAAATATATTAGTAAATACTATTATACTTATAGTAAAACTTCATCCAATAAAATGTATTCAAATAATTTCATTTAAATTTTTTCACAAATCCCGTAAAAAAAATTTGATAAAAGGGTACATTTTTTTTCGAGTTCCTATGAAGATGATTATTCAAAGTTTTACTGTATATTAAATATTTGACCTGTGCTATGGTCTCCTGTAAAATGTGTAATGGAAATAGATTTGAGAAAATCTGTTTTTATTTCTATACGGATAACCCCCCGTTCATCATGAACCCAGCACGTACCGATTCGTTATTACTCAGTAATTTAAATTTTTTTTCTGAACACTTGTTCGGCTTTGACATATTAGATGAATCGTCATCATGAGTGGTTGCACTTGTGAGCTATCTTTTTTCTCATTCACATAATATGTATATTCGCAAATGTGATTGACAAAGTTTTTGCTTAGGTACATTCTTTTTTGTTTTCTACTATTTATAGTTCACAGACATTGTAGATCGGCCTTTTTTCTATGCCATTCCGGTGCATAGTTACGTTTGCCGTCTCGGAACCTGTTCTTGTGCGAAAATACAGTGTCAAAATCTATTGAAAGGTTCCTTTTTATTCACAATCAGTGCATGGTTATTGGAAGCAATGACGAAAATTATGAGTTATTTAGTCCTGTTAAGCGTGGTTGTTACGTATTATTTGATTTTTAAAGACAAATTTACGTAATACCTAAACGTAAAAAAGCCAAATAGGTAAATCTAAATGAATAATGAATTATATTATGTATGACATTATTATAAAATGTGTATTTTATAAATAAGATATTATTTTAGTGTTATTTAATTTTTTTTTTTGAAATTCTCTTTTATGGTGGAATTTTGCTTATCTCAGTATTGTCTAGAACGTATCCCTCCGCGATGAAAGGGGTGTACCAGCAGTGCTACTCGTAAAGTTAATTCGGGTCAGATTCAGACTAGAAACCTTTGAGGTTAAAATTGTGTTATACAAAAATTAATGACAGTTTCATACTAGACCTTCATCTTACGCGACGTCCTACGTAGGTGGTTCAAAGCGAACGCGATTGCGAAGCGATGCGGTGCGGTGCGGTTACAAGCGAATTCAATGCGATGCGGTGCGACGCGGCGGCTCTGTCCTACGTGTGCGCGAATCGTTCCCTCTGCCGCCAGCTACTGTCATGGATGTACGTATATAAAATACTCAAGAAGTATGTACGGCAGAGAAGTGAAACTAATATTGTGTACTTATTTATGGGGGATATCACAATTTGTATGAAGAATTATGTGATCTTGAATTAATAAATGAGACTGAATTTACATCTTTCCGGGAAACATACCAAAATTTGACATTCGTGCAAGCGAGAGAAAACTTTGTGTTTTGAACATCCTATTGTAAAATAGCAATAATAAATAAATTATGTGTTTACTTTTAGTCCCATTTATTTTTGCCAAATCCTAAAATTCGCGGTTCGATAATAATAATTGAAGACACAAGTGGATGAAGGTGTTAACTTACAAATTCATGAAGCTGAGATATTTGGGTTTAAAGTTTTGAACACATATTGGGCTTTTGTTACTTAACACCTTCATCCACTGTGAAAAACGCATTTAGGATACTTTTTTCACGTTGTTATTAGTGTCCTATGAAAGAGCGGCACTTAAAACCTTCATCTGCACAAAAAAGTAGAAAATTGAAATTTTGCGACTTAACACCTTCATCCACTTGTGTCTTCAATTATTTTGTCCCATAATATGGGACGTTCATGGACAGAAATTAAAATTTCTGTTTCTGACATGTCAAAAAACAATGGCACCGTTATCAATTCGCGCGAAAATATCAAACCAACTGATCGCGTTCGCTTCGCATCGCACCGCGCCGCATCAAAACCAACTCGCGGTCGGTAACGTAGGACACTTCCATAGTTACCGACTGTTTGTTATTTTCGCATCGTCCCGCGCCGCTTCGCATTCGCTTTGAATCGCCTACGTAGGACGTCGCGTTACAAATTTTTATGATTCGGTGTTAGATCATGATCGAGAACTGATTCATACATTTTTTATGATTCGGTGTTAGATCATGATCGAGAACTGATTCATACATTTTTATGATTCGGTGTTAGATCATGATCGAGAACTGATTCATACATTTTTATGATTTAAACAAGATAAGAATGTGTCATGAGCAGCCCCCCTGTACTTAGATTTAAGTAATTTTATATTAAATATCTTATTGATTATTGTGATGAAAAAAAAAAACATTAATTCTTGTAATTTTGTATTATGTTTATATATTGATTTAATTTATGCGCATTGATATTGCAATTCTACAGTTTTCTCTCATTTATAATATTGTTCATTATTTTCTCATTTATTTCAAATTAAGCGCAATTATTTTAGTTTTTACTTGATTCACATGATTTTTATGATTTCATGAAATAATATTGACACTGGAGTGTCAAAAAGACAGAAACCATACAAAGGTCAAAAGTGAGTCAATAATACATAATATTATGGTTAAAATTGCCAGATGTTTCTGTATTCATCTGCATAATTTTTAAACTGATGTCCCAAATTTTTTTGTCCTTCATCAAATAAAATTTGAAAACTATATTACAGACATAAGTATTTTTATGATTATAAAGCATGTCAACATGGGCCAGATAAATTCAAATAGTGCAGTTTTCAAGCACAAAGCAATCTGGGGCGCCAGGTATTTGATTGATAATGACTCTGCAAACATGTGATCTGTGCCCCGTTCCACCATCGTAATTTCCAGCTTTGCACTTTGCAATTCGTCGGCTTGTTGTCGTTCCACCATTACATTTTTCTGCAAAGTAAAAGTTGCAATGTGCAAAGCGAAAAGTAGACGCCTATTGCAAAGCAAATAAGCCGATTTGTTCCACCATTCTACTTTTCATAAAAAAACTTTGCAAACTTTGCGAATGAATTGAAAAGAATATTTTGACATTTCAAATTTGCCATTCGTCGAGTTGTGAAAGTAAAAGTTGTTTGTTTAGAATTTTTAAAGTAAATTTATTATTAAATGTTGCATAGATTATTGTTAGAAAGGGATGAGGAAGACGGGATTGTAAGAAATTATAGAGAAATGATAAATTTCAACAATATTTTACCCACGCAGTTTCTCGAAAATTTTGAATAAATAGCACTCAGTGTGAATATGTCTTGAGTAAAGTACACGATTTATTCTTATTTTTTTAGGTAATTTAAACTGTGTTTAGGTGATAATTTTGTCGGCTTTTTAAGTTTATATGATTATTTTACTACTCATCTATATTTTAAGGTATAGAAAAGCACTAAGAGAAGCAAAGGATTGTCTCCTCAACAGCAAAAAATTCAGTGAAGCACCTGTTGTTTCACATTGTATTAGTGATAGTGTTACTAAATGCTCCAAAAAGAACTCGTTTATTTTCTTTAATTATCTCCAACATGGCTATTTTTTCTTAATATTGTCTTTCCGGCTCATTTTCTAACAACAACGAAATCACAGAACAGACAAGAACGAACGGTGTCAAATTAATGATCGTTTACGCTACGCGTGAAACACTCGGTACTATTAAGTTATCACTAGGTGTCGCTAGCGTCAATTTAAAAGACTTTGCAAATGTTTGGCGACGCTGAAATGTGACCATTTTTTTTTCGTGGAACGCGAACACTTTGCACTTTGCGAAATTCTCAAATTGCAAAGCGAAAAGTTGAAAAGTACAATGGTGGAACGGGGCACTGGTCCCGATATCATGAGATGTTAAATAAATTCCTACCCAATATTTTTTCTATTTCAAAAACTCATTAACGATGGAAATTCAAAATTTCCAGTGTCAATTTGCTACTGATATTTTAGTCGGCAAAACTAAGACAGTCAGTTGGTGACACTGAGTCTTCAGATTTTATCGACCAGTGCATGTAACTCAAAAAAGGAAATGTGAATAAAAATAATGGAGTTATAATCTTTATTGGTGCAATACAATTATATTTTATTTGTATTTTGTTATATTCATTGAGTAAAATCTTGGATTCCTAGCGTAATCATAAATCAATTTCAGCACTCGAGACAAATCTTTCTTCAATATAAAAAATAGTATTTTTATTGACAAACTTTTTTAATATCTCAATAGAGATGAAGTTGGGATATTGTAGAAGAACCAGGAACTCCAGGCACCTACACGGCTTACGACCTGTCATCGGCTGGTGTACGTTATCACTTTATGCGCTTGCGCAACGTTCACCAATTATGCCTTCTTACTGAGTTCCTTATCAATGTAATTTTTGAAAGTTCTATATATTTAAATAATGTGAAACAATTCATTTGAAAATAAGGAACTATACTATTGCCATCTATGTCTTCGTCTCTATTGAGATGTTAAAAAAGTTTGTCAATAAAAATATCATTTGAAAGGAAAAAAATCCAATGTTTGCGTATCATCATCATCATAAGCTCGACAGCCCTGGGTGGGCCTTGGCTGAATCCAGGAGTCTCCTCCATTCCCGTCTAACCGTTGCCTTCATTTTCCAGTTTCTAATATCTATTGTGGGAACATCGGCATTGACGCTCAATGTTTGCGTATATGCAATTAAAAAAATATTTGATAAAAAATAATCTTATAATAAGTAAATGATGAGCTTAAAATAATTACGGTAAAAATATTTTTTGTTTGCATTCAATATAATATTTCATTAAATTGATTTGTAACTGATAAAATGAGTGAATGGATGATCAGTCTTTTTGTTAGAGCAAATTAACAATACTTGCTCTATGCTCTGTTGATTTCCCACTGATGAAACATTGTTTTATTGATAAAAAGATTAATTGCTCCCACTGCTATACTTTCCATCCAGGCTATACTTTCTACCTTTTTATATTAGTTAGGTTCATATTACAGAAGTTATTTAAGGAAAAAGTTGAGTTCTCGTAATACAGGACCTTTTTCTTATATTTTTCTTAAATAACTTCCGTAATACGACCCTTTGACCTTGTTATAATTTCTAAAAACATTTGGCTCATACCAAGCACTCTTGGTGCAGGTATATTTAAACAGTATTTTATTTTTCTAAAAAACACAGAATATTTAAATATCTTTTAATGTTGTTAAGCTGTGTCATTAATATTTATTTGTGATTAATATCATCAAACTTATTACTTTAATCACACATTATGGGAATCTTGTGAAGTGTCTTAATTTTTTGTTCTTTACATTTCACTCGGCCACTTTTCATTATCATTTCAAAACATACATTTGTAAAGATCATATAAAAAGACCAAATAATGCTTCTCATCAAAACTTGGTTTATTTTCTAATTTATAATATCCAAGAGATAATTGTAAATATTTTTGAAATTCAAAGAGCATTATTTTGAATCTTAAGTGGTTGAATGATTTTCAAAAAAAAAAATGATGAGCGCAAGCTCGAAAGCGCTATAACTTATACGCAAGTTGTAAAGTAGAAGTATTACAAAGTTTGTTGTATTTTTAATTTTTTTAAAAATGAACTTCTACAGAGTTTCTCACACAAAGTTTGAAGAATGATTTTCATTTATAATTTATACACAGTCTTTAGTTTTGGTGTGATCTTTAGCAATATATTGAAATATATTTTAGGCCAGTAATATGAAATTAATATATTTTTCAATCTGTATCCCTATTTAATTTATAAGAAAATTTGTTGTGACACATCAAATTTCAAAAATACTTACAAACTATGTTGTATGCATGAAAGTATGATACTAGTTGTATGTGTCTGAAACTTGCAATTTTCGTGATTGAGTTATGTAAACTAATTAACATGTTTTTGTTTTTGTAAATAAAGAATTCAATTAAATTTAATTCAAATACTGGTTTGTTTTTACTAAATTACGTAAGTTATTTGCGATTCCCTTAATCGAATTATGCATAATTAATTTGTGAGATAGCATACAGTAAAAAAGTCTGAATATATTTTATAGAAATTTGCATAATATTTTTAGATCATTTACTCTTTTCAAATGTCATTTCTCTGCTATTTATGCTGTTTCCCTGATCTTAGGAATGTTAAAACAAGTGGGTGGTGGCTAACGCTATAGTCCTCACTACCAAGTCACTCCACATAGTATTTCATTTCATAACATTTTCATGAAATGGGTTTGTTCAATTATTTTTGATTTAAATATGGTCACTTTCATTAAATATCAAATTTTAAGTTTCATGAGCTTGGGATCACTTTGAAATATTTGATAGTTAAAAAAATTGAGAAGCACCAATCAGATATCCTTCAAAATTTAATTGGGTCTAAGCGAGTATTAGATATACAAATTTTCAAAATGTGGAAATAATTCAATTACTACATCTATAATCGATAAAGTAAAATAAACACGCCGTACATAGTAGACAGCCCACACACACAGAAATATTGCGATGAAACTTTCAGAATACAATCTCAGCATGATACTAGTTGTTAATCTGCCATACTAAAAATAACCTTAAAAATTTATGATGATATAGACAGATGGCTTGGACATGTGGAGAGGATGAGTGAGCAACTGCCCGCCAGAAGAGTCCTTCACCATAGACCAGAGGGTGTGAAGCGTAGGGGGAGACCCAAGTTGAGATGGATGGACTGCGTCCAGGGGGACCTGGACTCTTTGGGCGTAGTCAATTGGAGACAAGGAGTCGCTGACAGATCGGAATGGCGAAGTCTTATTTTGGAAGCCAGGTCCCACTTTGGGATGTGGAGCTGATGATGATTAAAAATTACGAATTCATAAATCCCCACTATATCCCGTTAGTGGGGATTAAAAATAACTGGTTATTTCATACTCTATCTTCCGTTTGCTAAATCAGCTTACACTCATCTCCTGATTCCTGGTTTTATACCAGTTATTGTATTGATTGTATTAAAAGTTTTTCTTATTGAAACAATTTGTCAGATTTCATGCATATTTTATTATTTATTAATATGTACTACATACAATTTTATTTATATTTATCATAACTAGGTAGGTATATAGATTTATAAAATAATTAGATTTGTATCTTCTGTTGGATAATATTTCTTCACATCAGGAAATAATGCTGAAAGAAATTTTAAAATTAAAAGTGTTGTATTTTACATGCTGAATCTTAATTGTGACAAATTACATATAAACTATATAATGTCCTATTCTGATTCATTTCAGAGTACCAAAACGTCTAAATCAACGGGGGACTGTGTATAAAAGGATTTTATCCACACGGCTTGACGTAATGAGTCCCGTATAAATGCAGTCAACTTTTTGACATTTCTCATATACTAAAATTCAGATGGATAAATTTAGACAAATCAGAATAGGACATGTAGTAAAAGAATATGGAAGTTATATAAGAGGCAAACAATGTATCGTTGGCTAGTTTATGTCTTCACTAAAGACTTGAATCATTTGCGTTTGGGATAAACTCGATTTTATTCACGAACTATGCACTTTTTTGGCGATAATGCCTTTTTTTGATATTTTGAAAATAACACAAACAATTTGGCTCTTTTAGGACATTATCGTAAAAAAATACACAACAATTATCCATGGAAAAGGCGGAATAAAAAAATAATTATTGTAACTCAAATTTTTGCAGATGAAATCTACATAGTATTTAGTTGAATTTAAATAAGACAACATGACTATAAGAATTTGTTGACAAAATAAATAAAGCTACATCATATGGATGCCTTATGTTAAAGTCAATTTGTAAAGGTTTCTATCTATAATACTGTTTTGGCAGACAGATGAACTAAACAACTGGGCTACAATGGTGATTTATAATTTTGAATCTATTTAAAATTAAATGATGTAAATCGAATATTTTTTTTAATTGCATATTACATGTAAACATTGGATTTTGTTCCCTATCGGATTATAAGGACTGTTGCTTTCATTGTTTACAATTAAACCAATTTCTCAATAGATGGTGTAACAAAAAAGGTTTCTTCGTTACGTCATAGATGGCAATAGTAATAATGAATTATTTTCAAATGAATTGTTTCACATTATTCAAATATATAGAACTTTCAAAAATTACATTGGTAAGGGAACTCAGTAAGAAGGCATAATTGGTGAACATTGCGCAAACATATAAAGTGATCATGTAAACCAACCGAAGACAGGTCCTAAGCCCTGTAGATGCCTCAATTTCCTGGTTCTACAATAATATCCCAACTTCGTCTCTATTGAGATATTAAATGTTTGTCAATAAAAAAAAAATGAAATAATGTTTTTTTTACATGTAAATAAATGTAATTTGAATAAAATATGTCGCTTAAATAGTATTTTTTTAAGCATATTATCATTTATAGTGAAAAAATAACTTGGAAATCTAAATCATGTGTTGTTATCTCTTAATTTACATTTTTCTGTAGAAAATAATATCACTTTTCTACAAAAATAACACCCCTTTTCAAAAATGTAACACGAATAATTTAGGTCATTTGTGATTTTTAACAGAAAATACAAGAGGCAAAATAATATCAAACATGGTTCAACATTAAGTTTCACCACCCATTATGAATGTATTGCCTTCTTAGGTGGGACGAGACTGGTGTGTGGGTATAGATGTATGTGTCATGCTTCATTTTATAAGTTAATGCACACCTATCGCTGGTTACCCCACATTTTAAGTGACTTAAAACACCTCAACTTTTCGCCTTTCTTATTATATTAATTATTTGTTGTTATCAAAAACTATCAAATATTTGATTTATTTTTAGTTAACTACCTATAAAGATGAAAAGGGGTCTCATTGTGCAGGCATAGTTTTTTTAATGTCTTACATATCTTTTGTTAATGTATAACAAAACCATGTATTTTGTTGTTCTATTTTAAATTGTGTACCACGTGAAAAAAAAGTAGATTACCTCAGGGTCAGCCTGTTGCCAGCATTTATGTAAATCAAAGGAAACTTGACAGAGATCAGAGCCGTCTTCTCCTTTAAAATGAACGCAGTCCTTACCCATCTTGTATGCTATTTTCTTCATACTTTCTGGTATTAAATCAAGCATCTTTTCATAGTGGAATGTTCCACTTGCAGGATCCAACTAAAATAATAATGTTTTTGAATAGACATCCCATTCGGCATAAAAAAATGGCACAGAGAAGTATTTACAAATTTACCATGATAAATATAACACGAAAATATAATATTTATTTTTTATACTTACAACTTCAAACTCCAAAAACATGCATTTCATGTAGCACTGAAAAATAAAAAAAAGAAGTTTTATAAGAATTTTACTTTTTATATTGGAATTATAATATCTGCCATTCAACGGTATTACTCTTCTACAAGCATTATCAGAATCAAGAATCTTGCTTCATTTACTTAATATAATAATATATTTTAAGTTAAATTTGCACACATATATATTGAACATTTTCTTTGTTATGTAATCTTTATAATATACCCTCAATATTTAACCTTTGTCTAAATGCTTTTAGAGTACTACCTCAGAACAGGCGTTCAGCCTAGTGAGATAGTAAATTTTCAATATTTTTACTATGTATACTTTTATAAAATGTACTGTATTAAAATATGTAGGTAAATAAAATAAATTTATATCGGAATTATAATATCTTCCAATCGAAGGTATCACTCTTCTACAAGCATTATCAGAATCAAGAATCTTGCTTCATTTATTTGTAATATATTTATATTGGAATTATAATATCTGCCATTGGATGGTATTACTCTTCTACAAGCATTATCATAATCAAGAATCTTGCTTCATTTATTTGTAATATATTTATAATGGAATTATAATATCTGCCATTCGAAGGTATCACTCTTCTACAAGCATTATCAGAATCAAGAATCTTGCTTCATTTATTTGTAATATATTTATATTGGAATTATAATATCTGCCAATCGAAGGTATCACTCTTCTACAAGCATTATCAGAATCAAGAATCTTGCTTCATTTATTTGTAATATATTTATATTTGAATTATAATATCTGCCAATCGAAGGTATCACTCTTCTACAAGCATTATCAGAATCAAGAATCTTGCTTCATTTATTTGTAATATATTAATATTGGAATTATAATATCTGCCAATCAAGGTATCACTCTTCTACAAGCATTATCAGAATCAAGAATCTTGCTTCATTTATTTGTAATATATTAATATTGGAATTATAATATCTGCCAATCGAAGGTATCACTCTTCTACAAGCATTATCAGAATCAAGAATCTTGCTTCATTTATTTGTAATATATTTATAATGGAATTATAATATCTGCCAATCAAGGTATCACTCTTCTACAAGCATTATCAGAATCAAGAATCTTGCTTCATTTATTTGTAATATATTAATATTGGAATTATAATATCTGCCAATCGAAGGTATCACTCTTCTACAAGCATTATCAGAATCAAGAATCTTGCTTCATTTATTTGTAATATATTTATATTGGAATTATAATATCTGCCAATCAAAGGTATCACTCTTCTACAAGCATTATCAGAATCAAGAATCTTGCTTCATTTATTTGTAATATATTTATATTGGAATTATAATATCTGCCAATCGAAGGTATCACTCTTCTACAAGCATTATCAGAATCAAGAATCTTGCTTCATTTATTTGTAATATATTTATATTGGAATTATAATATCTGCCAATCAAAGGTATCACTCTTCTACAAGCATTATCA
This sequence comes from Molanna angustata, assembly GCA_963576475.1. Lineage (NCBI taxonomy): Eukaryota > Metazoa > Arthropoda > Insecta > Trichoptera > Molannidae > Molanna > Molanna angustata. The sequence continues at coordinate 9,154,912 of OY754980.1, forward strand.
GAATCAAGAATCTTGCTTCATTTATTTGTAATATATTTATATTGGAATTATAATATCTGCCAATCGAAGGTATCACTCTTCTACAAGCATTATCAGAATCTAGAATCTTGCTTCATTTATTTGTAATATATTTATATTGGAATTATAATATCTGCCAATCGAAGGTATCACTCTTCTACAAGCATTATCAGAATCAAGAATCTTGCTTCATTTATTTGTAATATATTTATATTGGAATTATAATATCTGCCAATCGAAGGTATCACTCTTCTACAAGCATTATCAGAATCAAGAATCTTGTTTCATTTATTTGTAATATATTTATATTGGAATTATAATATCTGCCAATCAAAGGTATCACTCTTCTACAAGCATTATCAGAATCAAGAATCTTGCTTCATTTATTTGTAATATATTAATATTGGAATTATAATATCTGCCAATCAAGGTATCACTCTTCTACAAGCATTATCAGAATCAAGAATCTTGCTTCATTTATTTGTAATATATTAATATTGGAATTATAATATCTGCCAATCGAAGGTATCACTCTTCTACAAGCATTATCAGAATCAAGAATCTTGCTTCATTTATTTGTAATATATTTATATTGGAATTATAATATCTGCCAATCAAAGGTATCACTCTTCTACAAGCATTATCAGAATCAAGAATCTTGCTTCATTTATTTGTAATATATTTATATTGGAATTATAATATCTGCCAATCGAAGGTATCACTCTTCTACAAGCATTATCAGAATCAAGAATCTTGCTTCATTTATTTGTAATATATTTATATTGGAATTATAATATCTGCCAATCGAAGGTATGACTCTTCTACAAGCATTATCAAAATCAAGAATCTTGCTTCATTTATTTGTAATATATTTATATTGGAATTATAATATCTGCCAATCGAAGGTATCACTCTTCTACAAGCATTATCAAAATCAAGAATCTTGCTTCATTTATTTGTAATATATTTATATTGGAATTATAATATCTGCCAATCGAATGTATCACTCTTCTACAAGCATTATCAGAATCAAGAATCTTGCTTTATTTATTTGTAATATATTTATATTGGAATTATAATATCTGCCAATCGAAGGTATCACTCTTCTACAAGCATTATCAGAATCAAGAATCTTGCTTCATTTATTTGTAATATATTTATATTGGAATTATAATATCTGCCAATCGAAGGTATCACTCTTCTACAAGCATTATCAGAATCAAGAATCTTGCTTCATTTATTTGTAATATATTTATATTGGAATTATAATATCTGCCAATCGAAGGTATCACTCTTCTACAAGCATTATCAAAATCAAGAATCTTGCTTCATTTATTTGTAATATATTAATATTGGAATTATAATATCTGCCATTCGATGGTATCACTCTTCTACAAGCATTATCAGAATCAAGAATCTTGCTTCATTTACATGTAATATATTTATAGTGGTATCGTTTCTGCCATTTGTGGATATTTGATTAAAAAAGACAATTTGTTACCTTAAGTTTAGGGTCTTCAGACATTTTACCCCTGCTGAATTCTTCAACGATACCTTGAAAAATAAAATTAGTGCTGATACTTAGTTAAAATGTTTGACTATAGATATGTAATAATTATGTTAATTATTATTATCGAAATATTCTATATAAATTTAATACCAGGTGTTATTGTAGATATGATAGTGAAAACCAATAATTATCTATTTACAGCTTTTATTCTCAGTATACATTATATACACAATATTACACAAGATTGATATAACTATCGCGTGAGAGTTCTAGAATGGCACTGGTCGTCTTCGTCTTCGTTTGTTCTCCAGTATTTATAGACTCTCGTTTTCTAGAACATTCTATTTTCTTAGTAAATGTCCCACCCCACGTTGTTAGACATTATAAAACAGATAAAACAAAATTCTTAGATTTTTGTCTTACCTTTGTTTACATCTGTCATGACTTCACATTTTTCTACAGCAGGCTTTAGCAAATCAACAAATTCTTTTGTAGGAAACTGCAAAGTATTTATATTTGTTAAATTTTTATGTGTAAGCCATTTGCATATCCAGTCAAAGAAAAATATAATTTTAAAAATATGTGCTGGTTTGAATTTTAAATAATGTGATTGAATTAAATTATTAATTTAAGTAATGTAGATATTGATCACTCGCGTATTGATCATCTGGGTGGGCACCCAGAATCCTACAGAGGGGGTCCTGGACCAAAAATAGAAGTGTCGGAAGACCCCCAAAAGGTGGTCCGATGACATAGTTCAGCAAGCTGGAAGGACCTGGATGCGAAGGGGGAGATACAGAGATGAATGGAAGAGGCCTACATCCAGCAGTGGAGGGAGGAAGGCTAAAGAAGAAGAAGATATTGATCAATCAAAAACAATGTATACTTCAACCCTTTAAATTTACCACATTGCAAACCTGTACCATCATAGTCTTGATCATGGAGAAATTAAAATGAGTCTTAATGAGTCTTGATAATGTCCTCATGGGATGAAATATCTTTTATCAAATTAAATTAAATTTGTAGAATCATAAACGATGCTTTTACTATCTTTATGCGCTTATTGTTAATACGTACCTCTTCACCATAAGAAAAATTAAATATCAAAATTGATATCAAGGATAATACTAAAACACACCGTGGTACCATTTTTACACACTAATCAACACAGCGTTCAATAATCTAATTAAAAATATAAAGATACTAATGTAAAAACTTGATATTTGGTCTTTTATACATATGGTTTTGTTTTACACTTGAATATACTTGAAAAATTTACATACACACATACAGAGGGATTCATTTGTAATTCAGTATTATTATTTCTAGTTTTGAATAGATTATTTGTATAAAATTTTCAATCTAGTGGCTGGTGTAGGCAACAGATCCAAATATGTTATCAATGTTTGAAATATTCATACCATCAGGGCATATTACACAATGTGGGATAACCAGCGACAGGTGTGCTTGTATGCATTACCTTGTAAAAGGAAGCATGACATGTTCGTGTATTCTAGTAATATATCATTTTTGTCATATATCTTGAGCCATATCGCCATGGTTGGGGGGCGATTTGCACATACACCGAACGGGCAAAAAGACAAAATTTTGCACTCGGCGCACCCAGATGTCTGGTTCAAGTTATGATAATAATACTTTACCTTCATGGTGTATACCCACACACCAGTCTCATCTCCCTTAAAAATGCACTGCATTCAGAATAGGTGGTGAACCTCATTGCTGAATTATGTGATATGTTATTGTCTGTTGTATTTTCGATTACCCGGCTCTTACGGGACACTTGAAAACAATGATATTAGAAAATAGTGGACAGGAAATATTAATAAATTAATTTTTTCAGTTTGATTCTTTCAATTTATACTTTTTCATCAAAGGTTGATTATTTCCAAATAAATGTTTATGGAGTTCATTTCTATTGTAGTATTGTATTCTCAAAAGTCTACCGAAAACTTATCAGCTCTAAATTTGTTTAATAAAGTTGTTTTACAATATAAAGTTGGCCGATCGCTGTGGCACAGTTAATTTGCTGTTTGTCTTCTATGCAGGCGTGCTGGGTTCAATTCCCAGCAGAGAGTAAATTTATTTTTAAATTCATTTCTGGCGCAACTATTACATCTCTGGGCTGGAAGCACTGGTTATTTGGAAGAAATTGCCACATGGCAATAAACTCGTTGCTTGCTTAGCTTGCAAGGAAGTGTTTATTATTATTACTGACCATAAAGTTTGGGCGATACAGAAAACACAAGATTAGAAAAATAATCATAATCAGTATGGACAAAACTCACAGGACACACTCATGATGCCCATTGAGAGTTTTATGTAAAAATATATACTTATAAATTTCAAAAACATCATTCTCCTCTGTAATATTGAAAATATCTTAAAAAACAACTTTATTTATTAAAAATCATCCTATATGAGAATGAAGTTCAAGATGTCTTGTTAAGAAAATAATAGCAGTGAAAATTATTGACAATGTAGGAATTTAATTACAGGATGGTTTGACATCACAATATGCTGATTTGTAATGTTGAAGGGTAAGCAAATCTAGGATTAAAAAATTATACTCCTACAGCCATTAATTAGCTTGTCAAGACATTTGATTGATCATTCTCTTCATGTTATTTCAACGTTGATATCCAGTGGGGATTCTGACCCCCTTCACACAACATTCTACCAGCATCAAAAAGTAGGATATTCTATAGTTTAAAATCATTCTTAATAATCTTATAATATTTTTTATCTACTTAGACAATACATATGTGGCGACTCATATCCAACATCGATAAATATACTAGTGGGCCCGCATACATGGTCGCAAGCCCATGTGGCTCACCTATTCTGGGTGGTACTCTGGTCGTCTGTGCTCGTGGGCCTGGATTCATGAATCCAGTGAAACTACGATTGCCTTTCTCTTTTGTATACGTCCATTTTCTCTTATTAAAAATTATTGGAGGGGAGGTGAAGGGAAGTCAAAATTTGTGGCTACAAATATAATAAAAAAAAATATGAAAAAAATTAATTTAAAAAAGGAAAATATTTTTTAAATCTCAATAATGATGCCACCTATAGGGTACAAAAAAATCCTACCTTTCAATCCGGAACCAACCATACGAATTTCGAAAATTTCATCGAATTTGGTTGGGCTATTTCGGAGATTAGTGTGTACGAACATGATACAAGATTTTTACATATTCGGATATTGCGTCATCACATCTTTCGGCAACATCAAATATTTCCACTGAATCCCCACGTCTGTGGGTAGCAGCAAGTCCCTACACATTTCAAACATTCCAGATGCTCGCTACTAGCTCTACGTACTAGCAATACGAAACCTTCAACCAATCACAAGACAGAGATGACGTCATTGCCAGTTCCAGCTAGCTTCTGTACCCTGATCCCTTTAACAAACTTATTCATGTCATATTCTGAATCATTTGAAAATTATTTAGTCCTTAATGCAATAATTGAGGAAATACCATAATTTAGTATAATATGGTGCATACTTCTATATTGTGCACCACCCCGCATGAAAGAAGAATCGAACTGTGGTGGGAACGGGTTGGGGAGAATGAATGATTGAAAGCAAATGATTGATGCAAGTTGAACATGATGAGATGTGGACTGTTGAAAGGTGAGCAGAATATGACGTGTGATTGTGGAGAAGAGCAAAACACGGTGCACCTGCTGGTGTGCCCACTCACGAGGGAGCCTTGTAATGAAAAGAACCTTTTGGCTGCAAATGACAGGGTTGTGATAGCTACAAGTTATTGGAAAGGGTGCATATAGATAGTCTGGACACAGAAAGAACGAACTTCTACATGTGGGCCTAGGTTGAGGCTCTAAGGGCCTAGGCAGTAAAGGCGGGGGTGGGCGGCCGACGCTGTTGTGCTCTCGTCAATTCTGTACTTAGAGAAGAGCAGGACGAACGTCTTCAGTCTCGCTCGGCAGTGACTCGTCAAACTGTGGCGAATGTTGTTGTGTGGTTCGGGCACACCGCCGGCGCAGACGTCGGGTCAGACATCCTGTGTTGACAACTAGACATCAAATCTGACAGGTGATGATTGCGTCGGATGCCCCCGGTGTTAGCCCGCAGAACCTTCGGACGCCAACACGAGCACCGAGGGGTCGGGGTACAAGCCCCTCCGACTTGAAACGGAGTGTACATAGCGGCCGATTTTGAGACCAATCGGAGGCCCTGACGTGTGAGGTTGGATTCTCGGGGGCAGTGGTTGAACCTGATGGATGGTGGATATTTTGTGTTTGTCCGATGTTGCAGCCGCGTCCGGTGGTGAACAGGGCCAATGAGCTCTATAGCGTCACCGGCGTGGAAGTGGATCGCGATCTCCCTCGATGTGCGTGTAACCAATGAGTAATATTTTGTTTTCTGTTTCAAAAATTTCAGTCATTTCTCTTGCACAATTTTAAAAATGGTGGTTCAATTTTTAACTTTTCATAGTCAATATGATTAACACTAGAGTGCACGCACCCTAAAATACTCCTAGAATGCTCGCGCGGGCTACATGTGTAGCCCACTTGAATGCCCTTATTTTCCTAAAATCATGTAGTAATTTAATAAAACATAAAATGTTTTTACAAATAAACTTTTTTTATAATTATAAATGGCACTTATTTTACAAAATTTCTTCTTTTGGTTAAAAGTTGAGCTTATTTTACAAACTTCTAAAAAATCAACAATATTTAGACGAATATCAATCAGATTTATTTAAAACTAAATATTATCTATATAACTTCTAATATATTTTTTAAGTTTTATATAAAACAAAAAATTAAAATTAATACCAAATTTCACTCGCAATCGATGCATTGTGGACACACAGTGACCTGACGCGTGGGTTACATATGTAGCCCAGCCACTTTAAAGACGATTTGTACAAACCTCCTTATGCCGCTGGAGTCGGTACTGCACTGACCAGCGCGGGGATCCATCCTTGAGGAATAGATGACATAGCATAACTGTAACACGAAGCGTTTGAGAAAGAGGTAGCACTATGTAGGGCCAGGCTACATATGTAGGCCGTGCGTGCACTCTAGTGTTAACTTCTTTCTGGGAAAGGCTTAATGTTTTTCACGAACAAACAAATTTATACATATGTAAGTTCAAAAGTTAGCAAAAAATTATTTGTGTTATAGTGTTTAAACAATACATACTTGAACATATTTTACTAAAAATTATTATTCTTTATAACATTGGGGAGTGCAAATAGTTTCAATGAGATTTTATAATTGATATTATGAGATACTATTTATGTTTGAAATAATAAATAGGGAAGTGGAAGCTCATATTAAAACATAGGAAGCAAGAAACAGGAAGTAGAAAGGTTAAATGAGTCAAGTTTTTAGGAGAGTTGAATTGTCTCACAAAAAATAATTTGTATTGAATTATTTGCATGAAAAAGAATTGAATATTCGTTTTTTGTTACATATTATAATATGCAATAGAAATAAACAAACAAAACTTATAATATGCAATAGAGATTAACAGAAAAAGAGATTAACAAATGAAAAGTTACAAAGAAGCCACAACTATGCCGGGAGAATTTGATTACTATTAAATGCCTTCAAGAATTATTAGTATATACCCGGCTTCGAACTTCCATTGAGTTACATAAATTTTGGGTAATTATTAGAGTAAAAGCTAATTGAAAATATTCTAATCGTACCAACTGATGATCTAAAATAATGTTTATACAGTGCCCTGTTGGCAGACATTTTTGTAAGATAAAAAGAAAATAGTAGGTATAGTTTAGCATGAGACAATTTATTTAATTAATTTAAAATTGATTTATTATATACCTATATTAAATTCATAGAATAATAATAAAACTATAGAATACTCATTCCCATATAATACCTCGCTGAAAAAGTGAAGCTGTTTTATTGGCCGGCTCGTGTCAATATATGTATGACTCTGCTGGTAGACATTGTTTGTATAGTATTAGTCGTTATGACTGCGTGAATAATTTTGCAAGCAGTTAAAAAAATCCCTATTTGGAGAACGTATCACGCAGACGGCCAAATGATTACTGAATGCTCGTAGCAAAAATTTTGACCAAATTAGTCAACATAAAGCAGTCGCATTTTCTGCAGGCTAAAGAGTATTCTATACTATTATTATTCTATGATTAAATAATGATTTATTTATATAGTTTTGCTTTATCAATTACTAAAATTAAATGCTTTGGATAATATGTATATAAATTAATTAATGGTTATTAAATAATAAGTTATTATTTTTTTTATTGAAAATGAAACCTTTTCCTTATAAAAGCGGTAGGGAAATGAACTAAAGAATTTGGCATGTGGCATATTTGTGTCAGGGCCCTATTACCCGATTTGTGTCACTGTGTTAGTATTGCAATGGTCAGGTGTACTATTTCTAGATTGGATATTTCATCATTGCCTAGACTTGACTGTGAAAGAAGTGTATACATGATTTTCAGTGTCAAGTTATAGAAAAAACTTATCAGTTGTTGTTTTGCAAACGGTGTGTAAATATTGAAGCATTTTTAATTTCATCGACCAATAAAATAAAATTGTTAATTTAAGGATTTTGAATCATTGTTTTGTAATAAATCTAATATCATTGTTATTTTGCATTTAATCTAATTCAATTTTAACAAAATTTAATTTAATAATATGCATAAATAAAATTATGCCTATGAATTCTATGTTTTTTAGTATTAAAAAAATATATTTTTTAAAATAAACTGGTCAATTTTTTTTGTTACATCAAATTGAACACAGGTAATAGTGTCATACCTTCATGGTAGGTACTTAATTTAAAAATAGAAGATTCCTTTTCTTCATCGTTTGTTTTCATAAATTCCCGCCAAAAGCGCGTGTTAAGTGTTTCCGTCTGTGCAGATATCTGTCATTTTTATGACGTTTTCTGTAAAAAATAAATAAATTCCGCAAAAGGTTTGATTTTTCCAACGCAAGGTAGCGCTTCGAACCAGGAAATTTACGAGGGCCTATACGGCCTCCCGTGCCTTGTAACATTGCGCATGCGCCAATGTTGTCTATTCAAATACTAGCGTCTGGCGACAGATGAATCAAGGGGAAATTTTACGACAGCGAAATAATAGTGATGTGTACGTAAATCCCATTTATTAATTTTTGGTTAGGTTAAGTTTGTCCTTAATAATAATAGCGACTCGCGTGAGCGAGTTGCTTTATATATTGAAAGTAAATTGATTGGAGGAAAATGTTATCAATACCTTTGTCATTTGTAAGTTTATTGTATATTCGCATTTGATCACATTTTTCAAATAACTTATATTTCTTAACATATTATTTACGTAATTGTATGATTTTTAATATTACTTACTTATTATTTTTTATGTTGAAGTGGATTTTCATTTATCAACATATCAATATAATAAAACTGCGCCAAAAATTGTACCCATAAAATCTCCGCACATGCGCAATATGACAGGCACGGGGGGCCGTATAGGCCCTCGTGGAAATTTGACGTTTCAATTTAAAAATGTCGCCTACAGTGACTTGTAAAATAATGATCAGATGATGACAATCGGTTACTTGTGCATGTTTAATTGACTATAGTGCGTATTGACAAAGACTTGGTGAAGTGTTGACTCGTAATTATTCTGTTATTTAGTTTAGTGTTCAAAACAAGGAAACAATGGAGGAAGACGACTTGGATAAGCATTCCACATCTCAAGAAAGAATTAAACGTTTAGGATTTAAACCACAAAAAGAGCTGGTTTATAATCATATTTTGCCGTATGCTGACCAGTTGGACGATGAGTCCAGTCGCCTTTTCAAAGAAATCAAGGCGAATCTGGCAAAATCTGTCATGATTAAAGAAATGAGACCTGGATGTGGCGTATGGACTTCGAGGCTTATGAAGTATGTAATTGAAAAGTTTATTGAATTTAATAATCGTAATCAACTTTTAATTTACGATTTTATCATTTCATCTCAAAAATCTCTAAATTTTACGAACCTTTATTGTCAAATTTTGTTGAACCGTGTTCAAATCAGTGTTCAAATAAACGATTTAAACTTAAGAAAAACAGTTCTATAATTTACCAAGAAATGACTGTTTTTAACTGTAACAGTTATGACATCAATGTGAGAAACAACTTTTATGACAGTTGCTTCCTAATATTTTATTGTCATGTAAAAATAAAAGTTTTTCTATTTTATTTACAATATTATTGTGTAATAGATTGACAAGGTCACGCAGCTTACCTGCCATTTCAAGGTTGGTAGAGTTATTTAGGGTTTGTCTTTCATGTTAGCCTTTGTGACTCAATTTTCTGATCTCCCGGGTTCAATTTGATGAAGTCACTGTTTATTTTACTCTGCTAACTATCAGTTTTTTTATATTGGCAATTCTGGATTTGATTCCCTGTGAAAATGAAATATTCTTGTGATAGACTGCTACTTTTGCTACCTTGTGATGAAAGTTTCTTTTATGATGATCTAGTGGACATAGCGTCAGCCGATATAGGAGACGTTATGACATTTATAAGCCACTCAGGCTGGTTTAGAGTGGATAAGTAAGGGGCAGGACAGCCCCATTGTGGTATCAAAAAGGGCCAATTGGCCCTAGTGTGTTTTTAAGAACTGCCACCGTAAAAAAAAGTAGAGATTTTCTATTGAATTTATTTGTGCAACAAATTCAAAAGTAAATCGAATAATGCTTAGTGTAATGAAGTAAGAAAATATAAAATATGAAAGATATAAATATGTACTTAAGTATGTAGATTTTACATTACAAAATTAACTTTTCATCACTACTATTAACATAATATGTATTATGATAACAAGAATAATATGTAAAAAAGTAAAGCATGATTAGTAATTTTTGGTTATTTCTACCTTCAGCGTAACGGGTAATTTATTAATAATTTCAAAGTTTTTTCGTTAACATAGTGGAAGTTTATAGTTATAAATAAAATATTTTTAAAAATAAATAAAAAACACGGTTTTAATCGACAAATGAGTAAGACTTTAATGAGCCTGAGCGCTTTCGCCGAACACAGCCGGCATCCTCAGAGGCAGAAATCAAACAAAAAAAATCAAAATTTGATTTCTGCCTCTGAGAATGCCGGCTGTGTTCGGCGAAAGTGCTTAGGCTCATTAAAGTCTTACTCATTTGTGGATTAAAACTGTGTTTTTTATTTATTTTTATAAATGTTTTATTTATAGGTAATTTATTGTTTAGAAAAACACTTCATGTTTCTACAATTTTTATAATAATAGATTCAAGTTTTGGTTCTATGAGTTTTGTTAGTAGTGTACCTATAGATTATCCAGATGACAAATGTAGGTAGGTATGTGTTATAAAAATTACATTTGTCATGTTTTCTGAGTCATTATTGAAAACAAAACTGAATATGATGAAATGACTTTTGGTAATAAAATACAAGTATACAAAGGTGGGTTTATTGCCATATGGCAATCTTTTCCAACAAACCCATGCATCGTGAAGCCTTGAAAGTGGATCATGTTTTTTGTAGTTGATATTTTATACAGAAAAAATATTATATGTTATACTTATAAAATAGATTGTTCTGTGGCAGAGAGGTAGTGCTCTGGTACAGCATAGTGAAATTATTTATACATTCTCTTTTCATTCCTCGTTGCTATGATTAACTCGTTGAATTTTAGTTGCTTACATACATACATTCCATCACACAATATCCCTTACGGGGTAAGCAGAGAGAACCGAGTGCCATACTCCTCTATTTTCGCATACATTCCTAGCTTTCTTTACATCCATGCATTGTCTCATACATGCCTGTCGATTTTTCAAGCATTTTATATTTCCTTCTTTCAAAATATCATTCACATGGTCATGCCAACCCTTTCTGGGGCAGCCCCTGCTATTCACTTCATCTCTCAAGTCACTTGCAGACCAATAGCTAAGATAGTTTAGCTTAGCTCGCATAGCTGAGGTCGTTTTTCATACTACCTACTCATATAGTTTGCGGTCTGCACACTAGTATGAAAAGCGACTTCAGCTATGTGAGCTAAGCTAAACTAACTTAGCTTAGCTTTTGCTCTGCAACCGGCTTTACAGCCATGTACCTATATTTTATTGGTCAGTCGTTCACTATTCATTCTTTCAATCTTTCAATATGGAATTCACTTTCATTTAGTCACTTGTTTATTATAATAGGGTTCACCCATCTGCAACCAATTATTTTGTATTCCTTTACAAATATATATATTCTAAAATTATTGTATTTATGCATTTTAAGGCATTGCATGATGATGGTTTCCAAATTATTGTTTTTGGTGTGACGATATATTCAGTGAATGTAAAAACATTTACTTAAATTAAATTTATAATGTTACTTGTTCTCACGAGTTACAATAATTATATACAAATTAACCTATTATAAAAGTAGTTAAACATGTAAAAAATATCCCGTGTAATCCCGTGAGTGGTGAATGGATATTTTTATAACCCCATGTAGAAAAGAGATGACGTTTGAAATATACGTACTTGGGTATACTGCGTTTCATTCAAAAGTGCACTTCATGTTAATGTTGGTGCGACTGTCAGTCAGTCAAATAAACTGAATAATGTTGTCATATCTCCAAATTAAGTTGTATTTAAAACTTAAACTAAAAGAAATCAATCTGAGTTTTATATGAAAGAACAAAACTTATCTTCTATAATTATTTTGAACAAAACGTAATTATTTTTCTATAGATGACGTGTGCAGATTTATCTAACAACTTTTACAAAGATTATAACAATCCTGTCTGTCAGTTCGAATCCTGTCTTCAATTTCGTTCGCCATTTATGTTTATTTTAATGTAATTATACCAAGCGGTCGGGGAACCGGGGTAAATTACCCCAAATGAGGTAAAAATGAATTTTCGTTTGATCCAATTTGAGAATTTTATTTTGTTTATCTATTACATACTTACTATTTTCATGTAACTTTTTTTTTATTTTCTGTGTAAATTAATTCAATAAATAATGTTTATTTAAATATTCATTGATTGTCTTCTTTTCAAAATGGGGGGAAGGGGCAATATTGACATACGCAAAAATATTTTGGGGTAATGGTTAAAAAAGTTCCCCGACCGCTGCCTTATCACATTGACTAGGGTCAGTCCGCATGAAATCAACAGAAAAAAAATTTGAACATCACCATCTCAGACATTATTTTTTGTGTGTATGTTCTTCCAATTAAAACTAAAAATGATTATTTACCTTAAATTATAATTTTTAAGTTATTAATTTTCAAAAATCAAATAATCGCGCAAACTTGGCCTTGTCTTGAGGTCTTTAAATGGCCCAAGTTGGAAAACTATGTATAATACTTAAAAAATTATAAATATTTGAGATGATGATATCCAGAGCATTGGTTGTTTTCGTGCATCTTGACACACTATTGTAAGTACGCATTCAGACTCCTGATAATTCTAGTTGTTACACGATTGGTGTATGAACAATACTTTTTATTCTTTGTTATGAACACTACTTAAATGTTTGTAAGATAAGTTGTCCTGTGTTTCATTTATTTATTTCAATGACTTTTTCAGGTATATTAAATTGTACGGATTAAAATTTTCCAAGGAGGACCACATAGATTTGATATATCTCATATATGAAATAATAATAATACCGGATCTGGAACCAACAAAATTACATAAATTTAGTACCCTATTGTTATTATTAACCAAGTGAGTAAATCATTTTTATTTTTCTTATTATAATTTTGATGTTAAAGAATTTGTGGAATTTCACACCACAATATTCTTACACCATGTTATCGTGTTTTATTTGCAAGTTTTACAAAAAATATAGACTTATCTATACAGTATTTCTAATTAACAAACTGTAAGTTGAGTCTGTTGCTTAAGAACATTTTAAATATAAGGCATCGGAGTAGAGTGAATATTATCTAGTCTGGCTTCAATAAAATTTACAAAACAATGCTTGGATAAATGAACACTGATAGAAGAATGTTTTGGTATAAAGCAGTACATATGTTACATAAATGGTCAGCTCATCATTTGGAAACCTGGCACTAGGTGGGCCCTTGTCATTATAATTAGAAAGCTAACAGTTAAAAGGTTAAATTGACCCGAGTGCCATAATTTTTTTTCGGTACAGGTAAATATTACATAATACATTGATTTCTGAATACCTACTTCCCTGTAAGTATACGTATTTTGAATTAAACATAATGTTTATAAGATTATTTCCACGAGATTTAACTCATTTGACTTAGCTTTAAGAGCTGAAAAAAAAACATGTTTATAACTCAAAATATCGACCAGTATGTAGCTTGAATCAAAAAGACTTAACTATCTATTTGACTTATTTACTGTTTTAACTTAAGATTTTTTGCTATGAGGCACCGGCTTAGAATAGTGCTTCCACTATTTTCTATTATCATCGTTTTCTGGTGTCCAGTAAGAGCCGGGTGATTGAAAATACAACACACAATAACAGCTCACAAAGTTCAGCAATGAGGTTCTTCGCCCATTCTTCCATGTTGCCTTTTTAGGTGAGACAAAACTAGTGTTTGGGCATACACTCATGTGTCATGCTTCCTTTTATAAGGTAATGCAGACCTTTACACCTGTCGCTGGTTGCCCCTGATATGTCATAATGGTATGTATTATATGTTTTTCTCGAAATTAGTATTAAAATTCGTTTATAGTTTAAAGTTGATTTATTAATTTTCTTGTACACGTTCTTACTAATTCATATGTTTATTTTTGCAGGAAAAAACATTTGATATCTCCCGATGAACTTAGTTTACCATGGAGACCATTGTATGATATTGCTCAAAAGATCTTTTCAAAGACATACATTTATCATTTTTCGTAAGTTTTTATTTTTATTTCTTTACTGTATTACTTGTATATGTAGATATGACATTACCATTCATAGTTGACTCATTATAATCAAAATGATAGTTTTAAATACTCATTAGCATCGATAATTATTTAAATCAATATAATATTATGCAAGTTACAATATGTTTAGTCATTGCCTTTTCGAATGTCAAGATAGGGAGACGATACTAAAGTAACAAGAAAAATAATCCTAAATAAAATCTTTTCTTAAAGAATGTTATAATATTCAATTGTGTTTTTAGATTTCATACTCTGCTGCTTTAATGTATCCCAGTTGAGTATTTTTATTTTTTGTGGCATTAATATTATTGTTACAAAATAAATAAGAAGTACCTAACTATGTTTACTTTCATAATGTATTGATTTATTCATACAACGTGGTATGTTCTTAAATATGCATGTGAAATAGATTTTAACTCGATCTTTGATTTTACCAACCTCAAAGTAGTCTTAGTAAGGTTGGAGATTTAGTTTTATATTCTCTACTCACTGAATATAAGGTATATTGAAAGAATGAACAGTAAGGGAACTCGCATACTACAGACTATTTAATCGGCCGATAGTTTGGTCAGGCTCTTAAACGTTATGTAGATGTTTGTAAGTTTCAGCCGATCTGACATACAAATTAACAATCAGTCCAACCCGACCAAACCATCGGCCAGTTGAAAAGTCTGTAGTGTGCAAGTTCCCTAAATGGGTCGCCCTAGCAAGTAACGGCACAACCATGTGAATGATATTTTGCAAGAAGGAAACTTAAGAAGCTTGAGCAAATTGAGATGCATGAATGTAAAGGAAGACATGAATGTATGTAAGGATAGAGTTGTATATCATGCGGTTTTTTCTGCCTACTCTGTTAGGGATATGTCGTCATGTTATGTATGTTTTGAATAGTTGGAAAATGGTGTAGAGATGAAAAAGAAGATTGAATGTATAAAAACATGTATAGTTTTCGGCAAATAACTTGAGAAAACATGCGGAGTGTGCTGAGCGTAAATTTGGGTGTTACGCTCCATTACATATGTGCAAGCCGCCCATCTCCCGACTAAAATTCTGTAACAGACACTATACATTTTAAAAGTTATTTAACAGACACTATACATTTTGATTAGATAAATATCTGGGGGGCAAGTCTGGTTCGATCGGCGAAATCAAAACCCCTGTGATTACCCATATCATGGATATAATTATCGTATGGAGTTCTAAGACATCTAAAGATATTGTAGAACTCCATATAATAATTATATCCATGATATGGGTAATCACGAGGGTTTCGATTTCGCCGATTGAACCAGACTTGCCCCCCAGGATTGATATTTTTAATGTAAAATTGTAAATGTAGAAGGTGTTAGATATGAATATTGTACTTTGTACAGAAAGTCTTATGTGGAAATCATTGTTTTATTCAATAAATATAGATAAAAATAGATAAAAGCCTATGAAAATGTATGGGTTTTTTGAAATTGCTTAGGGGTAAGAGTATCTTGGACGATGAGGATGACGAGGATGAGAAAGAAAACGACCTTGATAAGTCCTCACCCGTACATAAACTCCTGGAGATGCTGGGGATCGAGGTGCCATACCAGTTCAGTGAGAAACCGTCCGACCACGATGATGAGTAATGATAATTTGGTTTATTGGGAGGGGTGTGGGAATCCTCACATTACATGTTGCTTCTGGGTGTGGAAAAACATTGTAACTTTGTTGTCATTGTTTCAATTTCTAAACCTATGATTTTAATTATATTTTTTTCGATTTACAGGTCGTTGGAATCCACTTTTGATCTGTTGATACATTGTTTAAAACCGTAAGTATTATTAATATACTATTGAATAACTGTAAAACTTCGCATTGAAATAAATTATGTGAGCATATTATTTAGTTTGTCGATGGACAATCCAAGTTATTCAATATTTTAATATTATTGTGTTCTACACATACACTGTGATAGATAATGTGGAGGTCAGTCCTTTTTTCCTACCCCAAATATGTAAATAGCTTGATGGTATCAAACTACTATTTAGAATCCCCGTAGATATTATGGATTCTGCCATACAAATTGAATGGAACAATGTCGTCACCAAATTAAATTAATATAAAATTAAATTAATGAATTAAATTACCAATTATTTTTAAAATAATTGTTAAGAAAAGTATGAGATATAATACTGCAATGTGCATATTTTTTATAGAAAATTAAATGATCTAGTTGGAGTGTTTCGGCGTTTTTTGATAATTTAAAATAAATTGGAAATATAGGAAGTTAAACATATAAATTTGTCATAAAAAATGTTTTTCTTAGTAAAAAGAGTTAGAGAAACTTTGGAACTTTGTCATAAAAACTATTTTGAGATTTTATAAAATTTTTTAGTTGCAGCTTTTATGGTTTTTGAGATATATGAAAAAATAAAATAAAAATTCTTGTAGGCATAAAAGTAGAGTATAATAGTTTTGTAGGCCTAAAATTTTCTATATATTTTGAGTATTTGGGCTCTGTGCAATAAGCGGATCAAAAGTTATAAGGGGGGGACGGACACACACACACACAAAAAATACAAAATGTTTACTCCGAATTCTGAATTCATGCACAAAGACCACTATGCCATAAAAAATTCATTAAGAGAAAAAAAATATCTAGAAAAACTCGACAGTTGGATTAAAATTGTAATAAAAACAATAAATTTTTCCATTGGAGTCTAAAACTCGGGTGCCTACAGTGTCATGTCTTTGATTCTTTTACTGGATACATTCCAAGTAATATAGTAATGTGTGGCTTTTAAAGGACGTGGATTATTGGCCTTGAAATACGTATTAAAATTATCTTTTTAAATGTCACATAAGTTAAATATAACGTGTGTTGAAAGTTGAATTCCAAATATAAAAATACCTATTTGAAGTTGCGCACTCGAGCATTTTGCCCGGAATGTGACAATTACAAATTACGCGTCATTTCTTATATAATTCAATATATATAATTACGTTTGCTTGGAGATAATGGACATTTGAATGTTTCATAGCTACTTCCGTCACGCTTATCATTTCTTTTTCTCCACTCTTGTTATTGGCCCGTTGCCAAAATCGTGAATATTATTTTCAATATTATCGGAGACAAATATTTCATAATATATAATATCTCACAATCATTATCGTCGGACAAAACACTTTGATTTCATTTTATTTCTGATTTGACACCCACTTTGCATATGTTGTGCGTATGGGCAGACAACATTAGTTACTCGAATAAACGTTTTATTAGATGACACAGATTGCACACATCTAGGACTTAAATGAACGCGTTTGATATCTTGAATCGTTTTGATTCATATCTTTATGATTCCGAGCTATATTTGTGAGACATTTCACAATTTACAATCATGATTACTGCGGTAATCATAAGTAATGTAGTACACGTTATGAAAAAAATGTCTATATTTTGTATTGGGTGTGAAAGAAAATTAAAAAATATAATTTTTAAGTTAAATAACGATGAAAAAGATTTTACATTAATACACATTTTTTTATTTAAATCTATTTCAACTTTAAATTTGTTAAAATTCAATTGATTATCTAGAATTTATAATACCCCCTATTCAGTAACTATTGTAATTAAATTAGGAACATTCTAAAATTGTAGATTTTAGATTTACGGTCTTATTTCAGTGTTATAAAATATAAACTTGGAATAAATGGAATAGGAACTTAACTATTTTGGCCGGAACGTTCTTCAAAATTTACCGAATCAGACGTATTATGAAAATTATGAAATTTTCATAATTATTCAAAATTCGTTTAATTCAGTAACTTTTTAAGAACGTTCCGGCCAATATAGGTTCGTTCCTATTCCATTTAGTGCAAGTTTATATTTTATAACGCTAAAATAAGACCGTAAATCTAAAATTTACTATTTTAGAATGTTACTATTTTAGTTATAATAGCTACTGTATACTTAGTAATGTATACTTAAAGTATATCATAATACTTACCATCACACCTTGTCCTTAACGAGGCAGGCAGAGGGAACCTAATGCCAAAATTTATCATCCAATCTCAGAAAGCATCCATCGCCTCATCTGCATTCATGCATTGTCTCATACATGTTTGTCTATTGTTCAAGCTTCTTAATTTTCGTTTTGGTGTATATATTATTGTTCACATGGTTAAGCTATCATTTTTCATTGTCATCCTGTCATACATTGTCTTGTTACTCAGCTATTTCATTTCAAGTTCATTAATTAAGTCTGCTTCAAGTCTCATTCGCAAAAGATATATCAACAAGATGTGATATGAAAATACAAAATTTTCCTCAATCATATTCTTTTCTTAGTTTGTAACATCTTTGTTTTTCTTGAAAAACATAAATCGTATATGGTTTACTTGGTGTACTTCTTATCCTCAGGATGCCCTAAACAGAATAATATCAGGTAGGCTGTCTCTCAGTTGAACTTACAGAGGCAGGTCAGGGGGGCAAGTTTGGTCAACCGGCGGAATCAAAACCATCCATGTTTGCCCATATCATGGATATTATTATCATATAGAGTTATATAATATCTAAAGATGATATAGGCAAACATGGATGGTTTTGATTCCGCCTGTTGACCAGACTTACTCCCCAGATCTGTGAAAATACACTATTTTATGAATATCACAATAATTGCAAATGTACATTCATATTTGATTTAATATTTAGACAAACAATTAAGTATGATTTTCAATTTTGTTTTTAAGATGTGCATAGAAATGGTAATCTTCATTTGTCTTTTTTGTTCACAGATATTTTCCCCTGTCGGCAACACGCGAAATACTGGACGAGATAATGCCTCGCTTCAACCCGTGGAACGGCTCCAGCCAAGATACGATACAACAGCTGGTCGTCTATCTTCCGTATTCACATCCCCCCAAACACATGGAGCATGGGTTCAAGTTGTGGTTCGACGACTTGATGAGTATTTGGAACATATGTCTGAATGCGCCTGCATGGGAATCAGTAAGTCATAATACAATTTATAATTTCAATTATAAGGATCACTTGTATAAGCTATGACAAAATATTTTGATATGATCACTATCATAGGTCGGAATGCAGAGTCCTATATAAATATTAAATACTAACCATGTTTTCATTGCACAGTCGCTCACTTAAGTTAGAAGATCACGTGGCTTCCTAACTGGAGGATGCTACGACGTTTTTGTATGAGAATTGCATTGCACAGACATATCTAAATACTTAGCGCATGCGCATCGACATAAACTAACATTTGTGAATTGTCACAAAGTAAGTTTGATAGCGAGGAACCTTACGAGTGGTTTTATACTAAAATACGAGATTTTTTCAGGGGATGATGATTTTATCGGCTTTGTTGAATATGTATTTGGTAATTTTGTCAAATCAAATACCAAACGGAGTATTCAGCGATCCTTACGAGATGCCGAAAATTCGGTGGGATTTAAAAAAAAATCGTGATATCGAGCTGCCAGTGTGAAGTTGGTTACATATGTTTGTGTTGTTATAGCAAAAAAAAACATTTTAAACATCAAACATCAGAAAAGAGATAGATAGCTTTCTAATAATAATAATAATAATAAATGGATAATTTCTATAGCGCCATTTTTGTGTATCCACCTCAAGGGCGCTTAACAATAATACCTGGAAAAAATAATAATAAACAAGGAAATAATCACTTAATCACTATACGAGTTTTTGAAAAAATAAGTTTTTAACTGTTTTTTAAACACACTTTCACTGTCTATCGATCTTAACCTATATGGAAGCTTATTCCACTGAACCGGACCCACTACAGCAAATGCTCTTTCACCAAAGTTCGTCATTCGACACGTATTTTGCTCTTTTAGTCGATGCATTGCCGTATTACTTGCAGAGCGAAGCGTAGATCTTTTTTGGTTCAGGTCATCTGGTACACAAAGATCCATGAGGTATTTTGGAGCACGTCCGTGAATAACTTTGTGCACCATCCAGCATATCTTGTACTGAATCCTTTCCGATATTCGCAACCAATGAAGATCTTTTAACAGTGGAGTTATGTGGGAAGACTTCGGTGAATTGAATATCAATCTTGCTGCTGCATTAAAGACTGACTGAAGTCTTTCAAGGTGAATCTGTGGAAGTCCTGCATAAATTATGTTGCAATAATCTAACCGAGATACTATGAATGCGTTTATCAATAAACGTGCTGCGTCTGTAGGTAAGTTTTTCCTTATGTATTTTATCTGTCTTAATTGAAAAAAACACGAACTGATTGTTTTACTGATATGATTGTTTAGAGATAGTTCTGAATCTCTAAACAATCTAAGCCCATAGAAAGCTATCTATCTTTTTTCTTCATACACAATAATGTGAAATTCTACGCCATCGACCTTAAGTTTGGCGTAGTATTTAGAATTTAGTTAGGGATGTCTCTGCAACACAATTGCTAACTTAAGAATACTAAATACTCCAGTGAGGTTAGGAGTTAGTATTTAGGTACCTAGGACTGTGTATTTGGGTCATAGTGTATCCATTTTATTACAGATACTGTTTTATAGTCATATAAAATAATCCTTTGTTATTCAAAATAAATTGTTTTTTTTTTCAATTCAAATTGTGAAGTGACTTCAAAAATTTGATTTTAAGTTCAGAACTTTGATGTAAAATAATAATTTCATCTTGGTTCAGACTAGCGCAATTGTGAGTAGAGTGACTCATTCATAAAATGAAATGACACTGATTTTGTGAAACGATTTATATTCACTTTGATGTATACTCAAATGAATTCTGAAATTTGATTCGGCTAATGTCTATTTACGCTATCTGAACTTAGCCGTATATTTTTTGATATAATGAATCCATGTATCATTGGTGCCACATAAAAATCATAGCATGCAATTCAGTGTCATAATTCCTTTCACCGGTAAATAAAAAACACGTGGGTTGTGGCCAACGCTATACTCTTCACTACCAAGTAAATTATTTTTGATTTAAATATTTTATTATGGATACTTGATAAATCTTTAATGACATTTTATGATTTAGTGATGTGCCTTTTTATCAATTTTAAATAAAAATATCAAATTTTAAGTTTCCCGAGCTTGGCGTCACTTTGAAATATTTGACAGTTAAAAGGAGAAGCACCGATCTGATAATATACCAATTTGCAAAATTTGAAAAGAATCAAATAAGTACATTAGTCTATAATTGATAAAGTAGAATAAACAATCCGTACATAGCACATAGTTCACGGCACACATACACACACACACACACACACACACACACACACACACACACACACACACACACACACACACACACACACACACAGATAATTTGTGATAAAACTTTCAGAATACAATCTCAGCATGATACTAGTTGATAATCTGCAATAAAAAAAATAACCTCAAAATTGCGAATTCATGACTTCCCACTGTATCGTATCCTCTTGGGGTAGTGAGGAGTAAAAAAACCAATGGCAAAGAAAGATTCACCTTAAATACATTTTCATTTTAATCATTGTGTTTGTACTTTGTAAAATTAATGAATTGTTTTTGTCATTCTATTCATTTTTGTTTAATTCCTTTTCATTCCATAATAATTCATGCACGTTAAAATTATTTCATTTTATATTGGTATTACTTGTAATGGTTTTATTTAAGGATATTAAAATTAAAATTAACTTTCATTCAAAAATAGTTATTTGTATATTGTGATAAAAGAGTTAAATGTAACTTTTTTTCAATTTTAAATAAATCATATGTGTAATTGAAATAAAACATTCTTGCTTTAGTTTCACTAGTAGTTTAATGTTTAGGAACTAACCGGCATCAGTCTGTAAAGCACCATCTTCAGAGTGGTTTGTGCCTTAACATTAAAATACTAGTGAAACCGAGTGAAAGCAAAATAAGTGTGTTTTATTTCTATTTTATAATGGAGTTTCACCAAGAATTGTCCGTCGACAATTAACAAGTTTCTTATGGTTCCATTAACACAAAAAACTTTTTGAATCATTATTTCAGAGCTAAATATTTTGTAAGTATGCAGCATTTTTCTAAAACATAAGATTGAACACTGTTTTCTTTGCCTAATTGTTCTGGAAAGATGTGAATTTCCAGATAACAAAAGGTGAAAATTGTTGCGTAGGACGACTTTCATCATCTGACGGAATTACTACAATCTTTTGGCTTGTTGAAATCTTTATTTGCCTCCAATTTGAGTTCAGTACGGTCTCCAAATTTTACTCGTAATGTGCCATTGAGGTTGGGGTTTTAATATTAATATAACCTATTTGTTTGTGTCGTTTCTAGGATATGATGGTGTTAATGGCCAACCTGGCATATGATATTGGCTACATTGACTGGGAGCCACACATTCCATTAATGTTTACTAGATTTTAATATTAATATAACCTATTTGTTTGTGTCGTTTCTAGGATATGATGGTGTTAATGGCCAACCTGGCATATGATAATATTGGCTACATTGACTGGGAGCCACACATTCCATTAATGTTTACTAGATTTTAATATTAATATAACCTATTTGTTTGTGTCGTTTCTAGGATATGATGGTGTTAATGGCCAACCTGGCATATGATAATATTGGCTACATTGACTGGGAGCCACACATTCCATTAATGTTTACTAGATTTTAATATTAATATAACCTATTTGTTTGTGTCGTTTCTAGGATATGATGGTGTTAATGGCCAACCTGGCATATGATAATATTGGCTACATTGACTGGGAGCCACACATTCCATTAATGTTTACTAGATTTTAATATTAATATAACCTATTTGTTTGTGTCGTTTCTAGGATATGATGGTGTTAATGGCCAACCTGGCATATGATAATATTGGCTACATTGACTGGGAGCCACACATTCCATTAATGTTTACTAGATTTTTAAGGTCGTTCAATTTACCTGTTTTTTATAAACATACCCAAAATGCCCGACAACAGAATATTGGTAAGTTCAAATTATTAATAAAACAGTGGACATAGTTAAATTTAGAGTTTTTTTCATTACGTGTCATTTGAATTGTAAATTATAAATCCACCGAAAAAACTGTTTACTACCAGAGTTTAACTAAGATCAAGTAAAAAAGACTGTTTGAAAATAATGTTTCTGTACTTCAGTTTGCTGACTGCTTTGGTTTCTATATTGAACTAGCTTAGTATCTGACAGATTACAGATGGTGTTTAAAAATGCGAAGTATAATTTATGGTTCAGAAAAAAGAAAAAATATTAAATGGTTTAATAAGTCAGAGTGAATTGAGTATAATATTATACAAAAATATACACCATCATAGTGTGTAACAAATGCTATGGTATAAGAGGGAGTGCATGCTACCAATATATTTTTTTCTACCGAGCATATAAGAGCGAGAAGTACGTTGTCAGTGGTCAGCTGATCTGAAACGAAATGTCAATTACTAACAAAATAAATATAGATTTCGAAACTTTCTTAGCTTTCTCACCAACTATTATATAATCTGTAAAGTTATGCACTGTCTATAAAACAGTTTTAGTTTGGAGATATTGCTGTATGATAATAAACTATTTATTATTTGTGTAGACTTTCTGTGATTAACTCTAATAATCTCTCTTGAATGAATTACATCAAACAATCTATTTAAATCTGAATTGATAAAATATATTTGTTTTTTTAGATATATGCGGTATGGCATTGTGGATTGTATCCGCGCTCGGACCGAATAGTTCCGCTCAGAAATATTTGGATAATTTCATGACGACTGTTGTCACGTACCTTCACAGCGCCAACACTGGTAGATGGTCAGGGAAATTAAGGGAGCTCCTACGTAAACTCCCATATCAATTTGTTGAGAGGTAATTATACTATGTATCCTCATGTCAGTTTAAGATTTCATAATCGTTGATCAAGGGTTGCAAGGAAGGAAGTGCTGCAGAAATGATCTTGTGATGTAGTTGTAATGAAAATTGAAGATGGTGTGTTTCAGTAGCGCCATCTGTTGACATATCTCTTTATAAATTGATACATGTTGAGAATATACTATTGTGTAACATGCTTGTTTATACATTGAGGTCTTTTCTGAAGTTTCTCATTGCATTCATTTCAAAATGAACTTATGAGGGTATATAACGCTAAAACTAGTGACTGAAAACATGATATATGAAAACCGCCTAATGCACGATGAAGTTATTTGTTAGTAAGGGTAACTATCGCGTTATAGTTATGTGTTAAAAAAGGTTTATACTTGATTTAAATTATCAGAAACTCCAAATTTGTTGATTTTTGCATTTTAAGAACAAATCTTACTTGAAATGAAAAAACTTTATCGGTCGTTCACTTTGATTTTACGCACTCTTTAAGCACATTAAAGATTTATTTCTCTTCGACACACAGTTATGGAGTAATTTTAAAAAAATGCTTTAAAAAATGATATTTTTAATATTTTTTTTACGGGAGTATAAGCTGAATTTTAAAATTATGTGACTAACATTCACTAGAGAAATGTTGAAAATACTCATAGTATTTTTTCTAGAAACACACTGTTTAACATATTTGAGGAATTTGATTTGAAATTGGGGTGTTTAGGTTTATATGGCCCCTTAAAAGAATTTCATAGTCATAAATTTATATCATCCTATTCAAAGTTGTGAAATAGTAAAAACAAGTAGGTACCTAATTATTTTTCATATATATGTATATGTTAATTTAAGGTAATTAAATATACATTTATTTGTTGTTACAGGGTTCACAGTGAGCGAACTGACTATAAAATCACATGGGAAAATAAAGTACCTGATTCACATAAGTTAACAGACGACGATATAACTCGCTTTGTTGAATGCATGCTGAATGTTGCCTTGCAAGCCATGTTCAGCCGGGCCGGAGTCAACGATGCCTGTTCGGCTCTACAACAGTTGGCAGTCCTGAGACCGGCTATGGTTGTCGCCCCCACCATAGAGAAACTGTGGAACACTCTGGACTCGCTGACGGAGCCTCACAAGTTGACTTGCGCTATGCAGTGCGTAGTGGCAGTTGCCAGACCTATCGTTGGTGGTTTCTCCAACGGCTATCCCGAGGGACCTACCCATGTGATTCCCATGCTCATTTCTTCTCTGCCCGGTCTGGATCCCAATGATTTCAAAAAGACCTTGGTCACTCTACATTTTATATGTGTGTTTTGTACGTTCATTCCTTTGGTCGATTGCAGCGGCGCCTCAAAATATTACGACGATCTCACCGAGGAAGAGCACACAGTGTGCGAGGCGACTGCTCAGATCGAAGACTTCGTTCTTCAGTTCTTTGACAGGGTTTTCATCCTGATCGAATCCAGTGTGATGGAGCACACGAGGATGGAACAGAAGGAAGTTGAATTGACGAGAAACAAGTTGGAGTCGACGAGCGAGGGGGCTCTGGCGTCGGCCACGATAACCGTGCTCATGCAGACATCCACGGGACTGTTCAAAATGGCCCTCAAGAAGCTCTACAACTTTGTCACTCAGAGGATCCTCGAGATAAGTGTGGCCGGTATGACTGCCGCGTCTCTGGCGAGATCCTTCGCTCGTGTCAACGCCCATGAGACGTTCAAGTTGTTCATACCGTATCTCTGTGATACAATAATGGAGTTGCTCGGTGACGGGGACGAAATATTGAAGGCAGAGACATTGGATAACGATCTGCTATTTAATTTGTTGCTTTTATCTCATATTGTGGAACGTAATGGGGTTGAGCTGATAGAATACATGCCTAGATTATTTACGGTGTTGGACAGAACACTGTTGCTAGTGTGTAAGGAAGGTTATACACTAGCTGCTTCTACTTTGAACTATATTATTTCATCGTTTTGTAATATATATCCTAAGGAGTTCAAGAGCAGCACTAAGGATTACGACAGTGGAGTGAAAAATTTCCTTGCAGTTAGGGAATGGGGCAAACCGGGCAACTTGTGGACGTGTAACATACAATGGCACGTGCCTTGCAAGGAGGAGATAGAATGTATCCAAGAAATATTAGACAGATATCTGCCCAATGAACTAGCGAGGTTGAGGAATCATATTAACGGATCATTGACTCTTACAAGGGAGGAAATGCATCGGTCCTTGTTCATAGTAAAGTGTCTTTTGTCAGCAAATCCAGTTTTGCCACCATTAGAAAAGGAACCGGTCATATTGTAAGTTTTTAAGACCTAAAAATTTTTACATGCATATATGGACCTCAGAGCCAGGGGGTATTAAGTCCACTTTTTGTTGAAGGTGAGGTTTTGACTTTTGAAATATTATTGAAAGAAGTCAAAGTGAGGTTTTATTTTCGAAATATTATTGAAAGAAGTTAAAGCCTCACTTTTAACAAGGGATGGACTTGATATCCTTTGGCTCTGAGGTCCAGAATTATATTATTTCTAATTTCTTGACTATTAAATAATGGTAGAATTACATTATAAATTATATAATGTAATTCTGCCAAATTGTTTGATCGATATTGGCAGAATTACATTATAAATTATATAATGTAATTCTGCCAAATTGTTTGATCGATTAAATATTGGCAGAATTACATTATAAACTATAATATTAAATTATATAAAGTAATTCTGCCAAATCGATTGATTAATTTAATCTGTGGTGATTAAATCGGTAGAGCGGTTAGCGTGCAGGGTTTGTAATCCAGTGGTGGCGAGTTCGAATCCTGCCACGACCGATTTTGTTCACTTATAATACAAGCATTTATGCATAGATTAGAGAATGTGTTAGGATGTTTGTGTACTTGTTTCAAGGACGTATTCATTATTTAAAAAATAATATATATGCTTAACCATTGACATTCTGTAGATGCTCCTTGAGCGAAATGCATCAATGGTCAAGCGTATATATTTATTTATTTATTAAAAGAAACACCAACAGAACATAGGAATACACATAAAACATAAATGTAGGATCGGTATTGCAGTCGGCCCTCAACTCATTGAATTTGTTAAACTCAAGATTAATGTTAAGGGGAGATTGAATCCATTTCCGTATTACAGTGCAATATGACATGTCAGTTACTAAATCTTCAATTATAGACATATTTTACTTTTTCTGTGGTTATTATCTGTCAAATTTTAAATAACCTCAAATAATACGAACTACAAAACAGGACGCTACGACTTGAAATACTATTGTTTTATTATCCAGCATGGTAAATTTATTTTTTTTCACCAAAATAATGCTTTTAAATGCCCATGTTCGTTTCAATATAGCTGTCAGTTTGTTTTGTTGTGTGGCGCTACCGTCGATACAACTTACGCCTCTAGTGATAGAACACTGAAACTACACTCGTTGCCAAGCAACGAGTCGAGAAATAACATTTGACTCACCGTTAAGTACTTAATCCGCCAGAAACGTTGAGTTAAATATTTGTCATTTTAGTGACGTATTTGAGGGAAGATTAGGCCTAAACGGCCGGTATTACAGTCTGAGTTTAGCTCTTAAACTCAGACTGTAATACCGGCCCATAGACAATTAGAATCAGCATAGTAGTTCTAATGCTCCAATAACAGGTGTTTACTACATAAATCATAATTGATTAAATTAACATTTAAGAATCAAAATAAAAGTAGGTAACTGTAGCATTCACAGTGTAATGTATTGTTAAAAACATGCTTCAGAAAAAATATATATTGGAAGAATGTTAAATATTGCGTTATTTATTTATTTAAAAGTATTTAATATTATCATTTACATACATCGCCTCTTTGCGAGAACAAAGTGGTTTTTTTTATTCAATGATCAAAGCTGTCATGTTCAACTTTATTTTCGTCAAAAACATCAAATCTATGAATGAATAGATTGACTTAAAATATACCATGTTTTTGTAGAAAATAAAGTTTAAAGCTACGTCCTACGTAGGCGATTCAAAGCGAACGCGATTGCGAAGCGATGCGGTGCGGGTACAAGCGAATTCAATGAGATGCGGTGCAGCGGCTCTGTCCTACGTGTGCGCGAATCGTTCCCTCTGCCGCCAGCTACTGTCATGGATGTATGTATATAAAATACTCGAGAAGTATGTACGGCAGAGAAGTGAAACTAATATTGTGTACTTAGAGAGGCATATTTATGGGAAATATCACAATTTGTATGAAGAATTACGTGATCTTGAATTAATAAATGAGACTGAATTTACATCTTTCTGGGAAACATATCAAAATTTGCCATTCATGTAAGCGAGAGAAAACTTTAAAGTGTTTTGAGCGACATCCTATTGTAAAATAGCAATAATAAATAAATGTGTTAACTTGTAGTCCCATTTATTTTTACCAAATCCTAAAATTCGCGGTTCGATAATAATAATTCTTTTGTCCCATAGTATGGGACGTTCATGGACAGAAATTAAAATTTCTGTTTCTGACATGTGACATGTGAAAAAACAATGGCACCGCTATCAATTCGCGCGAAAATATCAAACCAACTGATTGCGTTCGCTTCGCATCGCGCCGTATCGAAACCTACTCGCGGTCGGTAACGTAGGACACTTCCATAGTTACCGACTGTTTGTTATTTTCGTGCCGCGCCGCGCCGCTTCGCATTCGCTTTGAATCGCCTACGTAGGACGTCGCGTAACACAACTGTTTTGATTATCGATTAATAAAAAAAATCGCTTTTCGAGATGTCACATTGTTCTTCCAAAGAGGCGACATGCTTAATTATTTCATCCTTTCAATGCAGACATTCTTTCATCTGATCAGGGGGGCAGGTCTGGTCCAACCGGCGAAATCAAAACCCTCGTGATTACCCATATCATGGATATAATTATCACATTATGGAGTTCTATGATATCTAAATATATTATAGAACTCCATATAATAATTATATCCATGATATGGGTTATCGTGAGGGTTTCGATTTCGCCGGTTGGACCAGACTTGCCCCCCAGGGCAGTAACGCTCTGCCAATGACCCATCTAACATTTTTGTTTTTGTTCAATCAGTTCAAAAGAATATTTTTACAGTGTCTATATGCAATGTATGACATTAAATTTTACATTGAATATGTTTTGTTTCTTCTAGAATTGAATCCAAGATACCGGTATCCAACTTTGTAATCAACACAGGAATCCAAGGGTCAGTCTCCATGCCCGATGGTAGTAACGTAAGAAAAGTTGTGGCCAGTGTAATGCACGATCTACAGAGACAGCTATTGGATTCCAACGAAGATGACATCAAAAATTTGTGTTCAATTATCGCGGTTAGTATAGTTAGCTCTTAATGATTGGTTCAATGTTGGGATGTCTTATTACTCTCCACTTCTATGGAATCGTGGATAGTTATATTATTAAACATATATTTTTACATCAAAATCTCAACATGTATAATGTAGAGTGCATATTATGAGTATTGTATGTGTGTGGTGTATGGCATATAAATTATGTGTCCTCTATACAGTCCAAAATACAAATTTTGTGTCCTCTATACAACCCAAACTACAAATTTGATCAATTTCATATTGATATAATTTATTTGCATAGAAATTCAATAGATTTTGTAAGAAAAATTCTTTGTTTAGACCTTTCTCAGGGCTATGTCATTCTTCTTGTTTTTTCAAAACTGGTCATATAAAATAACTCATATGTGATTTAAACAAATAAATAAAATGTAAATGAATTATAATTGATAATTTTTTTTTAATCTTGTATAGCTTCTCAGGCAACTAACAGCTGTACTATGTTAAATAATTATTTAATACGCACCCAATAACAAGTTGCCACATTCTGGAGACATACGGTATCATCTCACAGATCTAGACTGAAAACCCAATTAAAAACTGTGTTTCCACCGGGTATCAAACTGTCAGATATGTAACCAACATAGTCACGAAGACCAGAAAATTCTTAAAAATGTGTCACAAGTTAACACTGAATATATAAATAAAATGCAATATGTTTGATGAATAATTCTTTTCAGATATGGGACCAGTTGGTAGCTCACACCAATTTTTCCGCAAACCAATTCGAAGCCCACTTGAAGGGATTCCGCGCGGTGAAGAGGACGTTGGAGAACAGACTGTTGGGCAGGCCTGGTCATCCTAGGGCCCTCCTGGCCGACCGTGCTCTCCTGCAGCAAGAGTTCAGGGCCCAGACGGGCATAAGCCTGACAGAGTCACACGCTGCTATAATGAAAGAGCTGGTTACTTTAGCCACCAGCAGATATAGCGCTGTAAGTAAAAGAAATTTATGTACAAGTGTACAAAGGCGGGGGTTCAAGGTTCCAAAACTGAGTCAAGTCATACAACCTTAGTTTTGAGATAATGGCTGTTAAAGATTTGAAGTATAAATGATAACTCTCACACAATAAGATTGATGGATTTGACGGTAACTTTGTGGTAGTCCATGGCTGTGTTCAGATTCAACGCTCGACGTCGGGCGTCGAATGTACCTGAAGTTGCAGATTATGGCGTTTATCACACCAATCTTGCCTGAACGCTTTCAAGCGGCGTTTCAATCTGAACACTGCATTGGGTGTTTTAAATGTCAAATGTCATTTATCATACATGTCTCTTTTTAGGTTATATTTTCATCGAAAGACAACAATTGGGCAGTAGTGTTAATAATGATCTCTGACCTTTTATTAGAAATTGTTGAATGATATTTTTATAAATTAACCTCTTTGTGAATGCATATTTTCATCATAACTAATGTTAACTGACATATTAGATACCACAGAACCAAGTAGAAGTCATCATTCCACAGATAAAATAGACGTTAACAGATACTATAACTGTCAGAGCATTTTTCACCCGACAACTTTACCGAACCTTTGGTGCGTACACACAACGTTAAATCTGAACGCCACAGAGTGTCTTTCGAGCGTCTGTTTCCGGTCATCATGAACGGCTTGGAGCGTTCGTTAAGTTCGCTCGGCGTCCGATGTGAACGCAATAATAATGGTGCAAGTACTTTGCTAAATACCACTTGGTGAGTTAAACTTAAACACTACTAGTTTCGGGAGAGCACTCCTTCCATCGACAGGTGTATTATATCTAAATAATTTTATGTCTATGCTGTGTCTACTATGTAAGTGCGTTGCTGTGTTGATTGGTGGGGTGTATGAGCGATTCTATGTGGATTCTTAGAATTACAATAAGATGTATTAGTATCAAAAAAATGTATATGAAAACTTATATATTGTCTCATAATTATCGAAAAATCACTTTTAGAATGTATTTTCAAAATAGACCTCTTCACCACTATGCAGTTTAAATTTCTGAACATAATATTAGTTCAATTTAACCTGAATTGTGCCTTGACTCAGTTAACTACTACATCAACTATATACATATTGATAACAGTGATGACTTTAGTTACTGTAGCTGATTGTACTTTCAAGCCTATGGAATAATTTGTAAATTGCCTCATCTGCATTCATGTATTGTCGAATATAATATTATGTTTGTCTACTATCCATATTCGTATAATCTCTTGAAAGACCCTTTAGGAAATCATTCTCATCGTTGAGCCATCCTTTGGATGACCCCAGTTTCTTGTTTCATTTTTTTCCGCTTCGTATATTTTCTTTCTCAGTCGTTCTTTATTTTGTACCCAAATAATTTCAATGTGCTTACTTTCATTCTATTGATGACATCTATTACAAAAGATTATTGATTTTGTTATTTTATTAAAATCTCAATCCATTAGTGATTTGTTAACTGTATTCTTCTCATACTTCAGGTACGAATCCGCGCCCAATGTCGATTGAACTGGATGATATCCCACTTCACATACTCCTTCCACTCTGTGGTGCCCCAGTTAGCAGAGTGTCTCACAGCAGATCCCGAGACGGAACACGACCGCTTGAAGGGTGCCCTTTACTGCCTCTTGGGGCCCAAGCAAACACCGCTTGTTGCCAAGCACGACTGGAAGGTGATTAGCACACTGTGGCCGGCCGTTGTTTATTCAAAACCCAGTGAAAAACCCAGTGTCATAAGGTAAATGTTATTTTATCGAAACTTATAGCCGGGGGTTTGAAACTACATGACTCATATTTATTTTGTGGTATTTACATGGGATCTGTTTGTGCTGCTGAGTTTGTAGTCTCTTGTGATGTGGGTTCCAACTGTTTCGTCATCTAAAATACAAAAAAAATAATTATGATTTTTATTTCAGACTTTTAGAACACATTGTCAGCTCTATTCAACTGCATTTCCCGACGATTACAATTTATCCCAAATGGACCGAGGACTGCATGTCAAGAGCTCGTACTTTGCTGTCAGAGGAGGAGCTCTCCGATCCTGAGTTTAAGGATCTTGTGGAGAAGTCTGATGATACACTGAAAGAGTGTGGAGAGGCAAACGCTAAAATGTACAGTGATTTGGTGCAGATTTTGGTGCAAGGAGCAGAGTCAACCAAGTTGTAAGCATAGACATTCTTTTATAAATATAAAAGCAAGGAAGTGTTCATAAATAAATTGAATTCCTTAATCAAACATTGTCTATACAAAATCAAAGATTACGTTACCAGAATTTTGTATTTGTTGTCTTGATTTTCATGTAACCAAGACTGTTATTACAAGTTTTAGTTGAATTTTTTGATTTTCATGTAACCATGACAGTGATATTACAAGTTTTAATTGATTTTTTTGATTTTTTTGATTTTCATGTAACCAAGACAGTGTTATTACAAGTTTTAATTGAATTTTTTGATTTTCATGTAACCAAGACAGTGATATTACAAGTTTTAATTGATTTTTTCGATTTTTTTGATTTTCATGTAACCAAGACAGTGTTATTACAAGTTTTAATTGAATTTTTTGATTTTCATGTAACCAAGACTGTTATTACAAGTTTTAGTTGAATTTTTTGATTTTCATGTAACCAAGACAGTGTTATTTCAAGTTTTAATTGAATTTTTTGATTTTCATGTAACCAAGACTGTTATTACAAGTTTTAGTTGAATTTTTTGATTTTCATGTAACCAAGACAGTGTTATTACAAGTTTTAATTGAATTTTTTGATTTTCATGTAACCAAGACAGTGTTATTACAAGTTTTAATTGAATTTTTTGATTTTCATGTAACCAAGATAGTGATATTACAAGTTTTAATTGAATTTTTTTTATTTTCATGTAACCAAGACAGTGATATTACAAGTTTTAATTGATTTTTTTGATATTCATGTAACCAAGACAGTGATATTACAAGTTTTAATTGAATTTTTTGATTTTCATGTAACCAAGACTGTTATTACAAGTTTTAGTTGAATTTTTTGATTTTCATGTAACCAAGACAGTGTTATTACAAGTTTTAATTGAATTTTTTGATTTTCATGTAACCAAGATAGTGATATTACAAGTTTTAATTGAATTTTTTTTATTTTCATGTAACCAAGACAGTGATATTACAAGTTTTAATTGATTTTTTTGATATTCATGTAACCAAGACAGTGATATTACAAGTTTTAATTGAATTTTTTTATTTTCATGTAACCAAGACAGTGATATTACAAGTTTTAATTGAATTTTTTTATTTTCATGTAACCAAGACAGTGATATTACAAGTTTTAATTGAATTTTTTCTTATTTTACTTTCTTAGGCATTGGCGCCATTCAATGATGTGCGTCTCCTTGCTTCCGAGCCTCGCGCATCTGGACGTCAAGTATCCGACTTCTGCAGTCAACATGATCATGCACGGTCTGATACACGACTCCATTATCATACGCAAAATGTCCATCAAACTCATGGCGCTGGTTCTTAAACAGAGGAAGTTAAAACACAAGAAGATTGAAGTGGATCCCTTTGAGAAAGCTGGTGTACCACAGCCCCAGGGAAAATTACCTCCAGGTTTGCAACTTATTAAAGTTTGAATTGTGTCTTCTCACAAAAAAATTTAAATGAAACCAAGGGATTGCCACTTAAATTTGCATAAACATTGTTATTTTGCCTATCTTTACTCTTATCCCTCTCAAGTTGCATGTCTGTAATATGGTACGAATAGTCCGTTTCACTTAATAAATAATTCCTTTTTTATCCTTGCATTGTTTAGAATTCTAAGTGTTGTAAGAAACCAAAATTCCTCAGATGTGACTACATATAGAACACATTATGTTGGATAAATTAATTCTGTAGTATTCGTCAGATGTAAGAAACAAACTCACTCAAACTCAGATCACGATAAGTTGGATGAAGTAATTCTGCAGTATTCGTCACAAAGTAGGAATAATAAAAGTTTTTCTATAGCATACCCCCAAAATAAATAAAATGGGTTTTAATTTTATGTTTAAAAAAGAGTTATTAAGTGGAACGCACTGTAAATGTAATTTGTCTGTAAACATAAATATATACATTTTTAAAAAGAATGAATGTTTTTGTAACAAGTACATATACATCCTAATACATTCCCTAAATGAAGCATAAATGCTAATGTTATCGGTTGTGGCAGGATTCGAACTTGACCACTAGATTACAAACCCAACACGCTGACCATTCTGCCATCACCCATCTTATCGTATATCGTATCGTATTTCTGGGAATTTTATCATTGTTTTTTTTTAAATGATGAAAAAGTGTTATATCGTATTTTTTTTTCTTTCCTTGTGAATATCTTCTAGTGAATAGTAAAATATACATATTACAAATGAGCTATATTCATTATTCCAAAAATAAAATAATACTTTTTATTTTCAATATTTTTTTTTTACATAGGCTTCAGACCCGACAACAAATGGCTTCAATATGATTGTGAAAGAATGGCAACTCAGCAAGAGTGGGACAAATCACCTTATATTCACAAGGAGTGTTATGGATTCTACGGTTGGCCCAAACCATTCCAGGTACTTAACAAAATTATATTATACTTTGGATTGATTATCAAATCACTTTATCAATTTTTCAATGGGTATAGTTCAGAGATTATCAAACTTATTTGTTTTACCGCCCCCTTTGAAAATAAATAATTTTCCAGCGCCCCCAATTATACACTCTTAAAACTTAAAAACCACAATTTCATTACTTTAATTAATTTAGTTATTGTGTGCTATATTTAGTCGGTTCTGGTGTTTAAACTTACATTCTAAACTAGAAATTTTTACCAATAAGAGTAATTAAAACGCAATTTTATAATATTAAGAATATATTTTAATCAAATTAAAAGAAACAATATTTTTTTCTGGGCTCCTAAACTCCTCCCTCTAGGTGAGCGATAAAGGTGAGCAACCTCTAGGTGAGCTTTGAGAAAGACTGGTATAGTTGCTGGTGATTTCTATAAATAAAATATTAGATCATCAAGTATGTCAATATGTTTTCATGAGAATTATCCGAAGTGGTTTTTAATTCAAAATATATAATTGAAACTCACTCTTTCTGTATTTTATTTTTTTAATCTTCCTTATTTTCGTTCAGATGTATGCCCCTCCGGAACAACAACCAGAGTTCAGTATGAATCTGGAAGCCTTGGAAGAAGGAGACAAGATAATATTTGAGTTCTTTTCCGACCAACAAATTATAGAAAAACTTATCAAATTCCTTTCTATGGAGGAGAAAAAAGGGAAGGATAAGTTTAGCGGTGCCAGATACGGAATATTTAAGGTAATTTAATAAATATTACCCTGTAATTGACATATGTACATCACATAAATTTAAAATATATTAGATTTTCAGCAAAGAATAGATTTATCATAAGTTTTATTTATTCATTTGTTAAATTTAGATACATAAAATATATTACTATAGTCATTCATCTCACTAGGGTTGAACTTGTATCGAGATGTCTATGTGCACCTTTCACCGAAATCACGCTGGGCGCATACAGTGGACTGAATATTGAAATTTCGAATTGAACTGATTCCTATGTAAAGCGTTTCGGACGGTAATCGAATAAGGAAGCGGTACCAACCTTAAAACTTGTCCTTTCAATGAATCTCTTTTCTCACAAATAACAATTAAATAAATAGGTTGTGTCCTTTTTACAGGACACAATTTGAAACACGATGATGACGATGTTTGAGTGACGAAACGAAACTGTTTTTGAGCGACAAATGAATGTTGATATAGTGTCTATGATAGACAATAATTAATAACATTAAAATTTTTTAATAATTCAGAACAACATCAATATTAACTAAACGAGTGGGTTGTGGCCAACGCTTTACTCCTTACTACCAAGTCACTTTGATTTTTTCATATCATACAATTCTTGCTTTTGTGCATAGGGTGCAATTGTATTTATAATACATTACACGGACTCTGTCTATACAGTTTACAATAGGGTGCAATTGTATTAACAATACATTACACGGACTCTGTCTATGCAGTTTACAATAGGGTGCAATTGTATTCACAATACATTACACGGACTCTGTCTTTTTATTTACAATACATTACACGGACTCTGTCTATACAG
Organism: Molanna angustata; assembly: GCA_963576475.1. Classification (NCBI taxonomy): domain Eukaryota; kingdom Metazoa; phylum Arthropoda; class Insecta; order Trichoptera; family Molannidae; genus Molanna; species Molanna angustata. The sequence goes on from OY754980.1 coordinate 9,191,687, forward strand.
TTTACAATAGGGTGCAAATGTATTTACAATACATTATATGGACTCTGTCTATACAGTTTACAATAGGGTGCAATTATATTTACAATACATTACATGGACTCTGTCTATGCAGTTTACAATAGGGTGCAATTGTATTTACAATACATTACACGGACTCTGTCTTTTTATTTACAATACATTACACGGACTCTGTCTATACAGTTTACAATAGGGTGCAAATGTATTTACAATACATTACATGGACTCTGTCTATACAGTTTAAAATAGGGTGCAATTGTATTTACAATACATTACATGGACTCTGTCTATGCAGTTTACAATAGGGTGCAATTGTGTTTACAATATATTACACGGACTCTGTCTATACAGTTTACAATAGGGTGCAATTGTATTTACAATACATTACATGGACTCTGTCTATACAGTTTACAATAGGGTGCAATTGTATTTACAATACATTACACTCTGTCTATACAGTTTACAATAGGGTGCAATTGTATTTACAATACATTACATGGACTGTCTATACAGTTTACAATAGTTGAATGCCACATAATTTTTAATTCTAATTTAAATTTAGCAATAAACTCATTACTTAATAAACATATAAACACTATTATTACAAAATCATACAAATTACTTGGATTCATATTAAGAATAGGTAAATCTTTTAAAAATCTGCAAACCCTAAAAATATTATATTTCTCACTAGTCAGAAGTACACTGGAGTTTGCATCATTCATTTGGAACCCACTGTATAAATCCATATAAAAAATAGTGAAAATATTCAACGCAAATTTTTGAAACGACTCAGCTATAAATACAACAATAATACAATGGTTAATAATATTCAAAGTTTAGCGAACCGGTGAACAATGACTGATTTATCTTTTCTTTACAATGTTTTAAATAACCATATAGACTCCGCCGATATACTCACACTTATTGACTTTAATATACCTATAAGACGTACAAGACATACACCATTATTTAAATGCAAATATTATAAAACAAATGCTGCAATGAATTCACCAATCAATAGGGCCATGGATGTTTACACAAGGTATGTGGATATTTTAAACTTGGACATTTTTTATGACTCCCCGAACGAATATCGACGGAAAATATCCCAAATAGATAACTTAGAAAACGATAATTAACCATGGCCCATCACTTTTAAGTCCACATACTTTATTTTACACACACACACACACACACACACGCACTCACACACACACACACACACACATACATACATATACACACCCTCTCTCTTACATAAGTGGAATAATAATTAAATAATTAAAATACTTTACTACTTACACTACACACACAAACAAAAATGTATTTGACACATGTAATTGACATTAGATTTAGATATTTGATGTATCATATGTATTATTCATCCATGTAATCAAACTATCTAATGTTGTTTGTGTTAATTAAAAAATAAAATATATATAAAAAAAAATAATCTCAAAAAACTCACCAATACATAAATGTACATACATACCATCATTTGACACATGTAATTGACATTAGATTTAGATATTTGATGTATCATATGTATTTTTCATCCATGTAATCAAATTATCTAATGTTGTTTGTGTTAATTAAAAAATAAAATATATATAAAAAAAAATAATCTCAAAAAACTCACCAATACATAAATGTACATACATACCATCATTTGACACATGTAATTGACATTAGATTTAGATATTTGATGTATCATATGTATTTTTCATCCATGTAATCAAATTATCTAATGTTGTTTGTGTTAATTAAAAAATAAAATATATATAAAAAAAAATAATCTCAAAAAACTCACCAATACATAAATGTACATACATACCATCATTTGACACATGTAATTGACATTAGATTTAGATATTTGATGTATCATATGTATTTTTCATCCATGTAATCAAATTATCTAATGTTGTTTGTGTTAATTAAAAAATAAAATATATATAAAAAAAAATAATCTCAAAAAACTCACCAATACATAAATGTACATACATACCATCATTTGACACATGTAATTGACATTAGATTTAGATATTTGATGTATCATATGTATTTTTCATCCATGTAATCAAATTATCTAATGTTGTTTGTGTTAATTAAAAAATAAAATATATATAAAAAAAAATAATCTCAAAAAACTCACCAATACATAAATGTACATACATACCATCATTTGACACATGTAATTGACATTAGATTTAGATATTTGATGTATCATATGTATTTTTCATCCATGTAATCAAATTATCTAATGTTGTTTGTGTTAATTAAAAAATAAAATATATATAAAAAAAAATAATCTCAAAAAACTCACCAATACATAAATGTACATACATACCATCATTTGACACATGTAATTGACATTAGATTTAGATATTTGATGTATCATATGTATTTTTCATCCATGTAATCAAATTATCTAATGTTGTTTGTGTTAATTAAAAAATAAAAAATACATGAAAAAAATAATCTCAAAAAACTCACCAATACATAAACGTACATACATACCATAATGCCGTTTCCCTATTTGGGATAGGCAGAGAGAACCGAATGGCAGACTCTTCTATCTCGAAATACATGTTTTGCCTTCATTAACCTCCATACATGCTCTCCTATTATTCTGAATTTATACGTTCCCATCTTTCAAAATCTCATTTATATGATCATGTCAACTCTTTCTGGCCCCTACATCTCATTCTCACTACCCTTAATAAAGCTAAATTTGGAATTAAACATATCATTCTGGCAATAAAATTGAAGTTGGCAATAAACTCACTATTTTTTAATAAAACTATATGTGGAAATAAACTCATCATTCTGGTAATAAACTTGAATTTGACATTAAACTCGCTATTCTAAAACTAAAATTTAAAATAAACTCATTACTCTTAATAAAGCTTAATTTGGAAATAAACTCTTCATTCTGGCAATAAACTTGAATTTGAAATTAAACTTACTACTCTAAAACTAAAATTTAAAATAAACTCATTCTGGCAATAAACTCACTACTCTTAATGAGACTTAATTTGGAAATAAACTCATCATTCTGGCAATAAACTTCAATTTAGCCAAATTTAGCTATAAAATCAGCACTTGAATATGATTATAATATGAATATATTTCATCTGAGAAAAAGTGCTCATACATGAGCATTTTCAGTGAATACAATTGAAATTGTATGTATGTTTCAATATATTTATGAAATATTTATTTTAGTATAATACCTTCATGATTTATTTATTAAATTTTTATTTTAAAAATGTATATTTATTTATTAAAAATTGTATACTGTTTTCTTATTATATAAATTTTATAGGTCTGTATCAAAGATTGTGTTAATTGTAATTTTCAGAGGTTATTCCGTAACTATGGTGATTCTTTGCTGGACATGTTTGTTCCCCACCTAGAGAGGATGGTGTCCGATAAGCACGAGTCGGTGCAGCGGTGTGCTGCTGAAATCATATCTGGTATCCTGAAGGGCACCAAGCACTGGCCGTACGAGAAGGTTGAAAGACTGAGAGTTCTCCTGACCCCGATCATAAACAGTGCCTTAGAAAATATGACAACTGAGAATATTTTGGATTGGGGTAACTTTCAGTTTTATTTATTTTATTTTGTATAGCTTCATGGGCAACTAACATGTATCAATTTAACACTCACCCAATAAAAACAAGTTGCCACATTATTGAGACAACATTTTATTTTTAGAGGCTATCGGTTCCTAGTGTGAGTTTTAGCAACTATTTAGACCATGCCATCTTTGATTTGACAATATTTTAACATTTGCCGACCGCCGTGGCACAGATGGTAAGCCGTTCGGTTTCTGTGCGGGCGTCCTGGGTTTGATTCCCAGCAGAGGAAAAATTTATTTAAATTCATTTCTCACGCAAATATTGCTTCTCTGGGCTGAAAACACTGGTTAGTTGAAAGAAATTGACATACGGCAATAAACTCGCGACTTGCGCAGGGTGCAAGGAAGTGTTCATTATTATTTTTATTATAACATGGTTGAATGTGAATGGTAAAATTTTTCATTTATATTTCTTCTGTCTCTCATATTAATGAATAAAGAATTTCTTAAATTAAAACATACCAATATGTTAAGGAGTCAGTACCTAAATGATTTCAAATCATTATGTAAATCCAATATTTTTATAGTTGCATATATTATACACAAACATTGGATTTTTTTTACCTGATTCCCTGTTGGGCGTCAATGATATTTTATGAAAGTTTTTGACATCTCAATAGAGACAAAGGAACTCAAGGCACCTATAGATAGGGCTTTCGACTTGTCATCGGTTGGTTTATGTGATCAATTCATATTTATATCACCAATTATTTATCTCTTGGTACTCTGTATGCCTGATACGTTAATAACTGATTTTAGTAGCGTTACACACTGTGTTATAATTTGTCAGCTAAGTAGCTACTTACGAAATGAATACTGGCAACACTGTTGCAATGTGAAACGTCTTAAAGTAAACATCGCTAATATCTTGAGCCATTTCATCGAGAAGGGGGGCAATTTGCACATATCCCAACAAGACCCAAATTTGTGCTCCGCTCACTCGGAAGCCTGGTTCAAGATATTTGGTGAAAACAATACTCTTGGCAACACCAACAAAACAATAATAAAAATGGCTAATTAATAACACTGTCTGTTTTACTATTAATAAAACACATGGACAAACAAACGTACCACCAGACATAGTAAATTATGTATGCAGTTAAATTATCAAATTGCTATGAGAGGATAAGAAGAAACGAGAAGGTTAGGGAGAGTGTAGAATACCGTCTGTGGCATGTGGAATACCGTCTGTGGCATGTGGAATACCGACTGCGGCATGTGGAATTTCTCTATTTTAATTATAAAGTAGATCTTTCCTTCTTAAAGATTTGGGAGATCAAATTGGTGACAGGAAAATTATTCGAAAAACAATTACATATTCGAATGCTCAATTTTACGAATGGCAATTATTCGAATCACATTTTTTCGAAAAACAATTTTACGAACCCACAATTATCAGAAATTACAATTGTTCGAATTTTTATAACATAATGTTGGTAGCTTTGTGAGAGGAATAAGCCATAGATTTTTATTATAATATACTAAATGTAGTTAGCAAATTTTGTATGATTCCAAGTGAGGCATTTTTCCGGGGAATTTTTGACATTTTAGTTGGCGGATCACATCGTTTTTCTATAGATAATAACGACTAGTGTGAATTGTTTTCGGATTTAAGTGTCGTAAAAAACACTGTTTATTAAGATTTAGAGAACGGTTATCTAAGATGTGTTGAAATGTAAGGAAAACTGAAATATGTTGCCAACCAAATCGTCAAACGCACGATATTCCATGACTCACTTTGCACGGAGTAGGTACTACATCTAGTATATTATAGTAAAATTCTATGAGAGTACCCAACAATAATACAAATTAATAGTCTAGGTACTTATAGTTTACTGGCAAGAAATATTTCAAAAAGAGGCAACATAATGACATAAAAATATATTAAATTCGGTCAATTTGGTTTTCTAACAAATGTTAGTTCGAATAATTTGCTTTCGAACAATTGTCATTCTGATAACTGATTTTCGAAAAATTGTTATTCGTACAATTGCGCATTCGAACAATTGTGTTTCGAAGAAATTTCATGTAATCAATCAAATTCAATATAACTCTTGTTTTTTTTTTTTATAACAAACAGTTTACTAAAAATATGTATAGCTATATACATATTTTTTTTATTGAAACACAAATTAATATTTTATTACTGACATCTATATTAATCGTCTTGAAGGTTCTAAACCAAACTACTAACTAATATTACCAATTGTACATAGATGTCACTTTTCATGCCTTTCATATAATATGTTATTATTTTAATAATTACTTATAATATTACAAAATTTTACGGAGAGGGAAGAATCTCGCCGTCAAATTGAAGATATCTTTATTGAATTATTCTTTATTATACATACCTTTTTGTTTTTAATAATCATTCTTAATTTGTTTACTCCAGGAACCTGTTTTGCAACTGCATTTGAACGCATCGACCTGTCCCGTTTGTGGTGGGTGTTGCAGTGTCTGGAGCGAGGATGGGGCCCAGGAGGGGGAGGGGGAGGAGGTGCGGGAGGTCTGGGAGGGCGACTGTATGCCCTGCAAGCCGCTGTGGCCCAACACCCCTGGAGGGGAGCCATGTACTGTACAAAGATGCTTCAAACGCTCAAAAGCCACAAGATGTTGTGCCATCCTTATCAGCTGGTCAGAGACAGAGTTGCAAGGTAACTGGATTTGTTCATATATCGATAAATATTTCTCAGTGAAACTGCAAAAAATATTATGTATACTTTTTTTTAACGAATGAATATATCCTTGTAACATGTAAATACACATCCTCATACATTCCCTATATACTTTCCTTAGTCAACTTCTATTATTCTTATATTTTTTTTATTAGTTTTTATTTTGTTATCAGGTTGTATTATTTCTTCATTCTTAACTCTATCATACAAAAGAAATAGCTTTTAAATAAAGCAGTATCTAAGACAGCTCTCGTTGTACAAACTTGGAGTTCTTAGAAATTCCAGAATCAAATTTCTGTAATAAAAATGAAAATTTTGATGTCACTTTTCCCTTTTCAGTTTTATGGCAAATATTTTTGAATCAGACATTATAATGTCCGGCGGAACTCAGGATGTAGGACCAAACATCGAGGATATGATTGAGGAGATCTCACCTAAGCTAGAAATCCTACTGAAGGAAGGAATGAAGGGAGTTAGTTCATCAAATAATCACAGGTATTGTGTCTTCAATAATATTAAAAAATATAAATCAATACAAACAAAGCTGAAAAAAAACATTTCCATTTGAGAACTTTCCATCATCAGATGATTTAGGTGATCATTTAATATTTTTGATTAAGTTTCCTTATCATTTTCTTTTTTGTAATTCAAATGACTGCTTTCAAATTAATGCATCTGAACTGCACTTCAAAATTGTCCTTCAGTGCTACCTTTCATAGGACCTGAACAGCAGTTGGCTGGACTGACTGGAAAACATTCAGAATTTTGAAAGGCCAGTTGCGGAGAAAAGTACAGGAAAGCTGCTAAATCTCAGCAGAGAACAATGACTGGTTTATTTACTGGTCACTGTCATCTAAAAAGACACCATTACATAATGGCGATCGCAGATGGCACGAATCGTAGAAAGTGTAAACAAGAGAAAGAAACAGCCTCACATGTGATCCGTGAGTGCCCAGTACTAATGGAATCCAGACAGAGACAATTGGGAGCTTTTATACTAAGACCCAAAGACTGGGAGGGCATCTCAATCTGCAAAATATGGGACTTTATACAAGAAACTGAACTGCTACTGAATTGACTATTTGAAGAGGAGGTACACAATAGATCAAAACATGGTAGCAGTGCGGGGGAATGTAGATCCACCTCCTAACTAATAATAATAATAATTCCTTATCATTTTCTATTTTGGAAGTCAAATCGCTTTCAAATTAATGCAATTGAAGTGTAGTTAAAAAATTTGAAATCTCATAAAAAGGAATATAGAAAACTAATATGTATAACTTGCTCGGGTGAATAATATCAGTATAATTCACAAAGGTGAAATAACAAAATCGGATATCCTGTAAACTGAATATAATTTCATTCAATATTATTAATATTCAATGATTTAAATTGTAAAAAAATTGTATTTTATGATTACTTTGTTTTATTTTTTATTACAGTCCAGAAAAGGATACAAGTATGGAAGTGGAAGTTGATTACGAAAACAAAAAACCACAAATGTCCAAGTCTCACTTGCCTGAGAATTTAAGGACTATTATACAGGACTCCATAGAGAAGGGCATGATTGAAAAGGGTTCAATCAACATGAGCGCTGTCAATAAACTGATGCAGGAGTTGAAAAAGACGAGCATGATGCGAGCTGAAGCATCAAAGGTAATCTTTTCCAAATATTCCAATTGGGTACATTATTTATTTTAGCCATCTTTGTTCATGTATAAAATCATTTTATGCTGGTGGTTTTAGTACCGTTTGGCAATGTTTTCCATCCTTCTAGATATAAAAAAAGCCATAAAAGAGCATACAAGAAAAATATCCGAGAAAATAAAAGAATCATTCATAGCAATAAAGAGGCTGGATGAGGGAACTGTGAGGAAATTGGAATCAGGTGTCAACAGACAAAATATTCTTTGTTGAGTCTTTTTTGAATATGTTAACTTATGACTATTTCAGAGTATTCCTGAATGTACTTTGAATGAAGAGGGGAAAAAATAATGTGTTTTGTATTGGAATAGATAGTGTCGTAGGTTCAGCAGATCAGAGTGGATCTGCTGAATCATGATCAGACAAATAGTGTATCAATAGAATTTTTTATTTCAGGAATCAGAAAATAGCACCTATTCTCCATTGGAAAAGATGATGAGCAATTTCATAGATGACAAGAACCAAGATGTACCGATTGTTAGTATTTTAGAAAATGACTTTAACTCCAGCCTCAATATTTCCGAGGTTAAAAGGATCAATGGCAGTATGGATTCATTGAACGGATTGAGCCTAAAGAAAGATAGTGAATATGATGTTAGCGTACGCTACTTCAAAACTGGTAAGTACTATTCTATGTGCTGTACTTTTCTATGTGCTGTCCAGGGGCGTGCCTCGAACCTTCGGACTAGGCAACCCTGAAAGATATTGTGAATAAATGTCGGAATTTTTTATGTTTTCTTTAGCATCGTTGTTCACTTGAGTGGCCATGGAAATATTTGAAAATTGCATGCCAAAATAATATAAATTTACAGTTGTAGCCCTGTCAAGCATCGTATCTACATCAGTTTTTATCTTGTAGTATATGTAGTTTCCAACTGTCGATTGGTTAAGAGAATTTATTCTCTTAACATATCGACAAAGTATTAAGCCAAGACCTGCGTATAAGGAATACTAGGAACATTTTGTATGGCGTAGTGGACTTTTTGCATGCTAAGAACATCAACTTAGAGGCTTCACAGCATATATGTTCCTTTACATGGATTTACTCAGAATTCAGAGTAGAACATTTTATGTGCGTGCGTGCGTGCGTGCGTGCGTGCGTGCGTGCGTGCGTGCGTGCGTGCGTGCGTGCGTGCGTGCGTGCGTGCGTGCGTGCGCGCGCGCGTGCGTGCGCGTGTGCGTGTTGAATTTTTGGTTTATTTTTCCATATATCTCAGAAACCATAAAAGCTAGAACGCTGAAAATTGGTATTAACATACATACAGAACCATCATGCTGTTTTCATATTCCGGGTAGGAAAACAGAACTCACCTCCATACTGTCCTATCTTGACATACATACCAATATGTGTTAAAATTTTCAATAATTTGGATTTATGGGTTTATAGTTTGATTCGTATTCTTCAACTATACATACTATCACTATCGACAGTTGGATCTCATGTGTTACATGCAACTAATCTAGGTATAACCCAATCTAACCTAGGTGTATCCTTATCTAACCTAAGTATAACACAATCTTACCTAGGTGTATAAATAAACCTGTTTATGTACATGTTGACTCAAACAATAAAAATGCTCTTTGATCGAATGAATCAATCGAAGATGGGTGGTGGCAGATCGGTTAGCATGCTGGGTTAGTAATACAGTGGTCACGAGTTTGAATCCTGCCATGACCGATTTCGTTCACCTATAGAACAAGTATAATTTAGGGATTTTTTATTTTTTCAAATTTTTTGACTGCTAATTCTTGATGGAATTCCACTATCAATTATATAAAATTACTTAAAAATAAGGAAAAACACAAATTTTAAACTTTTTTCCACTAATTTAAAAATATTGACCACTGACGCGTTTCACTCAAAGAGCATCTACTGAATGAAGCTCAAAGAACATCTCCATTCAGTAGATACTCTTTGAGCTCCATTCAGTAGATGCTCTATGAGCTCCATTCAGTACATGCTCTTTGAGCGAAACGCGTCAGTGGTCAATATTTTTAAATTAGTGGAAAAAAGTTTAAAATTTGTGTTTTTACTTATTTTTAAGTAATTTTATATAATAGGGATTCTTTTCATAATTACACAATAGTTTCCCCCGTTAGGTAGGTGACTACCTCCCCGTGTTGGGGGTCTTTATTATAAACAAAACTAAAATAATGGAAATTATATAATTTTATAAATAATTGGGGGGGGGTCTATATTATAAACAATATATATATATTTTTTTAAAAAATATGTCCTTGTTACAAGTAGGTACATAAACATCCTCATACATTTCCTAAATTAATCGTAAATGCTTGTGCTATAGGTTTCACCACGACTCTGCCACCACCTATCTAATCAAAATGTTAGGTGTAAAAAATACAATAATTACATATTTCCCAAATATTAAGATGAACAATTTATTAAGATAAAAAAAAACCTTACCTAATTATATTAGTTGACACATTTTTGAATGAATGGTTTTTGATAAATCGTATTGAGAATGAATGATTTTTGATGAGTCATGTTGAGAATAAAAGATTTTTGGTAAATCATGTTGAGAATGAATGATTTTTGATGAGTCATGTTGAGAATGAAAGATTTTTGGTAAATTATGTTGAGAATGAATGATTTTTGATGAGTCATGTTGAGAATGAATGATTTTTGGTAAATCATGTTGAGAATGAATGATTTTTGATGAGTCAAGTTGAGAATGAATGATTTTTGGTAAACCATGTTGAGAATGAATGATTTTTGATGAGTCAAGTTGAGAATGAATGATTTTTGGTAACCCATGTTGGGAATGAATGATTTTTGATGAGTCATCTTGAGAATGAATGATTTTTGGTAAATCATGTTGAGAATGAATGATTTTTGATGAGTCATGTTGAGAATGAATGATTTTTGGTAAATAATGTTGAGAATGAATGCTGCTTTTTTATCATATTTCAGTACCTTTCCCTTTTTCCAAGTCACTACAATTTTTTTAACACAATAAAGATACTTCTATAACATGAAATATGGTCAAAAAAGTTGGTTTTAGGTTTGTTTTTTCTTTTCAGTGATAAAATGGATATTGATTGCCATTTTGCGTAGCTCTTTTGGCAGTCGCAGTATATTTTATAAGCTGGTGCCAGCTGCATGTGCTCTGGGGTCCAAGGAAGGAGACGAGGAGCTTTGTAGGTTATGTGTGAATTTCCTGGCCACCTTGTCACAGGCTTTACACAGTCCGGACTCATTGACTGTCGCTTTGCAGACTGTAGAACAGGTCAGATTCGTTCAATATCTAAGTACACTGTAATGTTTACTTATTTGACAGTGGTAATTCGTAAAATTGTAAACCATTGTTGCATCTAAAAAAACGAGTCATTTAACGAAAGCAATATTAGGAGAAAATTAGATGATATTATTGCGGCTTGGTAATCCTTCAATTCATACCTTCCCGATATATTCTATATTTTTCCCCTAGCAACATCCATGAATCCAAAATCTACCTAATTACCCCGTTGCAACAATAAGACCACGAACAAATCACGCAGATATTCAATTCAGCCAGTATGCAGCGACTAGCCGTGTGACGGAAACGTCAATGACAGCCTCGAGTAGTGAAAACCGTAGAAGCGCCGTACGACCGTGACATGTGTTTTTGAACATTCATTTTACAAAGTAATATACTTGTGGGATTAACGGAGAGTGCAGTAAAACGGGGTAAATCCTTTGTATCTTTCCTTGATTTACCAATTGCCATAGTTGTGAATTTGCTTCCCCATGAAATCAAGAGTGTCAGAGCTGCATTTAATCGCTTTGAAACCGGAGATCATTGAATCCTCCATTTTGCAGCCGAGGATCGCTCCAGGCATTAAAATCATCAATTCTTTTCTGTGTGGGCTTTAAGCCTACACACGTAAGTTATACAATTTTTTTGTTTTTTTAATAAAATAACCTAGAATGTCTGCCATAAAATATAATACTTTGTTTAATAATATTTTTATAGAAACCAATTGGTTTTTTCGCAGTTTAGTTGCATGATTCGTTTTTTATATGCAATGACAAAAAGTATTAATTTACTAAACATATACCTCGGAGAAAATTAATAAGATGAGACACCTGTGTTTAAAGGTTAATTAAAGAGGTATTTTGCTAGTTATTGTATTCTTTAACCGCTAAGTCAGTATGGCCGTACCTGTACGGCATGAAATGTCATTGCAAATCGAAGTATGGTCGTACCGGTACGGCTAGAGAAGTGAAGATTTTTTTACTAGGGTACGAATATTTTTGACACCGCAACCAATAGTTGAAGACACTTGAAACAATCATACGATTTTTCAATGTAAACTTTGAAAAATGGTAAGTTTTAATTTTTTTTTTTTTACCTGATTATTGTGTCGGGAGTCGTCAAAAGTCATACTTTTTATTTTAAATTTTTATATTTAAAATAACTCACTCCGTATAGGTATGTACATCATACCAAAAATCACTATCATAGAAGTCAAAAGAAGTTAGCTACAACTCACAGTATTGACAAATTGCAGATTATACAACACTTCTTTTTTACAAATCAATGCAGCGTTTTAATTTCAGAAAAATGATTTTTTTTGTTAAATTGGTATGACAATCATAAGGGAATAATGTATGTGTTTACGGAAATATTACCGATATCGAATGCCTGGCAGCATAGTATGGGCAATGTGGGTGGATTAAAAATATTGATAGGTAACATTAAAATGTTAATACACCTTGTAATGGCAACATACCACACTTTTCTAAAGCTTAGAATGATGGAGGGCAGAAACTATAGAGGTCGCCTTAGAGACAGTTATATGAACCAGGTTATCAATGATGTGCGCTGTAGCAGTTATCAAGAGATGAAGAGGCTGGTGGACAACCGAGATATGTGGAGAGATAGAGAGTGCTTGGTGCAAACCAATCCTAAGATGTTATTATTTCACATAGTTTATTATTTGTTATTCTTATTTTATTAGGTGTGTGTTTCACCATCGTGGTGTAGTCGGGCTTCTTCTCTCGGCTTCCTGCAGTGCGTTGTGTTCCACAACATGGCTCTGATCAGTGCAGATGCTTCCCGCGGTGAGACCGTTCTTCGTGTGGTACTCCGTCTGATGGGAGATCCCAGACACGAGGTCAGGGAGTCTGCTGCACAGATGATGTCTGGACTCTTGCACTGTGGAGTTGTGCAGGATCAACAGAAGTTATTGGTGAGGATTTTAACATCATTTTTGACTAAACGAAATCATATTTATAAGAGCCAAATAAAGCATTCAGTTTATATATTTATATAACCATTCAGTTTAAATATTTTCAGTTTATGTAATTTTGAACTCTTAGCCTGTGTTTTTTGAACAAAGATATAGTTAAAATACTTTGATTTCATACAATTTTAAAACTTGTTTCATTGAAATCTAATGCTGTTAAACAATGCGATTTTGAACAATTTTATGAAATCAAAGTATTTTAATATATTTTTACTGATACATACTTTTGTTGAAACAACCGAGTCTTAGGCTGGGTTTCTCGAACAAAAATTGAAGTAAAAGTATAGTTAAAATACTTTGGTATCGTCGGCCTTCATGGCTCAGTTGGTTAGATATCTGACTGCTGAGCCAAAGGTCCCGGGTTCGATTCCCGGTGGAGACACGGTTTTTAACTGTGTTTTCAGTCTGGATCTGTGAGACGATAAATATCGTTAGTCTTCAGAATGCGGCAACTTGTTATTGGGTGCGTGTTAAATTTATATTTTAATACCTGTAACGCTACGTCCTACGTAGGCGATTCAAAGCGAACGCGATTGCGAAGCGATGCGGAACGGATACAAGCGAATTCAATGCGATGCGGTGCGACGCGGCGGCTCTGTCCTACGTGTGCGCGAATCATTCCCTCTGCCGCCAGCTACTGTCATGGATGTACTTATATAAAATACTCAAGAAGTATGTACGGCAGAGAAGTGAAACTAATATTGTGTACTAGAGGCATATTTATGGGGGATATCATAATTTGTATGAAGAATTACCTGATCTTGAATTAATAAATGAGACTGAATTTACATCTTTCCGGGAAACATACCAAAATTTGACATTCGTGCAAGCGAGAGAAAACTTTGTGTGTTTTGAACAACATCGTATTGTAAAATAGCAATAATAAATTAATGTGTTTACTTGTAGTCCCATTTATTTTTACCAAATCTTAAAATTCGGGGTTCGATAATAATAATTCTTTTGTCCCATAGTATGGGACGTTCATGGACAGAAATTAAAATTTCTGTTTCTGACATGTGACATGTGAAAAAATAATGGCACCGCTATCAATTCGCGCGAAAATATCAAACCAACGTTCGCTTCGCATCGCGCCGCATCGAAACCAACTCGCGGTCGGTAACGTAGGACACTTCCATAGTTACCGACTGTTTGTTATTTTCGCGCCGCGCCGCTTCGCATTCGCTTTGAATCGCCTACGTAGGACGTCGCGTTAGTTGCCCGAGAAACAATGTGAATAAATAAATCATAAAATTGTTCAAAACTTTAGGATGTTTCATTGAAATCTAATGCCTAATCTAATGAAATCAAAGTACTTTAACTATACTATTACCAATACTTTTGTTGAAACAATCCAGACTTAGACGTCATTTTCATTTTATGCCACCCTTGTTTTAGTAGTTTTTTTTATAAAAACTACTAAAACAAGTAAAAAGGGAGTTATTATTTTTGAAATATCTGATGAAATAGTTCATTTTTTATATTTATTTTCACGTCATTATACATATTTTTGACTTGGTTGTGTTTTTCAAATGGTTTTTTTATAACCCCCTTAGCATTGTAAATCTCTCCTCATAGAGCATTTCGGCAATAACACTTAACTGTCTGCTCAATAAATAATAACTGTTATTTGGATTTCAAGGATCACTTCAAGAGCTTGTGTCAAGGTAGGGTGAAGAAGGGCCCCGGAGCAAGTGAGGCTCTAGTCAAGAGACACTGTGGAGTTTTGGGTCTTTGCTCCTTTATCGCCGCACAACCATATTCAGTTCCTCCTTATTTACCTGAGATATTCTTGTTGCTGGGGAGACATCTTAACGACCCACTACCTATTCCTGTAAGTATAATTCATACCTTTGTTAACTGACAGTACAGTTTCTATCATATAGGGCCGGTATTACAGTCTCAGTTTAAGAGCTAAACTCAAGTTTTACAAAAATATAACTTATTACAGTGTCCGTTTAGGCCTAATCTTCCCTCAAATACGTCACTAAAACGACAAATATTTAACTCAACGTTTCTGGCGGATTAAGTACTTAACGGTGAGTCAACTGTCATTTCTCGACTTGTTGCTAGGAAACTAATGTAGTTTCAGTGTTCTATCACTAGAGGCATTAGTTGTATCGACGGTGGTGCAACACAACAACAAACTGACAGCCATATTGAAATGAACATGGACATTTAAAAGCATTATTTTGGTGAAAAAAAAATTAAATTTACCATATTGGAATAAAAAACAATAGTATTTCAAGTCATAGCATCCCGTTTTGTAGTTCATATTATTTGAGGTTATTTAAAATTTGAAAGATCATAACCACAGAAAAGTAAAATATGTCTATAATTGAAGATTTAGTAACTGACATGTCATATTGCACTGTAATACGGAAATGGATTCAATCTCCCCTTAACATTAATCTTGAGTTTAACAAACTCAATGAGTTGAGGGCCGACTGTAATACCGGCCCATAAGCAGTCAATAAAAAAAAAATTACATTCTCTTAACCAAACAAATAAATGTACTAGGTATATGTACTATAAGTCTTTTTTTGTAATATAGTTACTTTTTTGATTGTAATATGTAAAATAATAGGAATTAAATGATTTCATTTCTTTTTTATTTCAAAATTTCAGTCTACAATACGCAAAACACTAGGTGACTTCAAACGCACGCATCACGACGATTGGCAGAATCATCAGCTCAAGTTCACCGAGGACGAGCTGTGTCTGCTTAGTGATTTGACTGTCCCACCTTCGTATTATGCTTAAATTGTCAACGGCTCATTAGTTTTAACGATTTAGGTAGCATTCTATGGTTTTGTTCATTCAATTTCCATATTTGTTAATTTTCAAGTTGAATTATCACACCACATAACCTCAGAATGACAAAATAAAGAAAAATATAGTCATGTTAAAGAAATATTCAGGGATAGAGATGGCTTCTAGACAGTAGACAAGTTGTTTTGGATTCACTATGCTTTGTTTTTATATTGCTATTTTGTTTGAAATTTTCAAATTAAATGTCTTAGGTCTAAAGTTAATCTTGTTTTGAGGTTATGTTGTAGTGTGTTGGACTGGTATAACTATTCACAGGTTTTTAACAATAAATAGTTTTTAATTGATCTTTTCATTGAGTTGGGCATGTACAAAAAAATATTATTATATTCTGTGTTATTTTAAAAAGCTATTTTTTGACGAATTATACATTAACCATTTTCTTTTTTATTTATTACAAATATTAATTGTTTTAAAACCACGAGAATTAAAAACAAATGATTTGCAATCTCAGGATGTTTTTTATAATGTTTGAAGATGACCATTATTTGTTTATGGCAACTTTGTTAGGTACATTTATAGATTCCTTTAAACATGTTTATTTTAATTTGCCATGTTTTGATTGTGTTTTTATTCATTGACAAGAATTATTTTAAAGATTTGTGTTGACGGTCATCATAGCCCCGTTTCCGGATAAAATTTCAATGATTGATGCAATTTAACAAAGTTGCATTTTAATTTATCTTTTGTGTTGAAATGGAAATGCATGATCTGTTTTATGAATTTCACTAAATTGGGATTCTCATGTTATTGTTGGCTTCTTAATATGTTAACTATTACTTATTTAGCTTAAAATTTGCTTGCTCATATATTTTCTGCAATTTTTTAAAATTTTTAGTCTTAAAAATATTATGTTTGATGGTGATAGTTGATTTGTACAGGTAATAATTTTTTATTTACATATTTACGAAACTTATAATAAATATAAATGTCGCTCTTGTGTGTTGATGATAATAGACTCATGGTGATGTAAAGGAATTTGAGGATTATTTTTAAAACACACTCCCATTTATATTATGTTTCAAGTCAAAAAAATGTTCTTGCGAGTTTTATTCATAGAAAAAATAAATTATTAGTAAAACAGAGCTAGGGAAATGTAAACATTTATTGAGACAAAGTTCTAACATACTTTACACACAAAAATGAAAAAAATATATATATATCAGTTCAGTTATGAAGGGAAGAGATACAATTCATATTTTGTGAATTTCATGTTGGTCTAGTAGTATCTAAAAATAACTTTTTTAAATAATATTAAAAAAATAAGTTTTATTTTGGATTCGAGTTATATGAAATACAGATATCGGCAAATATCTTGACGTGTTTCAGCGGAGACGAGGATGGTTTGCGCAACTACCAATGAAGACAAAAAGCCCACGTGATAATTAAAACATTTTTCAATAACTAACTATAAATATTCTCTCTCAGTATCAAGGGTGATTTTGACTTGAAACATTACAATGAAAGGAGTGTGTAATATTTGCATGGTTTTCTAGAACATATTTTATTTTTTTACGATCCCTCAGAAAGCGCCTTTAGTGATATTCACTGTGACATAGTAATCCTACAAAATATGTGATAAATAACAATATACTGAATGGCTGTTAATTAAATAAGTTATTGTCATTGTTGTTCTTACTTGTATTTCTCATTGTAATATAAAATAAAAAAATACACCGTCATCTTAGAGTCTTGTTATATAAACTGTACAAATTTATTTGTGAGCTGCGATCTTTTTCCTCTTTATTATGCTCATAACAATCAGTCGTATCCTAGTGTTTATAATTTTGAATTATAATTAAGAAACATTAATTCTGGATGAAATTCAGATATTGATTTTTTTTGTAGATATACCAAGGGCAAAATCTACCCAACAAATTAGTCGAAATATCCAGAATATAACAAATGAGTGGTGATAGCCCAGCGGTAAGGTCGTCGCCTCACATGCGTGAGGTCGACGGTTCGAATCCGGACGGGGCATGCACCTCTGGATTTTCAAAAAATCTATATGCGGATTTATATCACTAGCTATGTGTAGCCATGATCCAATTTGTCTGGTTCCCCTTTCTAAGGGTTACGAAGGTCTGATGGCAGTCGCTTCAATGTAATAACCAGACTCGCCAATTCCAGAATCATGGTCAAAGCGTACCCCGATAGAAACGGGACAACACTGCTAAGGGGAAAAAAAAATCCAGAATATAACAAAAAACTTAACAAATAAAAGATTTCTTCTGTGAAATCTTCAAAATAAAAGATTTTGTCTCCTGGGTTCCACTGAATTATTCTGTTTATTTATTATTTTTTCAACCTGACAATTTTTACAGTCTGTGCTGAACATACTTAAACATACTACTTATCAAGCACACAAAGCAAAAAAAAAAATGTTGCAATAGTGATGTTAAAGTAATGTTTTTTATAATTTCATTTTTAAGGCCGTGGAACCAAGTGTTTACTTGATGTTGGTAGAACACAAAATGAAATCAATATCACAAAAATATTTCTTGAATAAATATTATTTTGTTACTGTTCCGAATGTGTGTAATCTATATTATAAATTTGAATGTTTGTATCTATGTATGTATCATGTATGTGTTGAATGCGCTCCTAAACCGTTCATCCGATTGCGATGAAACTTTGGTGAGTTGTCGAGAGTATGCCCGGGATGGTTTCTGGATCAAAAAATTTTAACTTCTTCTTCTTCTTCATCGAGTTTTAGGTCATTTTACCTATGAAGGTGGACTATCCTGGGAACCGTTCATCCGATTGCAATTAAACTTTGGTGAATTGTCGATCGTATGCCCGGGATGATTTCTGAATTTAAAATATTTTCTTCTTCTTCTTCTTCATCGGGTATCAGGTCATTTTACCTATGAAGGTGGACTATCCTGAGAACCGTTCATCCGATTGCAATGAAACTTTGATGAATTGTCGAGTGTAAGACCGGGATGGTTTCTGGATTAAAAAAAATCTTCTACTTCTTCTTCATCGGGTATCAGGTCATTTTACCGATGAAGGTGGACTATCCTGAGAACCGTTCATCCGATTGCAATGAAACTTTGGTGAATTGTCGAGCGTATGACCGGGATGGTTTCTGGATTAAAAAAAATCTTCTTCTTCTTCTTCATCGGGTATCAGGTCATTTTACCGATGAAGGTGGACTATCCTTGGAACCGTTCAATCAATTTCAATGAAACTTTGATGAATTGTCGAGCGTATGACCGGGAGGTAATGAAGGGACGGGAGGTAATGAAGGGACGGGAGGTAATGAAGGGACGGGAGGTAATGAAGGGACGGGAGTAACTGAAGGGACGGGAGTAACTGAAGGGACGGGAGTAACTGAAGGGACTTCGTATTGCCTGTATAATTTTTAATTATACAGGCAATACGAAGTTTGCCGGGTGTTCACTAGTCTATATTATAAATTTGAATGTTTGTATCTATGTATGTATCATGTATGTGTTGAATGCGCTCCTAAACCGTTCATCCGATTGCGATGAAACTTTGGTGAGTTGTCGAGAGTATGCCCGGGATGGTTTCTGGATCAAAAAATTTTAACTTCTTCTTCTTCTTCATCGAGTTTTAGGTCATTTTACCTATGAAGGTGGACTATCCTGGGAACCGTTCATCCGATTTCAATTAAACTTTGGTGAATTGTCGATCGTATGCCCGGGATGATTTCTGAATTTAAAATATTTTCTTCTTCTTCTTCTTCATCGGGTATCAGGTCATTTTACCTATGAAGGTGGACTATCCTGAGAACCGTTCATCCGATTGCAATGAAACTTTGGTGAATTGTCGAGCGTATGACCGGGATAGTTTTTGGATTAAAATTTTTTTCTTCTTCTTCTTCTTCATCGGGTATCAGGTCATTTACCTATGAAGGTGGACTATCCTGGGAACCGTTCATTCAATTTCAATGAAACTTTGATGAATTGTCGAGTGTATGCCCGGGATGGTTTCTGGATTAAAAAAAAATCTTCTTCTTCTTCTTCATCGGGTATCAGATCATTTTACCGATGAAGGTGGACTATCCTGAGAACCGTTCATCCGATCGCAATGAAACTTTGGTGAATTGTCGAGCGTATGACCGGGACCTACTGAAGGGACGGGAGGTAATGAAGGGACGGGAGGTAATGAAGGGAAGGGAGGTACTGAAGGGTATGAAGGGACAGGGGTAACTGAAGGGACGGGAGCAACTGAAAGGACGGGAGTAACTGAAGGGACGGGAGAAACTGAAGGGACGGGAGTAACTGAAGGGACGGGAGTTGAAGGGACGGGAGTAACCGAAGGGACGGGAGTAACCGAAGGGACGGGAGTAACCGAAGGGACGGGAGTAACCGAAGGGACGGGAGTAACCGAAGGGACGGGAGTAACCGAAGGGACGGGAGTAACCGAAGGGACGGGAGTAACCGAAGGGACGGGAGTAACCGAAGGGACGGGAGTAACCGAAGGGACGGGAGTAACCGAAGGGACGGGAGTAACCGAAGGGACGGGAGTAACCGAAGGGACGGGAGTAACCGAAGGGACGGGAGTAACCGAAGGGACGGGAGTAACCGAAGGGACGGGAGTAACCGAAGGGACGGGAGTAACCGAAGGGACGGGAGTAACCGAAGGGACGGGAGTAACCGAAGGGACGGGAGTAACCGAAGGGACGGGAGTAACCGAAGGGACGGGAGTAACCGAAGGGACGGGAGTAACCGAAGGGACGGGAGTAACCGAAGGGACGGGAGTAACCGAAGGGACGGGAGTAACCGAAGGGACGGGAGTAACCGAAGGGACGGGAGTAACCGAAGGGACGGGAGTAACCGAAGGGACGGGAGTAACCGAAGGGACGGGAGTAACCGAAGGGATGGGAGGAATTGAAGAGTCTGAAGCGACGGGTAGTTATGGAGGACGAATTTTAATTATACAGGCAATACGAAGTTTGCCGGGGGTTCACTAGTTAACTATAAAATTGGTGTTTAAAATGTTTTTTTTTAATTTTGTTTATAGAAATGTAATAACTTCACAAATGTACATACAGGTAGCTGCTTCAGAACAGATTTATTCTAGTGAAGCAGCTATTTTATACCTACTTGTAAAATATATGGTTTTATGATTCAATAAATAAATAAATATTAAATTATTTGATCTCATATTGAGTAATAATGCAATCTCATATCAATCAATATCTTTCAATTAATCTTTCAATTACCATATCTATTAAATATGTATTCAGAGTATTATTTTATAATATTTATTTTATTTTTGTTGATATGCAAAGTCAAATTTATGACTTAGTATGATATAGCCTTGAAAAATAACGATATATTGTGTAAGATTGTATATTACAATTTTAATCATGTTCATTTTATTATCATACTATCACTGATTCCAGATAGTCTTGTATATTGATAGCCTACATGTTCAACTGCCAATCATTTATTTAAATTATCAAGTTGATAGAGTAGATGTCTTTTACTATTTTTTTCATTTATTATTCCTGCAACCACTTTCATTACCTTTTCTATAGTATTTACACTCACCACACTGTGTTATAGTGTTTCCATATAATTTTTATGGGTAAATTAATTTTTACTTTCCTTAATCTTTCCCCTTAGCGCTTTTGTCCGGTTTTTATCGGGGTACGCTTTGACCATGATCCTGGAATTGGCTAGTCTGGTTATTACATTGAAGCGACTGCCATCTGACCTTCGTAACCCTTAGAAAGGGGAACCAGACAAATTGCATCATGGCTACACATAGCTAGTGATATAAATTCTCACATAGATTTTTTGAAAATCCAGAGGTGCGTGCCCCGCCCGGATTCGAACCGTCGACCTCACGCATGTGAGGCGACGACATTACCGCTGAGCTGTCACCGCTCACTTTTACTTTATTTAATATGTTTACTAATTTCATTCATGGTAACATTGATGAATCAAATTTAGCTCCCAGCTGATTTCAAACATCAAACTTCTTATACAGTTCTGTCATTTAATAGTGTGAATTAAGTTGGAAATAGCATATGTCTTGTTCTCGAGTTAAAAAGATCACAAGTCAATTGATGATTTCTCGCCTTAAACTGTCAACATTGAATTACCTGAATTAATTTAATTTGTATTTCAGTTGCAGTGGTGCGAGCTATTTTCATATATGTGACACTGTTTATAAAACACTGATTTTTTTTTTCAGTGGATCCTTTTCTTGATTTGACTGGTTTTATGTAGGTATTTCAATCTTTTCCATTTTTCGATTCGCCCCTTTTTTATTTATATAAAATTTACTGTATAAGTCGGATTCCAACATATTATCATCTTTAAACATATTTTTGTAAAGAAATGTTTTATAATATTTTATGCATGGGTATTGAATAATTTAAATTATGATTTTATTCTCAACTATTTTCATTATTTATGGATAATTATTTTTAATCAAATGTTATTTTTAGCAAAATAATTATTTTCATATTACAAATTCTTATATACAATAAATATATTTTTTTAATATCTATAAGTTACATTTGCATTATAGTTTTGTTCATTGTCTTTTTTAAAAATCCACTAAAATACATATTTAATTACAAAAATGATATTATTACTATAGATAGATTACAATCTGATTAATTGAGCAAAAATTAGCTAAATGCATAATTATAGAAACAAGATCTAGAATAATCATTAAGATGGTTGATGGATATAATATGAATTATATTATGATTTCTTCTAGTCTACAATAATCTCAAAAACAACATATTTTTTTTAATAAAAATTACACACAAAAAATATTTAGCCTGGTAGTTAGGAGCACCGTTTTCGAAACAAAAATTGACGATTCTGTACAGTTGTTTTACAATAGGCAAATATTGCTTTTTCAATATCATATTATCTACCTATTTTTAATTTAGGTTAATTTTATCAAAATTTGCATTTTAAACAAACGAAATGTCAATATTTTTTGGTTTTTGGATTGTACTATATCATAGGAGTTTAACTCAAGTTTAACAAAAATATTGCGTATTTCAGTACCTAATCTTCCCTTAAATACGTCACTAAACGACAAATATTTAACTCAACGTTTCTGGCGGATCGCGTGTCTTAATCTTGAGTTAAGTATTGTTTCTAGTCTTTTTTCGCCAGGTGGCGTACTAATCGCCGCACGCTTTAATGTTTTATTCATTTTATACTACAAATGCATAATAATTATAATTATGATTTATTTTTGTTGTTAAAATAAAAGACGATATAGAAGTGGTTCATGTATTTAATATTTATTTTCTTTTTTTACATAATTACAATGTATTGCCTGACAACAAACGAAATGAACTGTCAGCCATGAAACGTCAGGCACGCATTTTAAAACTTTATTTTTGCGATGTTTTTTCATCCCACTTTTTAAATTGATCCATCCTGTTTCTATATATATAATGTGTATTCTTAAATTTTCTACATAAGACACTATTTTACCATTATCACTTAGTTCCATATCCATCTGTAAAACATACATACATTGAATTATATGTACTACGTACGTAGTACATATCCAATGACATTTTATCACTACAATGATTGATTTTAATTAAAAAAAACATCGATCGGTATAAAAAATTGAAATATTAACATGCTGTGTAATGAAACAAATAATGTGTTGTTATACTAATAAAATAATATTTAGTCACAGCTTCGCGTCACGTATCATTTAAGGTTATTGAAATTTGACAGATGCGTTATAGACAATAACCATAGAAAACGTAAAATATATCTATAGTTGAAGATTACGTAACTGACGTTTCATTTTGCACTGAAATACGCGAATGAAATTTAATCTTCCCTAAACTTTTAACTTGGATTACTAAATCCAACGATTTAAGGGCCAACTGATATCTCGGGCCATAGACTACATCCATAGATAGCTATTTCACCATAATTATGTATTATCAATCATTCTTTATTTTTTACAAATTTTCAATTCAATATAATAATATTTTCACATAAGAATCTCGCTATAAAACATGTATTTATTTGTGATAGATATAATGGGCTTTGTGAAATCTCATAATATTATCTTTCATCTGATTATTTTGTTACCATATGAAAATGTGAGATTAATTTTATAATTATATCATTAACACCAACTCAAATATGTATAATATAATCTGTCGTTGTATATAATAGATTATTAAATTTAATCCACAAAAAAATTACGCCAATACGATTAATAATCTTTTTAATCAATTTCAACAATCAAAATGTTTAATTGTTGATAGATTAATTATTGTAGGTATATCAAAATACTCTTACTGTATTTTTAATATGTTGAATTATTTCGCAATTTCAAGATAGTTTCACATTTTCATATTTGAAATAGTTTCAATGACATTTCATACAATTCTGTATCTTTTTGAACTAAAACAGGAACGTTCTAAAATTTTAAAATGAACTTAGTTTAAACTTAATTTTGTATTCTGTAACTGACTTTGTTCCTAAAACTTAAATCTACAAAATTTGTGCACTGTAGATATATGAATTGTCTATTGTGCATACCACAAATGTGTACTGCGTACTGTTCGGCCATGTTTATTTACGTTGTGTCGTGTAACCTAATTGAATTGCACTAATATTCTCTGTTTTCTATTGTATACATAACACATGTAAATAATTCATTTTTAGTTTTCTTTCCGTATGCAACTGATGTTTACAACTTAACTAAAATATCTCGGACTGCTGTCAAAATAATTAGTAGGCGTCCAATTAGGTGTAAACTAAAATTAGGAATGCTTTGACAGTTGACGAATAAAATGTGGTTATTGAAGTAATTCCTGACTGACTATTTATTTTATTTATTAAGCTTCATGTACAATACTGTTTACAATGGCGGGTTTATTGCCACAAGGCAATTTCTTCCAACCAACCAAAGCAATGTGAGGCCATAGATAGTATAGTGGTAGGTACATTAAATTTATAATAATTTATAACGGAAAGAAACACGTAAAATTATTAAGAGTAAATTCACAGCAACAAAGGAAGGAAGGAAATAGTGGTTGGGGGAGGGGAGGGAGGATGGATATGGGGTGTCAGTTAAGAATTATTAGACAGGTAAAACAGCTTTAGTTTCTTTTTAAAAAGTCTATTTCAGCGTTATAGAATATCAACTTGGACTAAGTGGAATAGGAAAGCACCTATTTTGGCCGGAACGTTTTTAAAAAGTTATTGAAATAGACATATTATTGCTCTTTAGAAAGAACACAGACAGACAAATTCAAAAATTTTTTTTTTATTAAATTAGAAAATAATTCAGTTCAAAACACTTGGATCTAACTGGTTTTGAGAATCATGTTCATGTCCTCATGATTTACTTACTTTGGATTTTAATATACATAGATTGAATCTAGTATATGTATTAAGTGTCGAAATTGATTTAAACTAAGATATTTTCATAGTTTTATAAATTCATAAAGACACTGTAAAGATAACTTTTCAAAAATAATAGTTAACTATAAGTATTTACTATACTAAATAACTTTTGGCAATGTTTTGTTGATAGTATTTGTATAACTAAAGATATCTTCTGGATATTTCACTTCCTGTAATATGGATATCAAAAACCTTCAGCGTACATATATCTTTCGTAAATTCATTCTATCAATCAATTCGTTATATACCTTTATCAAGCACGGGTCTTCTAATATTATATATGTAATAACTTACAATGATTACTTATTTACAGACAAATACTTTTATAATGATAAAATCATCTTTATAGATTTTATTTTCTAAGTTTGTTTGATCGCTTTAATAAATAGTGTACCTAGATATGTTTAATTCTTTGATTTAGATTTAGTGGTGATTTGAAAATAATTATTATATTTTGTTATCTTTTTGTCAAATAATATAATATTATAATATTTGCTATAAATTAATCATAATAATTAGCTCGATTCATCTTTGATTTTACTAGAAAATTATAATTCAATTCAAAAAGGCAAATTCGCCAGTCATTAAAAGGCGTTTTAATAATATAACGTCACTTAATTTATCGTTTTTCACAAAATTTAATTAGTGACGGAAATATTAAAAATATCTCGAGCCTCGGCAGCGTTGTCAATAAGTATTTAATCTTGACAAATTGGATTTTGGATATATTTTGAATGATTTTCAATTGAGGCACATATCTTTTATAAGATGATTCAAAGTAATATTTGATTAATTAAAGATAAAGTGTACAATAATGTTGAAGGTGTCATAAAAATATGTATAATTATTTTTTTGATGTATCGCAGCAAACAAACCACAATTATTTTCCGACAACTTAAAATTTTTTATTAGTGATTTAAAAAAAATAGTTTTCAAATTGTATTTCCCTTTTGTTATGAAATTGGCTTAAATTGAGACATGTATCCATAGTGAAATATTCACTTGTACATGTAAATATTTAATTTTAACTCGTCTTAAAAAGAGCTTGTCAAATAACGAATATCCATACATTCCCATTACAATATATATATATATATATAAAATATATATATATATATATATATATATATATATATATATATATATATATATATATTATATATATATATATATATATATATATATATATATATATATATATATATATATATATATATATATATATATATATATATATATATTATATTAATATATATATATATATATATATATATATATATATATATATATATATATATATATAATATATATATATATATATATATATAATATATATATATATAATATATATATATATATATATAATATATATATATATATATAATATTATATATTATATAGTATATATATATATATATTATATATATATATATATATATATATATATATATATATATTATATATATATATATATATATATATATATATATATATATATATATATATATATATATATATATATATATATATATATATATATATATATATATATATATATATATATATATATTATATATATATATATATATATATATATATATATATATTATATATATATTATATATATATATATATATTATATATTTATATATATATTATATATATATATATTTATATATATATATATATATATATATTATATATATATATATATTTGTTTTGTGTATTTTAATTACCTATGTGTATGAAGATAATTATATTTTATTTTTGCTGTATATTTAATGTTTTTATGTGAATTGAGAGGTGATGGTTATGTGGTGTTGATGTGTATCTATATCTTTCAGCTGTAGAGGTGATAGTAGACTTAAGCCTATATTCAAAATAATCGACTGCTAAAAAAATAAAAAAACATGGTTATGTAAATATATCTACTTTTAACGTTTCTGATAATTGTAATTTTTAATGTTTACTTTATTAAAAAAAAAATTTGAATGTCATAGGGCCGGTATTACAGTCATAGTTTAATAGCTAAACTCAAGTTTTACAAAAATATAGCGTATTACAGTGTCCGTTTAGGCCTAATTTTCCCTCAAATACGTCACTAAAACGACAAATATTTAACTCAACTTTTTTGGCGGATTAAGTACTTCACGGTGAGTCAACTGTCATTTGCTAGGCAACGCGTGTAGTTTCAGTTTCTATCACTAGAGGCGTTAGGCAACGAGTGTTGTTTCAGTGTTCTATCACTATAGGCGTTGTATCGACGGTGGCGCCACACAACAAAACAAACTGACAGCGATATTGAAACAAACATGGGCATTTAAAAGCAATATTTTGGTGAAAAAAAAATAATTTACCATGTTGGATAATAAAACAATAGTATTTCAAGTCATAGCGTCCCGTTTTGTAGTTGGTATTATTTGAGGTTTTTTTTAAAATTTGACAGATGATAACCACAGAAAAAGTAAATATGTCTATAATTGAATTTAGTAACTGACATGTCATATTGCACTGTAATACAGAAATGGATTCAATCTCCCCTTAACATTAATCATGAGTTTAAACAAACTCAATGAGTTGAGGGCCGACTGTAATACCGGGCCATAATTGGATTTTTTATGTTTATGTAAATAAATTGGCATTTGATGAGATGTCACTTCAGACTGAATGCTACACATTTTCTGGTGTATGTTGAAATTTCAATTCCGATCGTTCCAATCTCGATTCATTAGTTGTTTTAATAATCGTTACTACATTGAATCTAATATTATGATAAAATTTACGTCAATCCTGTAGATATTTGATTACAGCGAAACAGGAATTTTTAACATATACCAGATCGACATAATATAGGGTTTGGGAAAGTCCTTGCAATTGAATTCTAAAATTTAAATTTCATTTTCGCATTTAATTATGGCTTTTAACTCACAGGCCTATCGCTGATTTTTCAGAATATCTTTCTCAGCGATATGTGACAAATTACAATTCTTTTACACAAAACACCGTAGTATAAAAATAGTCATGCACTATATTTTTTCTGCCTGTTTCGTGAAATTAACAGGATATAATATAGCAGACTAATATTGTAACTTGGTACCTAGTATTTTTTTTTAATTCTATAACATTTTTTCACGCCACAAACTCATATCGAATAGATAGATATACTCAAATGCTGTTAGACATAATACTCTTGTAAGGAAATTGATTTTGCTGTGCTGTTGTATAGAATATTTATTTTATGTACAGTTGTATCTAGTAATATATTGTTTAATGTAATAAACTATTTTATTAATATTCTCGTTTTTTTCACTCGTACACCGAAAAAAAAATACTTATTATGACAACTGAACTGGCTACCTGCGTTTTAGCCAAACCTTTGTTATCAGTAATAAAGTTTTATCTATTTATGACTGCACTGTTTGGCTGTGTGCGTAAAACATTTTGCTGCACAAAACCAAATGTTTTGTAGTCAATATAGTTTGGTTAATTTTAACATGAAATTTTTTTACCATTAACAAAAAAATTGTAAGTGCTTGGTCGCACTATGGTTTTGACTGAAAAACGCAAAACCAAAATAAAAAACCGGCAAATTTCTATGTTATTGAATCACGCGGGAAAATAAAACTGCATAATTTAATCGGCCACTGATTCAGTTTTCATTCCTTTTGACTTGTTCCAACTTTTGGCTCAAACCGGAAGGAATATACAGGAATAGGTACATATAAATCCAATTTATTCCATATAGATCCAATCCAATCCATTGCATATTATTTGTTTTAGAAGTTATTAAAAAAATAATATATTGATCTTGAAAAAATAAAACCAAGCATTGAATGAATAGAATAATCATAATTGAATAATAAATTGTGATATATATGTAAATTTATATTTAGCAGGTTTCTTTACACCGATTTGCTGCAACCAAACATAATATCACTATATAAAGTTATTTACAGGGTTACCCAGAAAGTATAGTATGGATGGGCGATCCTTCCTGAAAAGATCGATCTTTGAATCGGAGTGTGAAAAATTGAGGTCCACCAAAAATCGATATTTTATTCTCATTTTTTGTCCTCCTCGGGGAGGGGGTGGGGTGGGGAATGAAATGTCGATCTTTTTGGTACGTTCTTAATCGATGTCTTTTATCGTGTCGATGATTTTATTTATTCAGGTAGAGAATAATCGTTTACTTTTTGCTGACGGCATTGATACTGTAAAACTCCATTACAACCCTGCATAGAAAACAGACAAAAAAATCGAATAAAAATCATAACTCGAAATCTACAAAAAATCGCGAAACATAATATGGGTATTCTGGTACCTCAGCGGGCCTATTCCGGTTCTTTTATCGCGGCAATATACACATGTTTTTACGCTACATAATGTGTTTCTTATAGCATCAATCATTATTCTGTTTTCCGCGGACAATAGCCCACGAAAACCTCCGTTCGCCGTTCGCAACGCGGTATTCTGATTGGAGCGAAATACGTATGACATTCAACAGGTGAATATATTCGCAATGTTTTATGCGGCATATCGAAGGTGGTTTTAAGTTCGGGTAGTCTAGTCTTCACACCATTTTTTTTAAACATAACCTACAAAAGTTTGGTAAAAATACCAATTTAGTCATTTATTTTAATATTTTAGTTACTTTTTTGATATATAATGCAACTGGCTCACGCCAGTCGCAATTATAACTACAAACAAACCTAACCAACCAATTTTTACCAAACTTTTGTAGGTTAGGTTTACAAAAATGGTGTGAAGACTAGGTTATCCGTTAAGTTCTTTGTAAAGATAAAAAGCGACGCGTACACACATTCGTTCGTTTAACAGATTATAGTTATGAATGCCAGCTCCTGATACGTAACTTTCACTTTACATTCTGTGATACGTAAAGATTAGCGGAACTTATCGCAAAATATTACACGTGAATGGAAATAAGAGTACTGGGGTGCTCTCAATCTAAACTTCGGATTGACTTTACTCTCTGGGATACCCTGAATATTACTATCATACCCACATTATATATTAATTAATACATTATAATGAATAAGATGGAAGATGTTTGTTAATACATTGTAATAGGATGGAAGATGTTTGTTAATAAATTATAATAGGATGGAAAATGTTTGTTAATACATTATAACAGGATGGAAGATGTTTGTTAATACATTATAATAGGATGGAAGATGTTTGTTAATACATTATAATAGGATGGAAGATGTTTGTTAATACATTATAACAGGATGGAAGATGTTTGTTAATACATTATGATAGGATGGAAGATGTTTGTTAATACATTATAATAGGATGGGAGATGTTTGATAAAACATCTAAATATTCTTGGATGGAGACTAAAAAATTTCTGTTTTATCTGCATTTGTTGGAATTTTCCTGATAGATTTTTCATACCATGCTCTATACTTATTTTTGTTGTTGAGACCAAAATGTTTACATAACGACACAACTTGTTGACTCAATGACGTGTAATAATACCTTGATTTTATAGATATAAAAAATACCGCTTATTTCTAATAGCATCGCTTATTATAGAAAAATCTATTTGAGATTAGGATTAGATTAGTATTTTATATGTTAAACAATATAATACTTTAATTTTAGATATAATAATATAGATAACGTCAGAGCTTATGTTTGGTTATACATACGTGTCTTGATAAGTCAATTAATCAATTTTATTTTACGTAGGTACCTACTACATAATAATACTTTCATGTCATTTCAGAAGTTTTATTTAAATGCGTATTATATTTTTTTGTTGATGATATGAAACATAATTAAAAAAAATTAAATTTACTGTTTAATATTGAAACCTTTTTTTCGGGAATTTAAAATAATATGTTTGGCAAATTGTTATTTATCAAGCTCACAATGACAAGTTGCTATTTTATAATTTTCATAGGGTCACCAATCTAGATTTTGATGCATTAGCAATCAAACGATTAAACCAGGGGGGGCAAGTCTGGTCAACCGGCGGAATCAAAACCATCCATGTTTACCCATATCATGAATATAATTATCTTGTGGAGTTCTATAATATGTTAAGATATTAAATAACTCCATCTGATAATTATATCGATGATATGGGTATATATGAAGGTTTTGATTTCACAGTTTGACCGGGACTTGCCCCACAGGTAATGTATTGCTGAAGAGTCAGATGCCAAACTCACTGAACCACAAATGCAGCAAATATTATTATATAATAATTTTTGCTCCTATTCATTAAAGTTCTTATACGAAAAATCTTAAATATTTTGTTTAAAGAATATGTCAAATAAAATTATATTTTTTAATTATATCATTTCTTTGGAAAAAATAACAAGTGCGACTGTATCGAATTTATTTAAGGAAAAAGGCAAATTGTTTGAATTGGTTGAAAGAGACTGCCTCATTGAAATACTAAGGGCGTTCATTATAAAGTGAAAACGAGGTATAAACTCTTTGGGAACAAAAAAGTAAATACCGGCTGGTAGGTACTGCTGGTAAAGGTTATGAAAATGGAAGTCTTTTGGTTGCAGTCTGTCGTGGCGTGTTGTCGAAAATGGAAAAAGTTGAATTACGCGCAGTTATTAAGTATCTGCTTGAAAATTTTCACTACGGAACGAGTTAATCAAGACTTACAGGATAGGTACTTTAGGAGCAAATGTTCCACCGTATTTTACATTTGCACGTTGGTGCGCCAAATTTATACGTGAAAGAACATCCACTAAAGATGACCTTCGTTCGGGTCGCCCAACAAAGGTAGTGTCCGAAGAAATGGCTAAAAAAGACGAAAAATTCGTTTTAGCAGGTCGTCGTGTCACGGTACGTTTTATAACCGAAGAAACAAAGATTTCGACTCGTAGTGTGCTTTACACGAACACATGTGGATGAAACAGGTATCCACGCGCTGGGTGTCCAGAAGCTTTCCAGGATGAACACTGAACATTACTCGAGCTTCTTTGGGACTGTTACATGATCCTGATCATTTTTTGACTCGATTCCGGGCAGCACAGGACAGAGAGGGATTCGCCAAAGTAATCGCCAACGTCGAGAGTTCCTGACAAGGTACCAGACGAAGAACATGAAACGTGGCTTCACCAATACGATCCAGAAACAACATTACAGTCTATTAATTGGAAAAAATCATCTTCTCCAACCCCATAGAAATTTAAGGCGAGTCCTTCCGCCGGAAAGATCATGGGCTCTCTTTTCTGGGATAGTAAAGGGAGGTCATGATAGAATATTCTACATGGAGCTTAATGTTACGGGCTTTTTGTATACAACAAGTATAAAAATTGCGTAACGAAATTCGCGAGAAACGGTGCTCAGGCAAACAAGCAAAATTGTTTTTTTTTTCACCAAGATAATGCCTCGGATCACAGGTCCGCCGTTGCTATGACTGCAATTCGAGATGCTGGCTTCAAAATACTTGAGCATCTTCCATATTTACCCGACCTTGCCCCTATTAGTGATTTAGATCTATTTCCAATGATGAAGAAATATCTGAGAGATGATGAAGCAGTAGTCGCTGCGGTATAACACTTTTTAGGTGCTCACAATGAAGAGTTTTTTAAGAAAGGGATTTTAAGTTTAGAAAAAGATTTTCCAAGTGTATTATGCTAAAAGGCGACTTTATTGAAAAATATAAACATTTAATTATTCTTCTTCTTCTTTAAGTGCCAT
>OY754980.1:9225089-9430910 GCA_963576475.1 Molanna angustata
TGTAATTTTTAATGTTTACTTTATTAAAAAAAAAATTTGAATGTCATAGGGCCGGTATTACAGTCATAGTTTAATAGCTAAACTCAAGTTTTACAAAAATATAGCGTATTACAGTGTCCGTTTAGGCCTAATTTTCCCTCAAATACGTCACTAAAACGACAAATATTTAACTCAACTTTTTTGGCGGATTAAGTACTTCACGGTGAGTCAACTGTCATTTGCTAGGCAACGCGTGTAGTTTCAGTTTCTATCACTAGAGGCGTTAGGCAACGAGTGTTGTTTCAGTGTTCTATCACTATAGGCGTTGTATCGACGGTGGCGCCACACAACAAAACAAACTGACAGCGATATTGAAACAAACATGGGCATTTAAAAGCAATATTTTGGTGAAAAAAAAATAAATTTACCATGTTGGATAATAAAACAATAGTATTTCAAGTCATAGCGTCCCGTTTTGTAGTTGGTATTATTTGAGGTTTTTTTAAAATTTGACAGATGATAACCACAGAAAAAGTAAATATGTCTATAATTGAATTTAGTAACTGACATGTCATATTGCACTGTAATACAGAAATGGATTCATCTCCCTTAACATTAATCATGAGTTTAACAAACTCAATGAGTTGAGGGCCGACTGTAATACCGGGCCATAATTGGATTTTTTATGTTTATGTAAATAAATTGGCATTTGATGAATGTCACTTCAGACTGAATGCTACACATTTTCTGGTGTATGTTGAAATTTCAATTCCGATCGTTCCAATCTCGATTCATTAGTTGTTTTAATAATCGTTACTACATTGAATCTAATATTATGATAAAATTTACGTCAATCCTGTAGATATTTGATTACAGCGAAACAGGAATTTTTAACATATACCAGATCGACATAATATAGGGTTTGGGGAAAGTCCTTGCAATTGAATTCTAAAATTTAAATTTCATTTTCGCATTTAATTATGGCTTTTAACTCACAGGCCTATCGCTGATTTTTCAGAATATCTTTCTCAGCGATATGTGACAAATTACAATTCTTTTACACAAAACACCGTAGTATAAAAATAGTCATGCACTATATTTTTTCTGCCTGTTTCGTGAAATTAACAGGATATAATATAGCAGACTAATATTGTAACTTGGTACCTAGTATTTTTTTTTAATTCTATAACATTTTTTCACGCCACAAACTCATATCGAATAGATAGATATACTCAAATGCTGTTAGACATAATACTCTTGTAAGGAAATTGATTTTGCTGTGCTGTTGTATAGAATATTTATTTTATGTACAGTTGTATCTAGTAATATATTGTTTAATGTAATAAACTATTTTATTAATATTCTCGTTTTTTTCACTCGTATACCAAAAAAAAAATACTTATTATGACAACTGAACTGGCTACCTGCGTTTTAGCCAAACCTTTGTTATCAGTAATAAAGTTTTATCTATTTATGACTGCACTGTTTGGCTGTGTGCGTAAAACATTTTGCTGCACAAAACCAAATGTTTTGTAGTCAATATAGTTTGGTTAATTTTAACATGAAATTTTGTTACCATTAACAAAAAAATTGTAAGTGCTTGGTCGCACTATGGTTTTGACTGAAAAACGCAAAACCAAAATAAAAAACCGGCAAATTTCTATGTTATTGAATCACGCGGGAAAATAAAACTGCCATAATTTAATCGGCCACTGATTCAGTTTTCATTCCTTTTTACTTGTTCCAACTTTTGGCTCAAACCGGAAGGAATATACAGGAATAGGTACATATAAATCCAATTTATTCCATATAGATCCAATCCAATCCATTGCATATTATTTGTTTTAGAAGTTATTAAAAAAATAATATATTGATCTTGAAAAAATAAAACCAAGCATTGAATGAATAGAATAATCATAATTGAATAATAAATTGTGATATATAATGTAAATTTATATTTAGCAGGTTTCTTTACACCGATTTGCTGCAACCAAACATAATATCACTATATAAAGTTATTTACAGGGTTACCCAGAAAGTATAGTATGGATGGGCGATCCTTCCTGAAAAGATCGATCTTTGAATCGGAGTGTGAAAAATTGAGGTCCACCAAAAATCGATATTTTATTCTCATTTTTTGTCCTCCTCGGGGAGGGGGTGGGGTGGGGAATGAAATGTCGATCTTTTTGGTACGTTCTTAATCGATGTCTTTTATCGTGTCGATGATTTTATTTATTCAGGTAGAGAATAATCGTTTACTTTTTGCTGACGGCATTGATACTGTAAAACTCCATTACAACCCTGCATAGAAAACAGACAAAAAAATCGAATAAAAATCATAACTCGAAATCTACAAAAAATCGCGAAACATAATATGGGTATTCTGGTACCTCCAGCGGGCCTATTCCGGTTCTTTTATCGCGGCAATATACACATGTTTTTACGCTACATAATGTGTTTCTTATAGCATCAATCATTATTCTGTTTTCCGCGGACAATAGCCCACGAAAACCTCCGTTCGCCGTTCGCAACGCGGTATTCTGATTGGAGCGAAATACGTATGACATTCAACAGGTGAATATATTCGCAATGTTTTATGCGGCATATCGAAGGTGGTTTTAAGTTCGGGTAGTCTAGTCTTCACACCATTTTTTTTAAACATAACCTACAAAAGTTTGGTAAAAATACCAATTTAGTCATTTATTTTAATATTTTAGTTACTTTTTTTAATATATAATGCAACTGGCTCACGCCAGTCGCAATTATAACTACAAACAAACCTAACCAACCAATTTTTACCAAACTTTTGTAGGTTAGGTTACAAAAATGGTGTGAAGACTAGGTTATCCGTTAAGTTCTTTGTAAAGATAAAAAGCGACGCGTACACACATTCGTTCGTTTAACAGATTATAGTTATGAATGCCAGCTCCTGATACGTAACTTTCACTTTACATTCTGTGATACGTAAAGATTAGCGGAACTTATCGCAAAATATTACACGTGAATGGAAATAAGAGTACTGGGGTGCTCTCAATCTAAACTTCGGATTGACTTTACTCTCTGGGATACCCTGAATATTACTATCATACCACATTATATATTAATTAATACATTATAATGAATAAGATGGAAGATGTTTGTTAATACATTGTAATAGGATGGAAGATGTTTGTTAATAAATTATAATAGGATGGAAAATGTTTGTTAATACATTATAACAGGATGGAAGATGTTTGTTAATACATTATAATAGGATGGAAGATGTTTGTTAATACATTATAATAGGATGGAAGATGTTTGTTAATACATTATAACAGGATGGAAGATGTTTGTTAATACATTATGATAGGATGGAAGATGTTTGTTAATACATTATAATAGGATGGGAGATGTTTGATAAAACATCTAAATATTCTTGGATGGAGACTAAAAAATTTCTGTTTTATCTGCATTTGTTGGAATTTTCCTGATAGATTTTTCATACCATGCTCTATACTTATTTTTGTTGTTGAGACCAAAATGTTTACATAACGACACAACTTGTTGACTCAATGACTATGTAATAATACCTTGATTTTATATATATAAAAAATACCGCTTATTTCTAATAGCATCGCTTATTATAGAAAAATCTATTTGAGATTAGGATTAGATTAGTATTTTATATGTTAAACAATATAATACTTTAATTTTAGATATAATAATATAGATAACGTCAGAGCTTATGTTTGGTTATACATACGTGTCTTGATAAGTCAATTAATCAATTTTA
Source organism: Molanna angustata (assembly GCA_963576475.1). Lineage (NCBI taxonomy): Eukaryota > Metazoa > Arthropoda > Insecta > Trichoptera > Molannidae > Molanna > Molanna angustata. The sequence goes on from OY754980.1 coordinate 9,228,841, forward strand.
TTTTACGTAGGTACCTACTACATAATAATACTTTCATGTCATTTCAGAAGTTTTATTTAAATGCGTATTATATTTTTTTGTTGATGATATGAAACATAATTAAAAAAAAATTAAATTTACTGTTTAATATTGAAACCTTTTTTTCGGGAATTTAAAATAATATGTTTGGCAAATTGTTATTTATCAAGCTCACAATGACATGTTGCTATTTTATAATTTTCATAGGGTCACCAATCTAGATTTTGATGCATTAGCAATCAAACGATTAAACCAGGGGGGGCAAGTCTGGTCAACCGGCGGAATCAAAACCATCCATGTTTACCCATATCATGAATATAATTATCTTGTGGAGTTCTATAATACGTTAAGATATTAAATAACTCCATCTGATAATTATATCGATGATATGGGTATATATGAAGGTTCTGATTTCACAGTTTGACCGGACTTGCCCCACAGGTAATGTATTGCTGAAGAGTCAGATGCCAAACTCACTGAACCACAAATGCAGCAAATATTATTATATAATAATTTTTGCTCCTATTCATTAAAGTTCTTATACGAAAAATCTTAAATATTTTGTTTAAAGAATATGTCAAATAAATTATATTTTTTAATTATATCATTTCTTTGGAAAAAATAACAAGTGCGACTGTATCGAATTTATTTAAGGAAAAAGGCAAATTGTTTGAATTGGTTGAAAGAGACTGCCTCATTGAAATACTAAGGGCGTTCATTATAAAGTGAAAACGAGGTATAAACTCTTTGGAACAAAAAAGTAAATACCGGCTGGTAGGTACTGCTGGTAAAGGTTATGAAAATGGAAGTCTTTTGGTTGCAGTCTGTCGTGGCGTGTTGTCGAAAATGGAAAAAGTTGAATTACGCGCAGTTATTAAGTATCTGCTTGAAAATTTTCACTACGGAACGAGTTAATCAAGACTTACAGGATAGGTACTTTAGGAGCAAATGTTCCACCGTATTTTACATTTGCACGTTGGTGCGCCAAATTTATACGTGAAAGAACATCCACTAAAGATGACCTTCGTTCGGGTCGCCCAACAAAGGTAGTGTCCGAAGAAATGGCTAAAAAAGACGAAAAATTCGTTTTAGCAGGTCGTCGTGTCACGGTACGTTTTATAACCGAAGAAACAAAGATTTCGACTGGTAGTGTGCATAGCATTTTACACGAACACATGGGGATGAAACAGGTATCCACGCGCTGGGTGTCCAGAAGCTTTCCAGGATGAACACTGAACATTACTCGGGCAGCACAGGACAGAGAGGGATTCGCCAAAGTAATCGCCAACGTCGAGAGTTCCTGACAAGGTACCAGATGAAGAAGATGAAACGTGGCTTCACCAATACGATCCAGAAACAACATTACAGTCTATTAATTGGAAAAAATCATCTTCTCCAACCCCATAGAAATTTAAGGCGAGTCCTTCCGCCGGAAAGATCATGGGCTCTCTTTTCTGGGATAGTAAAGGGGAGGTCATGATAGAATATCTCGACCATGGAGCTACTGTTACGGGCTCTTTGTATGCAGAACAAATATAAAAATTGCGTAGCGAAATTCGCGAGAAACGGTGAGGCAAACTAGTAAAAATTGTTTTGTTTCACCAAGATAATGCCCCTGCTCACAGGTACGCTGTTGTGCTATGGCTGCAATTCGAGATGCTGGCTTCGAAATACTTGAGCATTTTCCATATTTACCCGACCTTGCCCCTAATGATTTATATCTATTTCCAAGGTAGAAGAAATATCTGAGAGATGATGAAGCAGTAGTCGCTGCGGTATAACACTTTTTAGGTGCTCATAATGAAGAGTTTTTTAAGAAAGGGATTTTAAGTTTAGAAAAAAGATTTTCCAAGTGTATTATGCTAAAAGGCGACTTTATTGAAAAATATTAACATTTAATTATTCTTCTTCTTTAAGTGCCATGTTGGGTCCCCCCAACGTCGTCGATCACTCCGGCGATTGTTTCCCTGTCCTGGGCTACTCGGAACAGCTCCTCCACACTCCGGATGCCGGTCCATTCTCTCACATTGCGCAGCCAGGACATTTAATTATTAACAACATATTATATTATTATACATAAGCAATAGGATCATGCTGAAAATCAGCTGCTGGGGGGCTTGTCTTCCTGCAACATAGCTGAGCATGGTCCTTTTGAGTCAGAAAGGATGTTTTCCTGTATATTTCTTTTTATGTCTGTGTTTTTGTAATGCAAACTCCTTTTTTGTCTCAATAAATGTTTATTTATTTATTTAATTCTCACTTTTTATTAAACGCTCCTCGTAAATCCGTCTTAGTTATTTTTTTTAATAAATTAAAAAAAAAAAAAATGTATACATTTTTTTTGTTTACTGGCAATTCACCCAAAGAGAGAGAGAGTGCAAGTACATTCTTATTTCTTACTTTGGGGTTATGCAGTGTGATTTATTTAAATCCTCTTAATTTTTGATATTGCTTCTAGAGCAATTAATACTGTCTTGACCAATCGGGAATTGAATCTAGGGCCTACAACTGGAGTCATATGACTTACTCATTGAGTTCAATATATTTTAAGAATCGGAGAACGAGTGGATGAATCAGTTAGGGGAATCAAAATCAATTAAATTCACAAGATAGATTTTTCAATATATTTTTTATTTAATATACATCGAATTTTCGAAAAAAAAGATTCGTTTAACTGAGTTGTCTCAATGTCAAAATAGGAATGAGAAATGCTGAAACAAAAACAAATATTCATTAATTATTTTATTTTATAAATACTTATTTTTAAATTATTTATCGATCATAGTAATCGGTAAATGATTTGAGAAATCATGTGTGCTGCACAGAGTGTAAATTTCATTTTTTTTGCTTGGATGGCATAAGTTATTTTCTGGATACTATGGTGCAGAGGTTTCACTGAATTATATAACAAAAAACAAATAATTACCACAGGATCATGTTTGTAGAGACAAGATATGAATTCCAGTGACGCTTTTCCATAGTTTTCTCCTGCAATATGTAAACATCCTTTACCCATTTCAAAGACCGTTTTCTTCATTTCTTTTGGTACCAGCGTGAGAATCTTCCAATATTTAAATTCATGGTGGGTTTTGTCAATCTACATTTCAAGTGGATCCATTAGATTAAATCCTTAGATTATATATGATATAGATACCTAGTCAGCGCAATGAATGTATGCCAACTAAAACTACTCTGAAACAGACGAATTTCACTCGCCCGGCCGTATACGTACACCTACCGATACCCACACCAACATAATACGTAGACCAACCGATCTACCGCCTCACACACACGTAAAAAAAACTTGGCAAAAAAACACTTAATTCGAAATTTGTACTACACGCGGCTTCTGTACCTACATTATAATTCTATGATTAAATCACTTAATTTTTTTCTGTGAGTAATAAATAGTTGTTTGGCAGTTGGTTTCATTAAAAAGAAGACTTCGTGTAATCCAACTGTCGATTCGTTCAAGAAAATTTATTTCTCTTAATGAATCGACAGTAGTACCTAATCTTAGCATTGTGTGAGAGAATTGTATGACCAGGGGGGCAAGTCTGGTTCAATCGGCGAAATAAAAACCCTCACGATTACCCACATCATGGATATAATTATTATATGGAGTTCTATAATATCTTTAGATGTCATAGAACTCCATACGATAATTAAATCCATGATATGGGTAATCACTAGGGTTTTGATTTCGCCGGTCGAACCAGACATGCCCCCCAGGTCTATATTTTTCATGGTTTTTTCAACTTTGAACTAAAAAGATCAACTTTGAGGCTTCGCAGGATATATATTATGTATATAGATGAACTCAGAATTTGGAGTACAATATTTAGTGTGTCTGTGTGTGTCCCTTAAAACTTTTGATCCGCTTAATGTACAGAGCCCAAAATTTTAGAAAGTAGGTATAGAAAGTTATAGGCCAACAAAACTTTTATACTCAGAATTTCGAATTTTTATTTCAGTCAGGGGTTATCAACATTTGAATTTTTATTAAATTATTATTTATATCTCAAAACCATAAAAGGTAAAGACCTGATTATTTGTATACATATAGAAAAATACAATACTCTCACACTCATATTTATGAAAAAGTTCCAGAGTTTGTCAAACATTTTTTATCAAGAAAAACATTTTTTTTTCGTTTCATGCATAACTTTTATACTCTGCAATACTGTACAGAGGAAACAATTGGGTACAGTTAAAAATAGTAGGTTCCTACTCAAAGTTCAGAAGAAGAAAAAGAAAAAAAAGAGCGAAAGGAAGTTTCTGGTATTTGCAATCAAACCGAACAGTATATAATATTATAAAATCTTTAAATAAGAAAACGCTGAGTAAAAAGCATATTGTATAATCATAATTGTTGATGTTTTATAGCCATTGGAGATGTTTTATGGCAGTTGTTTATAGACAATACTATAAATATTCATCGATATCAAAGAATACTCCAACTGATAAAACTATAGTTGTGTTAATCTTCATTAATACATTTGAAGATATTTTAAAATTATTATATTGTTAATGTGGGTTGATATTATATCACGCTCATTACTCATTGTTACCTTACAACATCAATTTATACCTATAGATAATAATATTGTTTATTATTTTGAGCGATTGATTTCACAATTAAAAATATATGTGTCAATGTTAAGATCAACGTAAATAGAGTTATAACCGATGATCATTGATAAGTTTCCAAGAAGGATATTAATTTAAAGTAAATAAACTATTAATGTCATGTTACTGTAATGGTGCGAGATTTGATGTATGCAGACGATAAAGTTCTATTAGCAGAAAGTATGGAAGAGTTACAGTATCTTGTAAGTCTGGTATATGTAGGATGTATAGAGAATGGACTTAGGATGAATGCCAGCAAATCAAAGACAATGGTCTTTGAAAAGAGTGAAAGCAGAACAACGTGTAAAATAAGAGTATAGAACGAATGGCTCGAGCAAGTCGACGAATATGTGTACTTGGGAAGCATATTTCAACGGAATGGACGACTCGATAAAGAGATCGAAAGAAGAGTTATGGCAGGAAACAGAGTGAATGGAGCACTAAGACCAATTATGAATGATCGCAACATATCAAAGGATGCCAAAGTTGCCATTCATAACGCCGTCGTAGTGCCAACCTTGACGTATGCAAGTGAAACCTGGACATGGCAGAAGACGCATGAAAGTAGAATAAATGCAGTTGAAATGAGATCGTTAGGAAGGATTTGTAATAGAACGATGTATGACAAGATGGTAAGAAATGAGGACATAAGGAAAGAATGTAAAATGAAGAAATATGTCATTACTAGAATGAAAGTGAACACATTGAGATGGTTTGGTCACATGGGGAGAATGAATGAGGAGCGCCTGACGAAGAAAATATACAGAGCGGAAAGGAATGGAATGAGAGGTCGGGGACGCCCAAGAAAGGGATGGCACGACCATGTGAACGAAATTTTGAAAGACGGAAATGTTAGAAGTGTGAGCAATAGACGAGCATGTATGAGACGATGCATGGATGTGGACGAAGCGAGGGATGCTTGCCAGGATAGAAAAATGTGGCGTTCGGTTCTCTCTGCCTACCCCGCAAGGGACATGGCGTGATGGTATGTATGTATGTATGTTTCAATGTTCGTGAATACTTTTTAAATCTCGATTTTAAGAATTAAACAATGATTTTTTTTAATAAATATTAGATAAAATATCTTACCCATTTGAATTCTTCGAAAATACACAATAAATAATTCTGAAACAAAAAACAATGCTTTCAACAACAATGCTGTGATAAGATATACATTTTTAAATTAAAACAATATAGCATTTTTTTATGAAACCCATGTTGTTACTTATGTATAAAGCCGTACAGTCATGTATAAGGTTTGTAGAGCTCGACAAAAAAGATAGTGCAGGTGTCAATTTTATAAAGCATAGTGGAAAATTATGGTTGCAAAGGTCAAGGAAAAAGTAACACGCAATACGCTGTACAAAGTCGTACGTCAACTGATTTTATTGGTTGATACAAATTAGATATTTTGTCTGCGTTAAAATTAGTTTGTGTACAGGTGGATATCACCCGCATAATTTGTTTGGATAGCCCTATCTCAATGAAGACTCTGAATAAAATAAGCAAAATACTACTTTTATTTATATTTTTGTACATAAACTAGGTACTAGTGGGGTTAGGTATTGCCATTAAGCAATTTCTCTCGACCAATCAGATCTTGGCACCTTTAAAACAAATATTTTATGTTTTTGTACAAAATCTGCTTGGTTGGAAGAAATCGCCAAATAAATCCTGCTAGTGTACATAATAAATAAAATACCTAGGCATTATTAATGAAAGCAGTATGAAATGGAAATTGCATATTACTGCTACTGTTGAACGCCTTAAAAACGGATTTTTATTTTTCTGAGACTTAGAAATGTAATTCAAACAAACTTGCATTAAACGATATATATTTTCACTATTTCAATCCATCTCACAATATGACATTACATAAAAAAATTACAAGAAGGTTATTTTTTTTAATAGTCTATGGCTTTTCACCCCGATCGGGTGTTATTTGCCAAAAAAGGTATGTGTGTGAAGTTTATGAAAACTGTTTATTTTAGATCTTTATTAGGTTATTTAATAATTTATGAACATTGACTATTTTGCTTTCAATTTGATCACACTTATGGATTTCTTAAAAATTTTAATGAACATTAAAACTAATAACCGTTTATAGCATAATTCCACTGTTTATTAAGACTACAACCGGTTTCGTGCTAAGCACATTTTCAAGTATACTTAATTTCCTCAAGTAGATTTAATAAACAATGGAATTAAGTTAAAAACTTTCTTTATTTTTAATGTTTATTAAAAATTTCAAGAAATTTTAATGGAATTCCATCAAGAACTTGTAGTACAAAAGATGGATGTAGTACAAAAGTCATTAACAATAAAAAATTTAAATGCATAAATAAGAAAGTTAGTGTCTTTGTAAAGTAATGTAGGTATATAATATTTGTGTCTTACAAACTACTTATCTAGAGGCGAGGAAACTGTAGGTATTAAAAATGCTATAGTTTCAAAAATAAGCATGGTTAAAAATGGTTGTGTAAGGTCACCTCTTGCCGAGGCACTAAACAATGGCTTATTATTATGATTTAAATATATTCGATACCTCGATATCTTGGTTGTCTGTAAAATCTCCTTTCTTTGCTGCTGCTATTGTATCTGGAAAATTAAATGAAGCTGTAATATATTTTTCTTTTTTTACTCAAGATAATAAAATTAAGTATTAGATTTGATAATTAAAAATTCCTCACTAGGTGCTACCTGGGGGGCAAGTCTGGTCAACAGTCGGAATCTAAATCATCCATGTTTACCCATATCATGAATATAATTATCTTATGGAGTTCTATTACATTTTAAGCTAACTCATATAGAACTCTGAAAAAAATATATATAATTTTACGTTCAATTAATTGGTGAAGTCATGAAGCGAAGTCATCGGTATATCTAATGTTTTAGTCGCGTTTGCGAACAAAATTAAATTCAATGTAAAATTATGTATATTTTTTTTCATAAATCTATGTGATTATGGAGTTTTATCATAAAGTAAGTTTGTAATAATGAAAAAAAAACATTTTTTATGTAATTTTCGAACTCTTTCTGTTTATTTTTTATGATATATATTCAGAATAAATATAAAATATCCAATAAAATAAAATAACATAAAAAAAAGTTATAAAAAATCAGAAATTCGATTGAATATGTAAAGTAAAGAATGTTCACAACCCATTTGTTTTTTTTTATATACTTTCATCAGAAGTATAATATGAGTATAAAAAAATCAGAAAGATTGGAAATGGTTTGAAATGTTTTTGAATAAGCGTTGGAAAGAGTTTAGTGTTGGCCAAAACCCAATCGTTTTTTTAAATCGTCATCGAAAGCATGTGCGTATACAAAATTTCAGCAAGAATAGTCATGGGATACTTAAGTACTTGTTAAATGAATTCTAAGTAGGTACAACGTTTTCAAAAAATCTATTGTTTGATTAATAAATGAAAATCTAGATAAATAAATAAATTAATTAAAATACACGCACAAAGAAAAATACATATCCATATGGTATATGTTGTATAAATAAGTGCATAGATACATACAATGTATTACCCTACACACAAGAATATTAGTAGATATGAGAATTCGATGCAGCCATGGCAACGAAAATCAACAAAATATCAAATGCATGGAACATTTTTATATGATAAATGGCGATCTAACACAGAAAATACTAATCTAAAAATTAGGAAAAACATTATAATTACACAAAATAATCACCATATTATTCACTCGAACTCTATGTTATAATTGAAAATATATTTTATTTGTTGAAATTCAAACGTCTGGCATTATATAAACAAATAATTTCAAATGTTCACGAAAAAAAAATATTTTTTGACATTTCGTTTGATGAGAAACGTAATGTGTTCGAAAGTTTACAAAAAATAACACACTAAAATGTTAAAAATTTGATTTTTTATTTGTCTATTTAACTCGCTGGTCGTAAAGGAAGCGATATGCAGAATATTTAATCGTTAAATTTTTTTAGTTTATGATTGTTGCTGAAAGCAAAAAAATATCCATATAAAACTTATAAAATATACATACATTTTACTCATTAAAATATTATGTTGGGGATTATTTGAATAATTTGAAATTTTCATTTATAAATACCTGTGTTCACATTCATTTTCTGAATGCACATTTCGGATACAGGTTTTATTACGTCAACAAAACTTTTTGAGGGCCACTGAAATTATTATAAAAATCTTAATATACATAGGTTAAGTAATCTTCGACCTTTCTCTTGAATTTCAAATTCAATCCCAATTACAAATATTCACGAATATATAATAGAAAATAAGGCGGCAGGTAGATATGTTTTAACCTAAAGACATTTATTAACGTCTATGACCTTGGGCATACGGGATGTACACAAATATGCACACTTTTTATCTTTTAATGTATTTTTTAAATATAAATTTTTTCATGAAAAGTCAAATTAATATTTTATTAATAGCAAGAAAAGTAATTCAAAAATAAGAAGAAGGTAAAACACTCAATAGGTTTTCATGTTATCTTTCGTTTAAAGTTAAAATCTACTTTTTAGGGTTTGTTTTTGTTATTTACAAAAAATTACTAGTTTTTTCAAAACTGATATAACAAGAAAAGTATTTAAACAATTACAATTTTCTACTACTTTTAGGCCTATAGTTTTTTGTTATTTAAAAATAAAATATATCAATTTATCAAAACTAATATAAAAAGTACCTACCTACTTAATATATTAAAATTTCATAAAACTCAATAGAATGAAGATGCATTAATAATCTATTTTTTATTTCCAATACTAGATTTCAAACCCTATTTCAATCTACGCTTATAACCTACATACCTGCCGAATCTCCGTACATTCTATCACCTTTATTCTAATTATTATTAGAGTCTATGTATTGTAGGTCAATTTTGAAAACCCTTTCCCCAGAACCCTCAAAAGATATGAATTTTTGAATTAGGTACACAATACTTAATTTCTTCATAATTAACTTACTTACCCATGACATCTATCTGATAAATACGGAGATATTTATTTAAAAAAATCGAAAACTGTACTGCGAATTATGTATAAGAATCAATTTAAATCTTTGGTGTAAACTGTCTTAAAGCTACATTATTTGTCTGTGATAGGTAGACTCTATTTTTACGAGTAGTTAGTTTTTAGTAGGTAGTTAGTTAGTTTTTTCATTTGTGCTAAAGAGGTCAATAAATTATAAAAAAACCGTATTTTTATTCCAAAACTTAAAAGTATTGGAATCATTAATAATTTAATACAATTGTTCATATTTCCACAGAAAAATAAGGAAATGATTAAAACATACAAATGAGACTGTAATATTGACGTCTTTGTAATTAAAATGAATTTTAGATTAGATAGGTAATAGGTTTTCATGTTAGCTTTTGTTTAAAGTTAAAATCTACTTTTTAGGATTTGTTTTGGTTATTTACAAAAAATTACTAGTTTTTTCAAAACTGATATATAACAAGAAAAGTATTTAAACAATTACAATTTTCTACTACTTTTTAGGCCTATAGTTTTTTGTTATTTAAAAATAAAATATATCAATTTATCAAAACTAATATAAAAAGTACCTACTTAATATATTAAAATTTCATAAAACTCAATAGAATGAAGATGCATTAATAATCTATTTTTTATTTCCAATATGTATCTTTTGAGGGTTCTGGGGAAAGGGTTTTCAAAATTGACCTACAATACATAGATTCTAATAATAATTAGAATAAAGGTGATAGAATGTACGGAGATTCGTCAGGTATGTAGGTTATAAGCGTAGATTGAAATAGGGTTTGAAATCTAGTATCGAGAGTGAGACCACAGACAATACTCTACATTAAATCTAGTATCGAGAGTGAGACCACAGACAATACTCTACATTAAATCTAGTATCGAGAGTGAGACCACAGACAATACTCTACATTAAATCTAGTATCGAGAGTGAGACCACAGACAATACTCTACATTAAATCTAGTATCGAGAGTGAGACCACAGACAATACTCTACATTAAATCTAGTATCGAGAGTGAGACCACAGACAATACTCTACATTAAATCTAGTATCGAGAGTGAGACCACAGACAATACTCTACATTAAATCTAGTATCGAGAGTGAGACCACAGACAATACTCTACATTAAATCTAGTATCGAGAGTGAGACCACAGACAATACTCTACATTAAATCTAGTATCGAGAGTGAGACCACAGACAATACTCTACATTAAATCTAGTATCGAGAGTGAGACCACAGACAATACTCTACATTAAATCTAGTATCGAGAGTGAGACCACAGACAATACTCTACATTAAATCTAGTATCGAGAGTGAGACCACAGACAATACTCTACATTAAATCTAGTATCGAGAGTGAGACCACAGACAATACTCTACATTAAATCTAGTATCGAGAGTGAGACCACAGACAATACTCTACATTAAATCTAGTATCGAGAGTGAGACCACAGACAATACTCTACATTAAATCTAGTATCGAGAGTGAGACCACAGACAATACTCTACATTACATCTAGTATCGAGAGTGAGACCACAGACAAAACTCTACATTAAATCTAGTATCGAGAGTGAGACCACAGACAATACTCTACATTAAATCTAGTATCGAGAGTGAGACCACAGACAATACTCTACATTAAATCTAGTATCGAGAGTGAGACCACAGACAATACTCTACATTAAATCTAGTATCGAGAGTGAGACCACAGACAATACTCTACATTAAATCTAGTATCGAGAGTGAGACCACAGACAATACTCTACATTACATCTAGTATCGAGAGTGAGACCACAGACAAAACTCTACATTAAATCTAGTATCGAGAGTGAGACCACAGACAATACTCTACATTAAATCTAGTATCGAGAGTGAGACCACAGACAATACTCTACATTAAATCTAGTATCGAGAGTGAGACCACAGACAATACTCTACATTAAATCTAGTATCGATAGTGAGACCACAGACAATACTCTACATTAAATCTAGTATCGAGAGTGAGACCACAGACAATACTCTACATTTTTATTTCAAATTCTTCTATATGCTTAATTTTTTAAATGGAATTCTGTTTTTCAATTCTACAGTTTTTTCTCACAGTTTGAACAAATATTGATATAATTGGTTAGACACATAATATTTTTATATCACTTACTTCTTGAGTAAGTCCCAATTGGAACAACACCGCAATTAATAGAAAGTAAATGATAGATCTTTCTTTGGCAGTCATGATGCCAAGATTGCATTTGTCAGTCAACTGAGTTTTGATATGCTCGTGTTTTTCTTATAAAAGTCATGATTGTTAATTGGTGGGCGGAAAATTACTATGTAGGCATGAAATAATATTCCAAGTGTTCTGAAAGATATTGTATAAAATATTTGTTTATTTATCTTTTTGTACGTAATATAATGTAATATATTGTACACGGACGGGCTTTTTGCATTTAAGCAATTTCAACCAACCAACCAAATTACAAAGTATGACAAAATCATAATCAACAAAGTAATGAAAGCGAAAAATCAAAGAAAAGATACATTAAACTAAGATAAATATTTAAAAAAGCACTTCATAGCAATAGAATAATAAAAGTATAGAATACTCTTTAGCCTGCAGTAAACGCGACTGCTTTATGTTGACTAATTTGGTCAACATTTTGCTACGAGCATTCAGTTATCATGTGTTAACTGCTTGCAAAATTATTTACGCAGTCATAACGAGTAGTACTATACGAACAATGTCTACCAGCAGAGTCATACACGAGTCATTGACACGAGCCGGCCAATAAAACGGCTTCACTTTTTCAGCGAGGTATTGTATGGGAATGAGTATTCTATAGTTTTATTATTATTCTATGTTCATAGCAAAGAAAGGATTGGAATTAAAAAGGTATTTCATTAATAGACATATATAAATCGACCACTATAATAGATTTTGGTTAAAGAAAACAAATGCAAAATAAAATATCCAAATAATTTATTCATTGTTTTTTTAGTGTTTTGTAATAAAAATCCATTATTTCCCTTGAAGCTGTTTAAAAAAACTCCTCGTTCATAGCATTAGGTACTCTCAAACCGGGAGTGTGAAAATCATTGCAACCAAATTTATTTTATGAAAATGCATATTTTAATTTGGAAAGAAGATAATAGAAATAAAACAAGTTTTTGGTGAACCGTGCGTTGAGATCATTTGCACCAAAAGGTTTTTTTTATTAATTAGCAAAAAAAAACGCATTTTCACTTCGCAGAGGTGCAATGATTAAACAGAAAGTTATCAACAAGCAACAAGTGATAATTTATGAAATATGTAGACCAAGATCCAGCGACAACCAAAATGTACGTCACCGAATAAAGGCTGATTTTTAAAACAAAAAAAATGAATACGTCCTTGTTAAACAAGTACATAGTTATACATCTTCCTACATTCCCTAAATAAAGCAAAAATGATTATGATATAGGTGAACGAAATCGGTCGAGGCAGGATTCGAACTCGAGACTACTGGATTACTAGGTCATCGCGCTAACCGCTCTGCTATCGACCCATCTATTTTTTTTATGTAAGAGGATATCACAGCAGATAACAAAGATTGGATAATATGGACCTTGAGCAGTGTTGCCTTTTGGAGATAACAGCCTTCAAAGTGTGGAAAATATATATTTTATCACGTCAGTTAGAGGCGTGATTTTTTTATATTTACTAAAACCACAACCACACCTCCATTTTTTTATATTTATTAAAACCAAAACCACACCTCCCATTGACAGACACTTTGGTTGGTGAAACCCCCTACCTTTCAAGTTAAATAAATTGTAATGACTGAAGTTTTAAAACAGCAATTTTCAACATTTTGTAGGCTGTTATCTCCGAAAGCCACCATAAGCCTTTTTACTATGACTTAAGAATAAGTATAATTTTTGTATGGGCCCACTATACAAAATGACGTAGTTCTAGAGAATCACTGGATATTTTGAATAAAAATTAATATGATATACTTACTTATAGGTATTTTGAATAAAAATGAATATGATATACTTACTTATAGGTATTTTGAATAAAAATGAATATTATATACATACTTATAATAGCTTTCTTTCACAATTATTTGTCTTTCAAAATAAATGTCATTATTATGTTGATGAATAAAAATCGTGAAAATATGGTTATGACCTAACGTTTTCGTCAAGGCGTTAGACTTTGATAATACCGAGACACTTCAAAAAATGGAATCTGTTTACTATTTACTTGTTTTTTTAAGATGAATTTCTACTCTGTCAATACAGAATCTTTAGATTTCGATACACAATACTTTATTTCTACTCTATCAACACGAAAACTTTAGAATTAGGTACACAATACTTTATTTCTATACTGTCAACTCTAAAATATAAGAATTAGGTATACAATACTTTTCCTTCTCACCTAGCAAGGTTGGGTATTAAGAACTCATCTCTTTGTCAATGTGGCCAAGAAGAAGGCAGCTTGGATCACATATTTTTCAATTGCCCTACATCTAAGTTCCCAATATCTTTAACACATCTGATTAAATTTAAAATATTTCCTCCTCATAATATCACCTCCTTACTCAGCCTTAATAAATTTCAAGTACTTAATGTTCTTACAAAATTTATCAGACAGAATAACGTCAAATTGTGATTTCATTTTCTACTTCCCATTTAAAAACAAAACTTTTTTCACAACTTTTTAATTTCAGTATTAATTATTAATATTTTTTTTTGGTTTCCCACATATTTTATAATTTGTTGTTTATTTTATTGTAATTAAAAAATGCACGATTTTGTAACAAACTTGACTCTGGCCAATGTTCCTTCATTTGAGGTTACAAGTGCCATTTAATTAAATAATAATAATACAATACTTTTTTCTGTCAATTTTAGAATTAGGTGCCTGCACAATACTTTATTTCTATTCTGTCAACATAGAAATTTTTGAATTACTTACACAATACATACATAAAGTATTGTAAAATTTATGTGTTGAAATAAATTCTATTCTGTCAACACAAAATATTTTGAAATAGTTACAAGGTATGTACACAATACTTAATTTCTTCATAATTAACTTACTTACCCATGACATGTATCTAATAAATACGGAGATATTTATTTAATAATTTCGAAAACTGTACTGCGAATTATGTATAAGAATCAATTTAAATCTTTGGTGTAAACTGTCTTAATGCTACATTATTTGTCTGTGATAGGCAGAATCTATTTTTACGAGTAGTTAGTTTTTAGTAGGTAGTTAGTTAGTTTTTTCATTTGTGCTAAAGAGGTCAATAAATTATAAAAAAACGTATTTTTATTCCAAAACTTAAAAGTATTGGAATCATTAATAATTTAATACAATTGTTCATATTTCCACAGAAAAATAAGGAAATGATTAAAACATACAAATGAGACTGTAATATTGACGTCTTTGTAATTAAAATGAATTTTAGATTAGATAGGTAATACTATATCTTATGATCACATAGATATATGATTGATTAAGTAATCAATGTTTTGTTGACACATAATAAGACATAATTGTATATTGTACGACAGTGCGACATGCACATTGCACATGACAAAATGTGTATGAACGAATGTATAATCCATGCATACTTACTCACAGTAAGTAGGCATAGTTGCAACCTGTAAAATATTAATTTTCATAATGCATAAAGATTATCTGTGTACAACTTGGCAACTGATAAAAAATTCAATACCTATAGAATGAAATATATTATTGGTCACATACCAATAATCTATAGACAATTTTTTTTCCTTATTGTGATACTCCATGTACCGAATAGACATACCCGCTCACAAAATTTATTCCATATACCAGTATGCCACACTAATTACAGATACTTTTCACCCATGTTTAGAATTCAGTGAGAATATAATACACATTTCAAACATACAGATATTTTTCATGACACTTTCCAGCATTATCAAAAACAGATAAAGATGTTCTTAAACTCTAATACACAATCCAACAATCCGCTCCTCATTCACTAAAGACCCTCCTCCTCACCCCCGGTTCTCCTACAATAAATATTCCAATTTCGTCTCTATTGAAATAATTAAAAATCTGTTAAAAAATATCTTTGACTCCCGACAGGGAAAAAAAATCCAATGTTTGCGCATATGCAATAATAAAAATATTCGATTACTTACACATTGGTACAAGTAGGTAAATAAGACAAAAATTACCTTATAAGTCTGGCGCAATTCAGGGGTGACTTCTATGCGAAAAATGCATTGTCACCTCAGATATAAGAATTGTAGCTTTCATTATTTACAAAAAACCAATTCTCTCAATAGATGGCGTTACAACAAAATAAATAAAAAATAATAAGATTGTTGTTAATAATTTCACCCATAGATGGCTGTAGTAAAAATTCCTTATTTTCAAGCGGAAAGAATTTCAGTATTACAATATATAGAACTTTCAAAATTGAATTGATAGGGATTTCATTAAAAAGGCATAATTGGTGAACGTTGCGCAAGCGCATAAAGTGATCACGTAAACCAGCCGATGACAGGTCGTAAGCCCTGTAGGTGCCTTGATTTCCCGGTTCTCCTACAATAAATATTCCAACTTCGTCTCTATTGAGATAATTAAAAATCTGTTAAAAAATACTCCTTTATTTTATTTGTGCATATCTTTGTTATGTTTTTATTTATCTTTTTTAATTTAATTTTATTTTGTATTTTCTTATGAATTTTTCAACTGTGTAATAAAATACTGTATAATCAATAATTTAAATTGAAGAAAGCACCTTTGAATCAACTTCTATACAATAAATGTAATGTAAAATAAATAAATTATAGCTGTAGCTTTCTAAGAGAAAATAAATAAATAAATTATGCAACGATATGCTAAATGGCTAAATAATAAATCTATAGACATGGCAAAAGCAACATTTTATTGTAATACCAGAGGCGGATTAAATGTGGAGAGAACAGCTCATAGGCGCCCCTCTAGCAACCATATTAAATGTGGAGAGAACAGCTCATAGGCGCCCCTCTAGCAACCATATTAAATGTGGAGAGAACATCTCATAGGCGCCCCTCTAGCAACCATATTAAATGTGGAGAGAACAGCTCATAGGCGCCCCTCTAGCAACCATATTAAATGTGGAGAGAACAGCTCATAGGCGCCCCTCTAGCAACCATATTAAATGTGGAGAGAACAGCTCATAGGCGCCCCTCTAGCAACCATATTAAATGTGGAGAGAACAGCTCATAGGCGCCCCTCTAGCAACCATATTAAATGTGGAGAGAACAGCTCATAGGCGCCCCTCTAGCAACCATATTAAATGTGGAGAGAACAGCTCATAGGCGCCCCTCTAGCAACCATATTAAATGTGGAGAGAACAGCTCATAGGCGCCCCTCTAGCAACCATATTAAAAAATTTACTACGAAAGATCGAGGAATCGTTTCATAGCATTGCTGGAAGTTGGTGATTATACTATCATGTGATCGAGTGAAGAACATCACTGACACTGCTATATTTGCAGAACTGCTTCATGTAACTACAAGATTAGTGATGCAGATCTTTGTAACTCCTCATTAATTATTACAATAACCACTTTACTATATTAACTTTCCACACTGATCAATTGGGTGCATCGCACGCACATCATCGCAAGTTCACGCATACACACACACACACACACACACACCCTCACACACAGGCAGAGCGGTTAGCGCGCTGGGCTAGTAATCCAGTGGTCGCGAGTTCGAATCCTTCCTCGACTGATTTCGTTTATTTGCTTATATTAGGGAACATAGGAAGATGTATATGTACTTGTTTAACAAGGACATATACACTTTATATATATAAAAAAAACATCCATTTTTTTTTCTGATACTACTAAATTAATTAATAAGGTTATAATGTGTACCTATACATTTAATTGATGCTGGGCGTGACTATTTTTTATATTGTATATCACCAGTTTATTTGTCCAGACATTGTTTGTGTACTTTAAATAAAATAAAATATACATACATACATACCATCACGCCATATCCCATACGGGGTAAGCAGAGAGAACCGAGCGCCATACTCCTCTATTTTTGCATACATTCCTCGCTTCTTTTACATCCATGCATCGTCTCATACATGCTCGTCGATTATTCAAGCTTCTTATATTTCCTTCTTTCAAAATATCATTCACATGGTCATGCCATCCCTTTCTGGGGCGGCCCCTGCTATTCACTCCATCTCTTACACCCATGTATATTCTTTTGGTCAGTCGTTCATCATTCATTCTTTCAATATGTCCAAACCACCTCAAGGAATTCATTTTCATTTTATTTATAATACTCTTCTTCATCTTGCATTCCCTCCTTATGTCCTCATTTTTTATTCTATCATATATCGTTCTATTACATACTCTTCTTAGTGATCTCATTTCCACAGCATTTATTCTACTTTCATGCATCTTTTGCCACGTCCGTGTTTCACTGTCATACATCAAAGTGGGCACTACAATTGCATTATGTACGGCAATTTTGGCTTCCTTTGAGATGCTTGGATCGAACATTACTGGTATGAGAGCTCCGTTTATTCTGTTACCTGCCATAACTCTTCTTTCAATGTCTTTATCATTTCTTCCATTCCGTTCAAACATACTCCCCAAGTATAAATATTCCTCTACTTGTTCTAGCCATTCGTTCTCTACTTTTATTCTACACGGAGTTATACTTTCAGTTTTTTCGAATGCCAATATCTTATTATATAGTAAATAAGATATTATTATATAATAAATATTATTATATAATAAATATTATTATATAATAAATAATAAAATAAGATATTAAAGAAGGGGCGATTTTCGGTCACTCCAAGATAATAGTGGTGATTCTGAAACGATAAACAACGATTGACTTGCATGATTGATCGCATTCAAAATCACTGTCCGTACACTTCGTCAACATCCGTAATTTAGATTTTCCTTATGAGTACTGGTATCTTTCGGAGATAAAATCCTTCAAAGAAATATGGAATATTTCACTGAGAGTGTCGAAAATGAAAACTCTTCGAAAATTAGAATTTAGATGGGTGGTGACAGAGCGGTTACCACGCTCTGGTTTAGTAATCCAGTGGTCGCGAGTTCGAATGCCTGCCACGGCCGATTTTGTTCACCGACATATAATACAAGCAATTATGCTTGATATAGGGAATGTATGACGATGAATATGTACCTACTTGTTTCAAGGACATATTATTCATTCTTAAAAAATAGCAGGTCTTAAGCTGAAATAGTGAGGAACATGAGAGTCTGGAAAATATGTGAGATTGAAGATATCGTTCGATGGAGTACCTAGGCAAAGAAGAAGGTTTTACTAGCCGACCCGAAGGAACTCGACCATCAGGCAGACCACCAAAGAGATGGATGGATAGCTTGGATGGATGGATGGGATCTTGTTGACTGCTTGTATTCTCTGTATTGGTTCATTAATTTGTAGGTTCTTCTTATTTTCTGTTCTTGTCTCCTGATTCTGCTTCTTTTATTTCTGTGTAGGTATTTTTACCACTACGTACTTTATTAGTTACAACTGTATTGAATATTTATTCTGAATAAATTAATATTTATTTACTGTTCTTTATTCTAACTTGTATTTATTATTTATTGGTTTTTATGATAAATGTACGTTTACTATTTTTCTGAAATTATTCTTTTTTTTAACATGTCTACGTAGGGGACACCAGATTAGGATTTGGGTCCATTTTAATCTTCCGAAGAAGCGCACTACGTAGCGGTGACTGAAAAAAAATTCAAAATTCTGAGTATAAAACTTCGTATGCCTATAACTGTTTATATATTCTGAAATTTTGGGTTCTGTGAATTGAGCGGATCAAAAGTTATAAGGGGGGACGGACACACAGACATACACACAGACACACGAAATGTTCTACTCCGAATTCTGAGTAAATCCGTATATGGAACATATATGCTGCGAAGCCTCTACATTGGTGTTTTTTGACTTCAAAGTTGGAAAAGCCGTGAAAAAAGTAGACCCTGCATACAATTCCTTCATACACGCGTTTTGGATTGTAACTGTCTCTTCCTTCAAAAGGATTTCATTCTCTTGAACGAATCGATGGTTTAAGAACAATTCGTTGGATTAAGATTAAAATATTCAGTTAAAATTCGCATTATGGCTATATTCAAAATTTGAACGTATTTAAGTATTTATTCACACATACATTGATGACATTACAATAATTATTGAATCTGCAATGCCCCACTAGGCGAAAAACCTGTGCCGGGCCCAATGCATCTCGAGACAGTTACACTGTATTACTTGATGCCAACATTAATCGTATAAAAAAGTGATAATTTCACAAACAACAATAGAAATAAAAAAAATATTTACTAAGAAAAACAAAATATTAAAATATTGCTCTAATATTATTAGACCACAGTATGGTGTCGAAAGCTATGAGTGAAAAATCTCCTCTGCATAGTGTCTGCCTGATATTAAGAGCCATTCCTTTATTTAAGTTTTAAAACCATGACTATTTTCGACTTAATTTTATTGTCGAGCTTATTAAATATTCTAGGAGCAATGACTCCAAAACGTCTCTGTCCAAACGAGGTTTTCATTATAGGCACAGAGAAGTTCAGTTCATTTTCTTGCCTAGTAATAAGTATCTGCATATTAGTACCGTCTGATTTTAAAAATACTTAAAATATCCATTTTTGTTTAAACTATTTAGGAATTAATAAAAAAATATATTCAATTTAATAAAAATATATATTTATATATTTAGTATTTAAACTTTTAGCTGTGAGGCACCGGCTTAGAATAGTGCTTCCATTCTTTTAAATTATTGTTTTCGAGTGTCCCGTAAGAGTCGGGTAATCGAAAATACAACAGGCAACAATAACATCTCACATAATTCAGCAATGAGGTTCACCACCCATTCTGAATGTAGTGCCTTTTTTGGTGAAACGAGACTGATGTGTGGGTATACATAGATGTGTTGTTCTCCCTTTTATAAGGCAATGCACACCCGCACACCTTTCGCTGGTTACCCCACATTGTGGGATATGCCGTGATGGTATGAATGAATAGTTTTTAAACTCATTTTTTCGAGTATATGTGTATATAACATAGTACCTAACTCTTATTACTATCTACTCAATATAAATCTTTTTTACCATTGTGATTGATATGGGGGCCAATGAAATATCTCAGATTAAATATTGGATTAATCATTAAAAAATATATATAAAATTAAGTCATGCTTATATTGGTGGGCGTGAAAGATAACATTGTTTGATTTATAATATTTTTTCGATAAAAGAATATTATAACATTTATCGATAAATATTTGATGTCATAATTACTAGAGATAATTTAATTTGTCCAAGTATCATAATTCTCAATGTCATCGACATATTATGAAGGAGGTTGTTTTTTTAGTACCTACATAATATACTTCCTCCTACATTTTCTAAATTAATCAAAAATGCTTGTGCTATAGGTGAACGTAATCGCTCGAGGCAGGATTCGAACTCGCGACCACTGGATTACTAGCCCAGCACGCTAACCGCTTTGCATTAGATGTAGATTTTTTTGACCGAAGATTTATGTAAACATCTTACCGACCGCCGTTGCACAGTTGGTAAGTCATCTTGGCTTCTGTGCAGGCGTCCTGGTATCTATCCCCAGCAGAGGAGAAATTGATTTTAAATCATTTCTCACGCAAATATTGCTTCTCTGGTCTGGAAACACTGGTTAGTTGTAGGAAACTGCCATATGGCAATAAACTCGCCACTTGCGCATAGTGCAAGGAAGCGTTTTCTTTTATTATTATTATGTATATCACATATTATAAAGTATTAAATATGGCACTTGTCAACTATAGGGGCGTATTGGATAGCAACAATTTTTTGTACGCCTCACACCGTGGTTAATTTCTGTGCTGGCGTCCTAGGTTCGATTCTCAGCAGGATAGAAATTGAATTAAAAATAATGTATCATAAAAATTCTTCCTCATATTATGGACTTGAATCACGATTATTGCTTCTCTGGTTTGGAGACGCTAGTAATTTGAAAGAAATTGCCATTCGTCTATAATATACATAGTAATTTGAAAGAAATTGCCATTCGTCTATAATATAATAATTTGAAAGAAATTGCCATTCGTCTATAATATAGTAATTTGAAAGAAATTGCCATTCGTCTATAATATAGTAATTTGAAAGAAATTGCCATTCGTCTATAATATAGTAATTTGAAAGAAATTGCCATTCGTCTATAATATAGTAATTTGAAAGAAATTGCCATTCGTCTATAATATAGTAATTTGAAAGAAATTGCCATTCGTCTATAATATAGTAATTTGAAAGAAATTGCCATTCGTCTATAATATAGTAATTTGAAAGAAATTGCCATTCGTCTATAATATAGTAATTTGAAAGAAATTGCCATTCGTCTTTAATATAGTAATTTGAAAGAAATTGCCATTCTTCTATAATATAGTAATTTGAAAGAAATTGCCATTCGTCTATAATATAGTAATTTGAAAGAAATTGCCATTCGTCTATAATATAGTAATTTGAAAGAAATTGCCATTCGTCTATAATATAGTAATTTGAAAGAAATTGCCATTCGTCTATAATATAGTAATTTGAAAGAAATTGCCATTCGTCTATAATATAGTAATTTGAAAGAAATTGCCATTCGTCTTTAATATAGTAATTTGAAAGAAATTGCCATTCGTCTATAATATTCGTACTTTTATAGGGTGCAAGGAAGTCTTCATTATTTTCATTATTAAAAGTTGGTATCTCATGAAAACGAGTGGGCTGTGGCCAACGTTAAACTTTTCATTACCACGTCACTCCAGATATTATTCAAATTTTGCATGGAAAATTTTCAGCATTTTCATGAAATGAGGATTTAAATATTTTATTACGAAAACTTGCTAATTTTTCAATATCATTTTATAAAATTGATCTGCTTTTTAACAATTTGTAAATAAAAATATCAAATATAAATTTTCCTGATCTTGGCTTTACTTTGCACTGATTAGATATTCTATAAAATCTAATGGGGTCTAAGTTAGTATTAAATATACAAATCTGGCAAAATTTTAAAAGAATCAAATGCGTACATAAGTATAATATAATCGATAAATTAGAATAAACACGCCGTACATAGTACATAGCATAAACAATTTCTATATGATACTAGTTGACAAATAACCTTAAAAATTCCAAATTCATTACCCCCCACTATATCTTCTTGGGGTAAATAATATTGACATCTTTTTATTTATCACGAATGAGTTATGTTATAGCATACATATACATAGGATACATGACGGCTCCCAAAATAACACAGGGACTATTATAGTTATAACATTAACTAATAGCAATATGTAAGAGTGCATATCGAAGGAATAGATGTGTACCTACTGTGCAATGATGTGTCCCGTCTATTGTTGATGTGTACGTTCTTTTAGCCATGTCCCTCGCGGGGTAGGCCGAGAGAAACAAACACTACATTGTGTCTATCCTGCCCCCCCTAGACAACGTGTCATTTAGCTCAAGAAAAGAAACAAGAAAAGACAACTTAATGTATGGAAGTGACAGTTGTCACGTGACTTTTATATTTTAACTTTATTATTTGTATCTTTTCTTGAGATAAATGACACGTTGTCTAGGGGGGCTGGAAAGCCTCCATCGCTTCCTTAACATTCATGCATCGTCTCATACATGTAACATCTTGAACGAGCTTCCGGTTGCGCAGAGCGCAAATTTGTGTCTTATTGCTTCGTTGGTTTACGTGCAAATCGCCCCCCTTCTCGGCTAAAAAATAAAGTTATTTGGCGACAACTATACGTATATTCATTCTTTTCACATTTCCGTCACATGTTCTCCATTTATTTATTTGTCATATGATACAGAGTTCATTCATACCATCACGGCATATCCCACAATGTGGGGTAACCAGCGAAAAGTGTGCGGGTGTGCAGTATAAAAGGGAGAATAACACATCTATGTATACCCACACACCAGTCTCATTTCACCAAAAAAGGCACTACATTTAGAATGGGTGGTGAATGTTATTGTTGCCTGTTGTATTTTCGATTATCCGGCTCTTACGGGACACTCGAAAACAATGATTTAAAAGAATGGAAGCACTATTCTAAGACGGTGCCTCACAGCTAAAATATGATACAGAGTGATTAGTTGTTTTTAGTTTCAGTGCCAACAACCAACGCCAGAGATTTTTAGCCATGAAGTTCTTACATAAAAAGTTAAAATGATAATACGTACATACTACACACCATCACGCCATGTCCCTGTTATTGGCGTATGCAGAGAAAACCGAACGCCACACCCTTCTATCTATGCATGAATTCACCGCCTCACTCACATTCATACGCCTCTGCATAACTGATCGTCTGTTATTTACACGGTAAACGATTCCTTCTTTCAAAATATTCTTCACATGGTCGAGTCAATGTTTTTGACCGGACCCCGACCCTCGTTTTTTCACTTTCAGCTCTATGAATTTTCATTGTCAGCCGTTCTTCATTTATTGTTTCCACGTGACCAAACCATTGAAGTGCTTTTACTTTCATTCTGCTATCTTTTCCACCACTATGATTTGTAGAAGGGCATATTTATCATCATTATCATTTCCTGTCCCTTTGTCGGGCCTCCTAGTCATCAGTCGCCATGATCTGCGACTCTGGGTCGTCTCCTGTGGGACACCTTGTGCCGCCAGCTTCTTCTCGATACTCGTCCACCATGTCGCCGGTGCGGGCGGTCTGTCTCTTCCTCGTGGTTTTGAGGGGATACCGAGCACAGTTTTGAAGGCGTAGGTGTCATCCCTTCGCATGACATGGCCATACCATCGTTGCCTGCCCTCTTTTAATTTCTCTTCTATTGGAGCTGCCTAAAGAATCCTCTGACGTACTCGTTGCGAACTCTATTATCAAGGCGTGTCACACCACCTGCCCAGCGCAACATCTTCATTTCAGTCATGTGTAGTTGTTCCCATTTATATAGGCATTCTTTTGTCGCATAGTACGCCAGAGAGAGATCTCGGTGGTTGACATACTCGTCCACCTGGGCATCTGTCGTCAGTACTATATACTGACACATTTATACATATATACAATTTCACACATCATTAACATAATATCCCACCATAATATGTAACTATTCCTAATTTATTTTAATATACCTACTATTGTCGGCCCTCGTGGCTCAGTTGGTTGGATATCTGACTGCTGATCCAAGGGTCCCGGGTTCGATTCCCGGTGGAGACACAGTTTTTAAAATTGTGTTTTCAGTCTGGATCTGTGAGACGATTAATATCGTAAGTCTCCAGAATGTGGCAACTTGTTATTGGGTGCGTGTTAAATAATTATTTGACATAGTACCTGTTAGTTGCCCGAGAAGCTATATAAAATAAAATAAAATAAAATAAAATAAAATAAAATAAAATAAAATAAAATAAAATAAAATAAAATAAAATAAAATAAAATAAAATAAAATAAAATAAAATAAAATAAAATAAAATAAAATAAAATAAAATAAAATAAAATAAAATAAAATAAAATAAAATAAAATAAAATAAAATAAAATAAAATAAAATAAAATAAAATAAAATAAAATAAAATAAAATAAAATAAAATAAAATAAAATAAAATAAAATAAAATAAAATAAAATAAAATAAAATAAAATAAAATAAAATAAAATAAAATAAAATAAAATAAAATAAAATAAAATAAAATAAAATAAAATAAAATAAAATAAAATAAAATAAAATAAAATAAAATAAAATAAAATAAAATAAAATAAAATTAAATAAAATAAAATAAAATAAAATAAAATAAAATAAAATAAAATAAAATAAAATAAAATAAAATAAAATAAAATAAAATAAAATAAAATAAAATAAAATAAAATAAAATAAAATAAAATAAAATAAAATAAAATAAAATAAAATAAAATAAAATAAAATAAAATAAAATAAAATAAAATAAAATAAAATAAAATAAAATAAAATAAAATAACAGCTCCATTGACAACCTGTGATTGACCTTAATATTGCTCAAATTATATTTATTTTATATTATTTATTATACGCTTTATAATAAAAAATAGGTTTGATTTATTTATTTATTTAGTTGTCAACCCTATTGAATGTTGAACCGGGAATCGAGCAGATAGCATGGCTTAGGAATATTACTGAGTTAACTAGGCTACAAATCGATTTGAACTTACACCGTTATTAAGTCTTACGATATTTTCAATAATTTTTCAAAATGTTTTTAGGTGATAAAATAATCAAATATTATTTAATTGCATGTACGTAAACATTGGATTTTTAATTGTCGAGAGTTAAATGATTTTTTTTTTTGACAAACTTTTCAACATCTCAATAGAGACGAATAGACGAATAGGGCTTACGACCTGTCATCGGCTGGTTATCTAACCTAACCTTACCAGCCGATGACAGATCGTACGCCCTGTAGGTGCCTTGAGTTCCTGGTTTTTCTATAATATTCCAACTTCGTCTCTATTGAGATGTCGAAAAGATTGTCAAAAAAATAAATAATCTATTTGATTTGATTTCACGATTATTCGATAATTTTTTTGTGCATTCATTGAATTCACATACGTTTCTGAATATTAATTGTTTGAGTGTTATCACGAAGTAAATGCCTGGACGGTTTCTTATCTTTAGCGATTCGGCAGATAATCCACTCGTGTCATCAATTGTTGTACTCAACTGTTGACTATAAAAACGGCCAAAAATTCTGAATCGTCAGTCAGTTAGCTTTGTGCCTTCGTCAAAATGAAAGCCGCCTTCTTCATCCTCGCCGTCTTGTGTGTGGGCCATGGGGCCGTGGCTGGTCCACTGGAGACCAGGAACCTGAACGATGACTTCCAGGATTTCGCCAAGTTGATCCCATCTGACCAAATCGCAGACATCGTCCTCTCCAACCTGGGAGATCCCGACGTACAGATGATCATTGAATACATCTTCAGCGAGAAGTTCTCATCGTTGGTGCAGGAAATTGAACGTCTGCCCGAATACAAACCCGTAAGTAACAATAATATATTAACACATTTTTTTCCTATCAAAATAATACCATAGACGAGAAAATTAGATTATTCATTGTAAAGGCAATAATTTTTAAGTTTGGGTTGTGAATTGTTATTTGTAACCATATAATGACTTTATTTATAAACAACGTCAATTAAAAATATTACTGACTTGTTGATAAAATCAATTTTAGTTTTGAATAGAAATTGTACGGATTTTATTTCCGCAAACCAAAATGGGTTGAGTTTTCAAATTTATTTGTTTTTTCTTAGTTTTTTAAAATTTATACAATATTTTATAAAAGTTTTTTTTATTAGGTACCTACCTACACATTGATTGATAATTTATATGATAAATCGTATTGTTTGTTTTAAAGAATATTCTGTTTACACATTGGTACATAAATTTTTAATTATTTTTTTGTATGGTACTTGTTTTCTAGTATTTATTAAATATTAACTTTTCTTTAATTATTTTTTATCATTCAACATAGTGATTGTTTAATAATTTTAAAAATCTTATATGAAATTAAATTAATTGTTAGTTATACTTGCAACCATATTTTTATCGAGAAAAACTGAAATACGTTCTCATACACGAAAGCCTGAATATTTTTTTGAAATACCTATATAAAAATCAATTGTTGTGAGGCACCTAATTAAACAGTGCTTCCACTTTTTTCTATTATTATTGTGATTGTGTGTCTCTTATGAGTGTGGTAATTTCACCGCCCAATCTGAATGTTGTCTTTGTAGATGAAACAAGACTGGTGTGTGGAGATACACACATATGTCGGGCTTCCTTTTATAATGCAATGCACACTCACATATGTTGAGATGGTATAAAAGATATGTTGCAATGATAGAAAATATGTTGTTTATGAGGTATCATCTTGATCAGTCTGTCTGCGTCCACAGTTCTACATAGACTTATTATTGGAGTCTAAAGAATTTTTTATTGGCGTTAGGTGGCCGACCTTGTGGTCTCTAAATCGCCTCTGTCTCCACTCCAGCAGTCTTTTTGTTCATATATTATTGCTATGTGTTCTGCACTTCATAAAAAATAATCATTATTTAAAATTATTAATAGATCGTCGAGTACCTGACAGTCAACGGTCTCCCAGTCAAGGAGTGGATCGCCGCCCTCCACGACTTCTTGGGAATCCCACCCCCACCCACCAGGTCATCACAGAGGTCTCTCAGGGACATCGTTGATCAGATCAAGGCCATCATCCCATTCGACGCTTTGATGAAGTTGTACAACGACAAGCTGTCGAGCAGCGCCAGCTTCAAGGACCTCGACAAGCAGATCAGGGATAATCCAACAGTCAGGGGATTCGCCAAGGGCATCGCTGCCAACTCCAAGGTTGTCGACATCTACAATGTCTTGATCGCCAAGGGATTGAAGATTGACGAAGTCATCGCCCGCGTCAAGGCTTTCTACGGCTGGAACTAAGAAGATACACACCACCCAGAGAAATAGAAACAGTTTTATATAGACATTTAAAAAAGCAGCCATGTTCACATAAAATATCCTGATTCAATTTGTATATATTTCTATAATAACATTTCACCGAAACTTTCTCAATAAACATTTTTAATTAAATAGTCTTTCATATAAAAAACTTACTTCAAAACAAATGTACCTATGTCAAGATAGATAAATGGGTGTTCGGTTCTCTTTGCCTACCCCATGAGGGACATGGCGTGATAGTATGTATGTATGTAGGTTATTTTTTACGGCCCTGGCCGATTTACTAATGATATTAATAACAATTAAGCACTACAAATAAAAACACTCAATTATTATTATTACCATTATACACTTTCTCTAAAGAATTAGCAGATCAATTCGTAAATTGTAAATTATTAAAAAGAGCAAAATAAAATGCAACAAACGCATTCAATTGGGAATAGTTCACCCATCCAGATGCTTAACATATCAAAAGATTAGGCACAGAGGAGGTCTCTATACTACCTATCAACCCTACTGATTCCCGAATATTAACGTTTAAAAAATCTTTAACGGTTCTACATATATAAATTATTACTTTTTTTTGCATTTTTATTAAGTTTTTCGATAAATCTATAATATCTAATACGGATTAACGATTTTGGAATAATGCCAGTGGCTGGAAAAATGAACGGTAATATTATTATTTTACGAGAATGCTTTTACGAGTAGTCTTTTAATCTCGCTACCTGAAGCGGTGTATTTTCAAATTTTTTTTTCAAAAGATTTTATAATATCACTAGAATTTGAATTTGAATTGACCGGTCAGTTAATATTGTTTTATCGTTATAAATCGAAATATTATTATTTTCTAGAAATGAAATCGGTTCATATTCATAATATTTATTTATTTATTTAATCTTCTTGTACATATTATAATTAGTTGACTGGCGGGCTTATTGCCTAATGGCAATTTCTTCCAACCAACCAGAGTAAATGTTAAATATAAAAAACAATGTGTACTATGGCAATAAGTTAATCACATTACAAAATAAATAAAGATAGCACAAGAAAAGTAATAAAAAAAGAAAAAAAAACACAAAAAGAAAGAAGAAAGCATATAAGAACAAATCATAGCAATGATAGAAAGACTAAAGGATAAGGAAAGGAAGAGGAGAGGAAGATGTAATCAGGTGTTGTCAGATAAATATTTTTGCTTTAGCATTTTCTTGAAAATGTTTAGTGAAATAGACGACGTAATATAATATGGTTTTATGTTTATCGCGTCAACTAATTTATATTTAATAGCTTAATTTTGATATATTATTTTTGCTACTTGGTTATGTCTAAATGTATATTCTGATTGCGCGAGAGAACAACAGCCTGATATTATATTATCGATTGTTTCCGGAAAAGCCAAAAATTTCCTACAACAATCATCTACTACATTTATGTCTTTTATTGTATAATTTTTATAATTTTTAGTTTTTATTACTCTACCCTGAATCGCTATTATAAAACCTTCTAAATCCGCGTCTAAATCACAAACACTCAACCATTTGTTTGACGAAATTTTGTCAAAATAAGGTTGGTTGAGACATTCTTTCATGTAGTTATATTGTTATTCATAATATATAATATATTATTCATATGAATTTCATGAATCCTTTTGACTTAGTTCAGATGGAACCACCCCAGAAGTAATCCCTTTATGGTGAAAAAAAAATCATAGACTTTGGACGTCGTGGTAAAGAAACATTATTAATAATTGCAGATGACTTTGCGAATTGAAAATTTGATATTTTTTTCTCGTGAGTTCTATCATCAGAACTCGACGAAATTCATATGTGTGATCATCTCTGAAGCACTCCATTCCTATTAAAAAAGAAATAATTAAAATCGGACAATGTTGAAAAGAGTTCTTATCACTGAAGTGCAAATTGAAGAGTTTGATGAATTTCTCGTCGATCCCACGATCATGTCTTGACCAAATTGAAATGGAACCAATCGGAAGATACTCCCTATCTATTGAAAAAAGAATCATCGAAATCCGAAATTTTGAACATCCGTACAAAAAGTTCACGTCTAATTTATTACCTCCTGTGTTTTTGGAAGTCGATAAAAATAATACATATTTCATTTAATTGAGAGGCTATAGTAGGCTATAGAGTATATTTTGAATATAATTTACCCAGTACCTACCCTCAAAAGATACGCATTTGAAATAAAAAAAATAAATTATTTAACTATTTATTCTATTGCATGAGTTTTTTTTGTAATTTGAAGTTGTTTGATACTTTTCTTGTAAAATAAGTTTTAGTAAAACCTTTTTTTATTTTTTTTATTGTAGGTAAGTAACTAAAAAACCATGTACAATGCCTATGAAGTAGATTTTTACTTTAATCGAAAGAGAATTTGAAAATCTACCGGCTGAGTTTTTTAATATTACCTATAATATTTTAATTAATATTCTTGCTATTTGAAAAAGAAAACCTCTAAATTTTACCTTTTCTTTACGAAAAAATTTTGTATAACATATGTATATTAGGTGATATACAATATTGCTTCGTGTTTCATACAATTCAAGGTAATTTAGCGTGCATTTTTGTGTATGTAGGTACATCCGTATACCCAGGGTATAAAAGGGCCTTAACATTTTTATTTCTGTCGATTTTCGGGCAACTTACAGGTAGGTACTGTGTCAAATATTAACTGAGCACGCACCCAAAAATAAGTTGCCACATCATAGGGACTTACGATTTTTGTCGTCTCACAGATCCAGACCGAAAAAACAATTAAAAACTGTGTCTTCACCGGGAATAGAACCCGGTCATTTCGCTTAGGAGTCTTATATATTACCACGTTGGCGATCTTTTTTATCAAATATTTCATTTAACAATATAAAAATATCTTTGTCAAGATATACTACTAGTGCGGTGTTTACTTACAGTATGCCTACTTCATTTAGGCAAAAGCAATAATATATCTTTTAAACAAAATTTAGATGGTAAACTAGTTATATTTAGTACTAGCTTTTATGTCCCGCCGTTGGCCAAGAATGTAAAATTGTGAAAGAAAAAGCAATCATTTTTATGATATTGTCACCCAATTATTTTGCAATATCAGACTATGAAAAGTGGTTTGAAATTTGATTGAGTTTAAGTATTGTAAAATGTTCAAGTGATGGCCACAACCCATTCTTTTTTATATATTGCTATAAAGTGTGAATGAAGTATAATATTTATACAATTTCTGCTCGCATGGACTATGCGTAATGGTTTTAAATATGACTGTTTATCAACGTTCTAAAGAGATTGGTTTGGCCACAACCCCCATTTTTAAATATTATCATCGAAAACAAATTGTAATGTGTACCTATTGAAAATTTAGTAATTTTGGATGTTGGGATGTGGTTAAAATTTGATTAAACAAACGTAGGTACTGAAAAGATCTAGTATTGGTCACATCCCATTCGTTTTTATATTTTTTCATCAAGTGTGCATTATATTTTTGCTCAATTTGACTGAAAGTCTTCATTAACGAAGAAGAAGAAGACTTGAACTATAGTAAATAGTTTTTAATTTGAATATAAATGTTGTGAAGAGTTCAGTAATGGCCACAACCCCCATTCTTTAAATATTAGGTGTTGAAAATTATTCAAAATAGGATGATATAAATGGTTTAAATTTAATTAAACAAAAGTATTGAAAAGATTCTAGTGCAGGTTATATCGTCACATCCCATATCCCATTCATTTCATATGTATTTTCATCAAGTGTGCATATCGTTAATAATATTTCTGCACAATAGACTATTAGACTTAAAACTAACCCAAAAGACTAAATAAAAAAGAGAAAAATAAGTATAAGACTATAAGAAATAGTTTGTTTAAAAAACTATTCCAATGGTCTACATAAAATAAGTAAAAATACATATACCTAATAGAAGAATTAGACTATTGGAAATAGATTGTATAAAAGCTCACCCAAAGGTCTACAAAAAAGAAGAAGAAGAATATTTAGACTATTGGAAATAGTTTGTATAAATACTGACCAAAAGGTCTACATAAAAGAAACTGAATAAGACTATTGGAAATAGTTTGTATTAAAACTGTCCCAAAAGTCTACGTACTTAAATGAAGAAGAATAATAATTAGACTAAAGGAAATAATTTTTATAAAAAAATGACCCAAATGTATACATAAAAGAAGAAGAAGATGAATTAGACAATAGGAAATAGTTTGTATAAAAACTGCCCTAAAGGTCTACATAAAATTAAGAAGAAAAAGAATTAGACTCCAGGACCCGCCGCTTCAGGCCCTTCAGTACCTCCCGTCCCTTTAATCCCTCATTACGTCCCTTCCCATCAGGCCCTTCAGTACCTTCCGTCCCTTCAGGCAGTTTTATACCTCCCGTCCCTTCAGGCCCTTTAGTGCCTCCCTTCCCTTCATTACATCCCGTCCCATCAGTCGGTTAAGAAAAGTTTAAATCCAGAAACCATCCTGGAAGAACCGCGAAGAGATGAAAGAACCTTCTTTTCCCAGGATGCTCTACTTAATAGGTAAAATGACTAAATACACGAAGAAGAAGAAAAAAGTTTAAACCCAGATACCTGCGAAGAGATGGAAGGACAGTTGGACCTTCTTCTCCCAGGATTCTCCAACTTCATAGGTAAAATGACCAAAAATACACGATGAAGAAGAAGAAGAAGAAATAAGTTTAAATCCAGATACCTGCGAAGAGATGGAAGGAAAATTGGACATTCTTCTCCCAGGTTAGTCCACCTTCAAAGGTAAAATGACCAAATAGACGATGAAGAAGAAGAAGAAAAAAGTTTAACTCCAGAAACCTGCGAAGAGATGGAAGGAAAATTGGACCTTCATCTCCCAGGATAGTTCATCTTCATAGGTAAGATGACCAAGTACACGTTGAAGAAAAAGAAGAAAAAAGTTTATATGCAGAACCCGTCCTGGAAGACCTGTGAAGAGATGGAGGGACAGTCGGACCTTCTTTTCCCAGGATACTCCCCCTTCATAGGTAAAACGACCAAATACACGAAGAAGAAGAAGAATAAGAAAAAAGTTTAAATCCAAAAACCATCCTGGGCATACGCTCGACAATTCACCAAAGTTTCATTATAATCGGACAAACGGTTGATAAATAAATAAATAAAATAATTTTCCTATAGCAAAACAGTATAGGTATATTATTGTTGATTTGTAAGTAAATAGTATTAGGTAGGTACCTACCTACAACAACCTTCTAAATAAATTCGATTCCTAACAAATTTTATTTGAATATCACATTCTTTCTGTAGCCATGGAAACGATTCGAACACGTAAGTAATATCGAATGGTTCGGATACATTTTTTGAATATGTAGGTACCTACATTGGTTTGTTCGATGCCATAAAAATGAAAATTGTCAGAAAAATCAAATATTATTTACAAATTATGCAATTTTATTATGCCTATATCTTTACTAATAAATAACACATTTTTACAATATATGTCTTAAAACTTGCCGTAATGTCTTGTGTTTCATTTTATTATTTCATAATTACATTTATTTCACAGGTTTATTATTTTCAAGAACATATTCATTCGGTGGGAAAATGAAATATTGTATGAAAAGATATTAAAATGGCGGCGTTTATGTACAAAAGGCTTACTTTAAAAATAAGTTAAACATTATAATTATACCAAATATTCACCATGTTTTTCACTTAAACGCTAAGTTATACTTCAAAATATATTTTTTTTGTGTAAATACCTACTTCTAACTTTTAAACTAACAGATATTTGCGTGCAAAATGTATACTTTTTTGACAGATATGACTTGGAAAATTTTGTATGAAAAAAATAATTATTTAAATATTTTTAAAATTCAGCATTTTTATCGCATTCTTTTTAGCGTGACACTGCATCAGGTATACTGGTACATGTTCGCACTTAAATTAGATTTTTAGATGCTCTTGGTTTTTCAGAAGGCGTGAGACAAACACACACACACACACAAACACACACACACACACACACACATACACTAACATTTTGATTGCTTTATTACTTTAGACTAGCCTTTATGTCCCGCCGTTGGCCAAGAATGTAAAACTGTGAAGGAATAAGCAATCGTTTTTATAATATTGTCACCCAATTATTTTGCAATATCGGACTATGAAAAGTGGTTTGAAATTTGATTGAGTTTAAGCATTGTAAAATGTTCAAGTGATGGCCACAACCCATTCTTTTTTATATATTGCTATAAAGTGTGAATGAAGTATAATATACAATTTCTGCACGCATGGACTACGCGAAATGGTTTTAAATATGACAGTTTATCAACGTTGTACACAACCCCCATTTTTAAATATTATCATCGAAAACAAATTGTAATATATACCTATTGAAAATTTAGTAATTTTGGATGTTGGAATGTGGTTTAAATTTGATTAAATAATGTACTGAAAAGATCTAGTGTTGGTCACATCCCATTCGTTTTTATATTTTTTCATCAAGTGTGCATTATATTTTTGCACAATTAGACTGATAGACTTAAAATTGACACAAAAGTCTACATTAACGAAGAAGAAAAAGACTTAAACTATAATAAATAGTTTTTAATTTGAATATAAACATTGTGAAGAGTTCAGTAATGGCCACAACCCCCATTATTTAAATATCGTCAACGAAATCAAATATGAAGGTGTTGAAAATTATTCAAAATAGGATGATATAAATGGTTTAAATTTGATTAAACAAAAGTATTGAAAATATTCTAGTGCAGGTTACATCGTCACATCCCACATCCCATTCGTTTTTACATATGTATTTTCATCAAGTGTGCATATTGTTAATAATATTTCTGCACAAAAGACTATTAGACTTAAAACTAACCCAAAAGTCTAAATAAAAAAGAGAAGAATAAGTATAAGACTATAAGAAATAGTTTGTATAAAAAACTATTTCAATGGTCTACATAAAATAAGAAAAAATACATAAAATAGAAGAATTAGACTATTGGAAATAGATTATATAAAAACTGACTAAAAGGTCTACATAAAAGAAGAAGAAGATTAATCCATAGGAAATAGTTTTGTATAAAATTCACCAAAGTTCTACATAAAATAAGAAAACGAAGAAAAAGAATTAGACTCCACGAACGGTCGCTTCAGACCCTTCAGTACCTCCCATCCCTTCAATCCATCATTACGTCCCTTCCAATCAGGCCCTTCAGTACCTCCCGTCCCTTTAGGCCCTTTTATACCTCCCATCCCTTCAGGCCCTTTAGTGCATCCCTTCCCTTCATTACATCCCGTCCCTTCAGCCGCTTAAGAAAAGTTTAAATCCAGAAACCATCCTGGAAGAACCGCGAAGAGATGAAAGGACCTTCTTTTCCCAGGATACTCCACCTTCAAAGGTAAAATGACTAAATACACGAAGAAGAAGAAGAAAAAAGTTTAAATCCAGATACCTGCGAAGATATGGAAGGAAAATTGGACCTTCTTTTCCCAGGATACTCCACCTTCAAAGGTAAAATGACTAAATACACGAAGAAGAAGAAGAAAAAAGTTTAAATCCAGATACCTGCGAAGATATGGAAGGAAAATTGGACCTTCTTCTCCCAGGATAGTCCACCTAAAATGTCCAGGTAAAATGACCAAATGCACGATGAAGAAGAAAAAAGTTTATATCCAAAAACCGTCTTGGAAGACTTGCGAAGAGTTGGAAGAACAGTTGGACCTTCTTCTCCCAGTATTCTCCAACTTCATAGGTAAAATGACCAAAAATACATGAAGAAGAAGAAGAAGAAGAAAAAAGTTTAAATCCAGAAACCTGCGAAGAGATGGAAGGACAATTGGAACTTCTTCTCCCAGGTTAGTCCACCTTCATAGGTAAAATGACCAAATACACGATGAAGAAGAAGAAGAAGAAGAAAAAAGTTTAAATCCAGGAACCGTCCTGGAAGACCTGCGAAGAAATGGAGAGACAGTCGGACCTTCGTTTCCCAGGATATTCCGCTTTCATTGGTAAAATGACCAAATACACGAAGAAGAAGAAGAATAAGAAAAAAATTTAAATCCAGAAACCATCCCGGGCATACGCTCGACAATTCACCAAAGTTTCATTGTAATCGGACAAACGGTTTAGGAGCACATACATAAATAAATAAATAAAATAATTTTCCTATAGGAAATCAGTATATTGTTGATTTGTAAGTAAATAGTATTAGGTAGGTACCTAACTACAACAATGTTCTAAATAATTTCGATTCATAACAAATTTTATTTGAATATCAGAATCTTTCCGTAACCATAGTAACCATCGAACATATAAAATATTACTATCAAATGGGCTCGATACATTTTTTTGGATATGTAGGTAGGTACCTACATTGGTTTGTTCGAAGCCACAAAAACGAAAATTGTCCAAAATATCAAATATTACATACAAATTATGCAATTTTATTATGCCTATATCTTTACTAATAATTAACAGACTTTTACAATATATGTCTTAAAACTTGCTGTAATGTCTTGTGTTTCATTTTATTATTTCATAATCACATTTATTTCAAAGGTATATTATTTTAAAGAACATATTCATTCGGTAGGAAAATTAAATATCGTATGAAAAGATATTAAAATGGCGGGGTTATATGTACATTTGTACAAAACGCTTTCTTTAAAAATAAGTTAAACATTATAATTATACAAAATATTCACCATGTTTTTCACTTAAACGCTAAGTTATACTTGAAAATATATTTTCTTCGTGTAAATACGTACTTCTAACTTTTAAACTAACAGATATTTGCGTGCAAAATGTACACTTTTTTGACAGATATGACTTGGAAAATTTTGTATGAAAAAAATAATTGTTGAAATATTTTTAAAATTCAGCATTTTTATCGCATTATTTTTAGCGTGACACTGCATCAGGTATACTGGTACACGTTCGCACATAAATTAGATTTTTAGATGCTCTTGGTTTTTCAGAAGGCGTGAGACAAACACACACACACACACACATACACACACACACACACACACATACACTAACATTTTGATTGCTTTATTACTTTAGATTAAAATGGTCTTTAAAAATTTAACGCCTACGGGAAATAATTTATAGGAATGTGATTTTTTAAACGACATATTATTCAGAAATTTCCTTACCTACATACATACATACGTAAAATTGCTAATTATCTGTTGTAAAAGAACGAAATATTTCGAAACGGGATCATTCTTCTTTATCTTCTTTATTTTTCTTTATCTTTATCAGCCTTTTTCTCTCCACTGCTGGAGAAAATATATTTATTGTTTTTTTTAATTTATTTATTGTTTTTTTTAATTTATTTATTGTTTTTTTAATTTATTTATTTCCATAATACATAAAATGAATACAATATAACTGAACTTAGATATTACAATGGAATTTACTACCTTACTAGGCGAAGTCTGCTCTGATGTAGTACATACAGTAATTTCGCAATAAATTTTTGTTGCATAAATTCTCAATATTATACTTTTAGGTATATACGTATAAAAGTATTAATGACCATTGTCGTAAAAAAATTTTTAATTATTTATTTTACTTCATGTACAATGGCGGGTTTATTGCCATAAGGCAGTTTCTTCCAACCAACCAAAGCAACTTCAGGCTTTACATAGTGTGGTGGTAGGTCCATTAAATTTATAACAAAAAAAAAATCAAATAAATACCAACACGTAATATTATGAAATATAAAATAACAGCAAAAAATAAAGTAAGGTGATGGAGTTTGTGGGTGGAAAGAAAGGATGGGGAAAGAGTGACGTAAATTAAGAGTTAGACAAGTGTAACAGCTTTAGTCTTTTTTATGAATTGAATTGATTGAGATCTCGTAATATCATCACTTAAGATTTTCTATAGTCTTGCTGTTTGTACTTCAAAAGAGGAACTGAAAAAATCAGTAGAATGAATGGGAATAGCGAGTGTGGTAGGTACAGCAGATCAAAGAGGCAGGCCGTGATTTGACAATAAAATAACACTTTTTATAAGATACTAGCGTTCCCGACAGACTTTGTCCTGCCCGAACTATTAAATGTTAGATAGGTACTTAATATCTTATATATAAAAATCTCGTGTCACAGTGTTTGCTATCGAACTCCTCCGAAACGGCTTGACCGATTTTTATGTTAGATAGGTACTTAATATCTGATATATAAAAATCTCGTGTCACAGTGTTTGTTATCGAACTACTCTGAAACGGCTTGACCGATTTTTATGATGTTTTTTACGTTTACTTGGTAGGTCTGTGAATAGGTTGTAGGCTATTTTTTAATACCCTCATGTGATAAGGGTGGCCCTCTCCAAATTTTTTATTTTAGTTTTTTGACAAAAAATTTTTTTTTATGAATCGGCATTAAAAAATACTTATAACCCTAAATTTACACCCTTTTACCACTAAACTCTATTTTTAATAGCGATATTACTATTTTTACTTTTATCCATAAATGCGTAATAGGTTTGCAAGATCGCAATTGATTA
This sequence comes from Molanna angustata, assembly GCA_963576475.1. Taxonomy (NCBI): domain Eukaryota; kingdom Metazoa; phylum Arthropoda; class Insecta; order Trichoptera; family Molannidae; genus Molanna; species Molanna angustata. The sequence continues at coordinate 9,267,598 of OY754980.1, forward strand.
ATCATTGTCGTACGATAATTTTTTATTTATTTATTTATGTAACACTTTTTGTACATACATAAAAGTACATAGTACAAATGGCGGACTTATTGCCTGCAGGCAATTTCTTCCAGTCAACCATCTAAGATCAAAAGTACATAACATAGTTTCGGCATATACATAATAAAACAATAACACAACCAGTATAAGACAGCAAAACAAAAAGTGAGAAATCACACAAATTCAGAAAGGAGAGGAAAATCAGAAAGGGAAGAGAGAGGATGAGGAGCGAACAAAAGGGATAAAAAAATTTTCATAAAAAAATTAACCAATCAAAAAAAGTAGCTGAATCTTCCTTAAGCGTACTAAATCACACACAAAAGCAACAATTCAAATCAAAATACTGTTACAAAGATATCTTAAACTTAAACACGCACAAACACGTTTTAAGGAGGTACGCACTATTTTATTTCACAACAGTGTCATAGGAACTGACTTGTGGTTGCGCCACTAGCCTTCTTATATATTCCAATTACTGCCATCTAGAAGTGAGTGGAAGACACCAGAACTTTCTCGAACCAACGAGATTATTCTGTACGTGCTATTAGCGCCATCTGTTAGCGATAGAAGGTACTACCTATTTCCGCTTGTGTCCACCAGATGTCGTGTCACGTTACTCCTCATGGCTCGTATTCTACGACTAATCTAGAAATTACAGATAATGACAGGAAAATTAATAATATGCAGTGTTGCCGTATTGCGGACTTTAGTCCGATTTGCAGCCTTTTTTAAACGTTGCGTACTTTTTCGGACTTTTTTTTTCATCAGTGGACTATTTCACTTTTTACCACCGGCAACAATTATATTATGGTTTTGGCCCTCGGAACTTACTGGACTAATCAGTTTGGCCCTAAGGCTGGAAAGTTTGGAGACCCCTGGTCTAAGAGATGGCAACGTCAAAAAACAATTAATTTTTCAATTACTGTTTTTTTATATTTCCTTCCTATTAGAATGAAGGTATTAAAAAGGGAAGTCTGGCACCTGGGAGTGTTTGCGTTTACCAGTGCGCATCCCCTTCCTATTTCCTATAGGTGAAAATTGCAGATTTTAATATCATTTGTATCTTTGTAAGTACTTTTTGTGCTCTTATACCATCCATCTGATGACAATGTAACTTGGAGATTAGTTCAGCGTATACCTGGGAAGATTTCTGAAACTAAAATGTTCCTTTTCTTTAAGTTTTTTTTTGTAACATATATCATAAACGAACGGATATTATAGGTACCTACCTACAAACAACACACAAGTACAAATTATATCGAAATAATGTTAAAATCTGCGATTTTCACCTATAAGAGGATGGGTAGTGGTAAACGCAACCACTCCCAGGTGCCTGAATTACCCTTTTCATACATACAAGGTGGGCCAAAAGAATTCATCTGGGCCAAAAGAAGTCATCCGATAAATAAAAAAAAATAATTTTTCAAATAAACATAATCAAAAAACAGAATCGAAGTTTTTCATTTAGAAAAAAAATGAGAACCATTCAACATCGGATGACTTCTTTTGGCCAAGATGACTTCTTTTGGCCCGCCTTGTATATTCAATAAGAAATAGAAAAATATTTTTATTCCCAGCACCGACAACTCATTCGCCTTACATATTCGGATAAAACTCATCTCAGTTATGCTTAAAACGCATATTAAATGTATACCTACCTATTTTTCTTTATAAATAAGTCAAATTATGCACGTTTTTACATATGTGTCGATTTAAATATATTTTAGCTACCTAAATATTCAGAGAGATTACATAAAATATATACCTACGTGTGGCAATAATTATTTTAAAATAAATCAAATCGTATCACACCGATATGTATTAGTGGAAAATATTCGATTAATTGAACCGAACCTTATCAAACCATGACAATTGTGTTTCAACTGCGATTCGTTCAAGAGAATTTATTCCTCTTAATGAATCTACAGTACCTACGTATATACTTTTAGTTCCGTGTGAGAGAATTGTATTCAGTTGGTTTTTGCACGGTTTTTCCAACTATGATGTCAAAATTCACCAACTTAGAGGCTTCGCAGCTTATATGTTACGCACATGGATGAACTCATAATACGTAGTAATACATTAAGTGTGTGTATGTGTGTGTCCTTCTCTTATAAATTTTGATCCGCTTAATGCGCAGAACCCAAAATACATAAAATATAGAAAAAATTAGACCTACAAAACTGTCATACTCATTTCATTTCAGAAACACTCCAGTAATATAATTTAATTTTCTATACTAGTTTCATGTAACACATAAGATCTAACTGTTGATGGCGATTGTATGTACAGTTTAAGAAAATATAATAAAAGAAAATTAAATTGTCTGATTTAGATGTTTCGGCGTTTTTCGATATTTTTCAAAAATTTGAAAATATAGACAATTAAAACACATAACTTTGTCATAAAAAATATTTTTTTTTTAAATATTAAAAACAGTATAAGAAAACCTGGAACATTTTCATAAAAACAAGTTTGAGATATTGTTCATCAAATGTTCATCGTTCTATCTTTTATATTTTTTTGAAATGTAGTATATGGAAATATGCAATAAAAATTAAAATGTTGATCATCCCTGACTGGAACGAAAATTCAAAATTCTGGGTATAAAAGTTTTGTAGGCCTATAACTTTCTATATATTCTGAAATTTTGGACCCAGTGCATTAAGCGGGTCAAAAGTTATACGAGGAGGACGGACACACACACAGACACACTAAATGCTCAACTCCAAATTCTGAGTTCATCCATACACATAACATATATACTGCGAAGCCTCTAATTTGGTGTTTTTTTACTTCAAATTTGAAAAACCATGAAACATTTAGACTTAGCCATACAAAATATCGCGGATCTTGGCTTGAAACTATGTCTTTCTGTTATAACAATACGCCTCAAACTTTTCTGGACAATTTTTGTAAAATTTGAATTTAGAATACACAATATCTGCGGGGACTCTCAACATTTTGATACTTACTTAATTTCCATAAATGCAAACCTACATACCTTCGAGCTGTGTACATATTCGGGGTAGGAAAAAAGGTCTGACCTCCACACTATCTTATCTTGACATGCGGGTTTTGTATATATAAATATCTTAAATTATATTATTCATAATTTGGAATTAAGGGTTTAAAGTTTGGTACGAGTTCTTCAACTATATCGCCATCGACAGTTGGATCCCATGTGTTACATGAACTTGTTTTTATATTAAATAGGTACTCCATAACTAGGTAAATGTCGTAGAGAAATAAATTAAAGCAAATGAGGGATAAAGTTTTTTTCATTTAAAGTCAGTTTTATTTTTCTTGAAATTCCCCCCTTCCATTTATATTATTCGAGACCTCGCTTTGAATATATATATAAAGATGGTTGTTCACCATTCTGACGATGCTCAGCATAGAGCGATACCGGTGAATGGGAGACGCGTTTGCGAAAAAAATTAAATAGTTCTTAAAATTAAATACTTATATATTTTTTTATTCTATTTTATTATGGAGTTCTATCATGAAGTGACAGTTTCAAACATCGAAAAAATCAACAAATTTTGTGATACCGACAATTTTAATTATGTACGTATAAACCCTTTTTAACGCGTGCGATAGTTACAAACACGTATCTCCATAGTGTATTTGGCGGTTTTAATAGTACAAAGGTATATCATGTTTTCAGTTACAAGCCCTCATTATATACCCTATTAATCCCATTATATTATTCCTGATATTTTTTCTTTTATTAATGTAGGTATCTTTGTCTTTGTTAACTTAATACTGTCTAACAACTATATTGCTGAATGTTCGGATGAGTTACAGTATTTAGTGAATAAAGTGTATGAAGGATGAGTTACAGTATTTAGTGAATAAAGTGTATGAAGGATGAGTTACAGTATTTAGTGAATAAAGTGTATGAAGGATGCTTGCAGAACGGACTGAGAATGAATGTGAGTAAATCTAAGATATTGGTATTCGAAAAAAACTGAAAGTATAACTCCGTGTAGAATAAAAGTAGAGAACGAATGGCTAGAACAAGTAGAGGAATATTTATACCTGGGGAGTATGTTTGAACGGAATGGAAGACCTGATAAAGACATTGAAAGAAGAGTTATGGCAGGTAACAGAATAAACGGAGCTCTCAGACCAGTAATGTCCGATCCAAGCATCTCAAAGGAAGCCAAAATTGCCGTACATAATGCAATTGTAGTGCCCACTTTGATGTATGCCAGTGAAACATGGACGTGGCAAAAGACGCATGAGAGTAGAATAAATGCTGTGGAAATGAGATCACTAAGAAGAGTATGTAATAGAACGATATGTGATAGAATAAAAAATGAGGACATAAGGAGGGAATGCAAGATGAAGAAGAGTATTATAAATAAAATGAAAGTGAATTCCTTGAGGTGGTTTGGACATATTGAAAGAATGAATGATGAACGACTGACCAAAAAAATATACATGGGTGTAAGAGATGGAGTGAATAGTAGGGGCCGCCCCAGAAAGGGATGGCATGACCATGTGAATGATATTTTGAAAGAAGGAAATATAAGAAGCTTGAATAATCGACGAGCATGTATGAGACGATGCATGGATGTAAAGGAAGCTAGGAATGTATGCAAAAATAGAGGAGTATGGCGCTCGGTTCTCTCTGCTTACCCCGTAAGGGATATGGCGTGATGGTATGTATGTATGTATATATAACAACTATATTTTTACTCCCCAATATGAATTTGTTAGAAATCGCAAATTTTTAAGGATATTTTTTTTATTGCAAATAATACACTATGTATGTAGTATCATACTGAGATTGTATTCTGAAAGACAATCTCATTAGAATAATAAACAATTTTGGTTTACTAGTTGCATGTAACACATGAGATCCAACTGTCGATAGCGATAGTATGTATAGTTGAAGAATATGTACCAAACTATAAACCCATAGATACAAATTATTGAATATTTTCAGATATTTTGTTTTCCAACTGTCGATTTGTTCAGGAGAACTTTGTTCTCTTAACATATCGACAATGTATCAAGCCAGAATACGCGAGAATTGTATGGAGAGGTCTACTTTTTTCACGGCTTTTCCAACTTTGAAGTCAAAAAACACCAACTTAGAGGCTTCGCAGCATATATGTTCCATACACGGATTTACTCAGAATTCGGAGTAGAACATTTCGTGTGTCTGTGTGTGTGTGTGTCTGTGTGTGTGTCTGTGTGTGTGTCTGTGTGTGTGTCTGTGTGTCCGTCCCCCCCTTATAACTTTTGATCCGCTCAATTTACAGAGCCTAAAATTTCAGAATATATAAACAGTTACAGGCCTACAAAACTTTTATACTCGGAATTTTGAATTTTTGTTTCAGTCAGGGGTTATCAACTTTTGAATTTTTATTTTATTTTTCCATATATCTCAGAAACCATAAACGGTAGAACGCTGAAAATTGGTACAAACATAGACAAACACAAAATCTCAAATTAGTTTTTTCAAAAAAATTCCAGGGTTTCTCAAACATTTTTTATTAAGAAAAATATTTTTTTTATGATAAATTTATGAGTTTAACTGCCTATATTTCCAAAACTTTTACAATTATCGAAAAAAGCCGAAACACCCCAACTAGAAAATTTAATTTTCTATAAAAAATATTAACATTGTAGTAGAAGATCTCAATTTTTTTTTAACAATTTTTTTAAAAATTGAATTTAGTGACGACATCGCTTCATACATTTTGTATGGCAGTCGCCTATACACAATATGTAAGAAGACTTAATAGTTTGTTACTTCATCTCCAAACATACATACATACCATCATGCAATTTGCATATTCTGGGTAGGAAAAAGGATCTTCTTCCATACTATCCTATCTTGACATACATACCTACATATGTTGTATAGAAAACAAAATATCTGAAAATATTCAATAATTTGTATCTATGGGTTTATAGTTTGGTACATATTCTTCAACTATACATACTATCGCTATCGACAGTTGGATCTCATGTGTTACATGCAACTAGTCTATACAACATATGTAGGTATGTATGTCAAGATAGGATAGTATGGAGGAAGATCCTTTTTCCTACCCAGAATATGCAAATAGCATGATGGTATGTATGTATGTTTGGAGTCGAAGTATCAAACTATTAAGTCTTCTTACATATTGTGTATAGGCGACTGCCATACAAAATGTATGAAGCGATGTCGTCACTAAATTCAATTTTTAAAAAAATTGTTAAAAAAAAATTGAGATCTTCTACTACATTGCTGATATTTTTTATAGAAAATTAAATTATCTAGTTGGGGTGTTTCGGCTTTTTTCGATAATTGTAAAAGTTTTGGAAATATAGGCAGTTAAACTCATAAATTTATCATAAAAAAAATATTTTTCTTAATAAAAAATGTTTGAGAAACCCTGGAATTTTTTTGAAAAAACTAATTTGAGATTTTGTATTTGTCTATGTTTGTACCAATTTTCAGCGTTCTAGCGTTTATGGTTTCTGAGATATATGGAAAAATAAAATAAAAATTCAAAAGTTGATAACCCCTGACTGAAACAAAAATTCAAAATTCCGAGTATAAAAGTTTTGTAGGCCTGTAACTGTTTATATATTCTGAAATTTTAGGCTCTGTTTATTGAGCGGATCAAAAGTTATAAGGGGGGGACGGACACACAGACACACACACAGACACACACACACACAGACACACACACAGACACACACACACACAGACACACGAAATGTTCTACTCCGAATTCTGAGTAAATCCGTGTATGGAACATATATGCTGCGAAGCCTCTAAGTTGGTGTTTTTTGACTTCAAAGTTGGAAAAGCCGTGAAAAAAGTAGACCTCTCCATACAATTCTCGCGTATTCTGGCTTGATACATTGTCGATATGTTAAGAGAACAAAGTTCTCCTGAACAAATCGACAGTTGGATTATTCTACTTTATTCTCACTCGATTATAAAGTGGAATAAACCACTACTATAGCACTCACTCGACTCGAAAATGAGATGTAGTTACTGTAATCTGCCCCCCTAGACAACGCGTCATTTAACTCAAGAAAAGAAACAAAAAAAGAAAACTCAATATATGGAAGTGACAGTTGTCACGTGACTGACATTTTTTAACTGTCACATATTTCAAAGTGACCGCAAGCTCAGGAAAGTAAAAATTTGATATTCCAACTGTCGATTTGTTCAGGAGAACTTTGTTCTCTTAACATATCGACAATGTATCAAGCCAGAATACGCGAGAATTGTATGGAGAGGTCTACTTTTTTCACGGCTTTTCCAACTTTGAAGTCAAAAAACACCAACTTAGAGGCTTCGCAGCATATATGTTCCATACACGGATTTACTCAGAATTCGGAGTAGAACATTTCGTGTGTCTGTGTGTGTGTGTGTGTGTGTGTGTGTGTGTGTGTCTGTGTGTCTGTGTGTCTGTGTGTCCGTCCCCCCCTTATAACTTTTGATCCGCTCAATTTACAGAGCCTTAAATTTCAGAATATATAAACAGTTACAGGCCTACAAAACTTTTATACTCTGAATTTTGAATTTTTGTTTCAGTCAGGGGTTATCAACTTTTGAATTTTTATTTTATTTTTCCATATATCTCAGAAACCATAAACGCTAGAACGCTGAAAATTGGTATAAACATAGACAAATACAAAATCTCAAATTAGTTTTTCAAAAAAATTCCAGGGTTTCTCAAACATTTTTTATTAAGAAAAATATTTTTTTTATGATAAATTTATGAGTTTAACTGCCTATATTTCCAAAACTTTTACAATTATCGAAAAAAGCCGAAACACCCCAACTAGATAATTTAATTTCATATAAAAAATATTACCATTGTAGAAGAAGATCTCAATTTTTTTTTAACAATTTTTTTAAAAATTGAATTTAGTGACGACATCGCTTCATACAATTTGTATGCTAGTCACCTATACACAATATCAAAGAAGACTTAATAGTTTGATACTTCATCTCTAAACATACAATATACATATACCATCATGCTGTTTTCATATTCCGGGTAGGAAAAAAAGACTGACCTCCATACTATCCTATCTTGACTACCTAGGTACATGTGTTGTATAGAAAACTAAATATCATAAAATAATAAATAATTTGTATTTATGGGTTTGGTACTTATTCTTCAACTATACATACTATCGCTGTCGACAGTTGGATCCCATGTGTTACATGCAACTAGTCATAATAAAATATTCCAACTGTCGATTTGTTCAGGAGAACTTTGTTCTCTTAACATATCGACAATGTATCAAGCCAGAATACGCGAGAATTGTATGGAGAGGTCTACTTTTTTCACGGCTTTTCCAACTTTGAAGTCAAAAAACACCAACTTAGAGGCTTCGCAGCATATATGTTCCATACACGGATTTACTCAGAATTCGGAGTAGAACATTTCGTGTGTCTGTGTGTGTGTGTGTGTGTGTCTGTGTGTGTGTGTGTCTGTGTGTCTGTGTCTGTGTGTCTGTGTGTCCGTCCCCCCCTTATAACTTTTGATCCGCTCAATTTACAGAGCCTTAAATTTCAGAATATATAAACAGTTACAGGCCTACAAAACTTTTATACTCGGAATTTTGAATTTTTGTTTCAGTCAGGGGTTATCAACTTTTGAATTTTTATTTTATTTTTCCATATATCTCAGAAACCATAAATGCTAGAACGCTGAAAATTGGTACAAACATAGAAAAATACAAAATCTCAAATAAGTTTTTTCAAAAAAACTCCAGGGTTTCTCAAACATTTTTTATTAAGAAAAATATTTTTTTTATGATAAATTTATGAGTTTAACTGCCTATATTTCCAAAACTTTTACAATTCTCGAAAAAAGCCGAAACACCCCAACTAGATAATTTAATTTTATATAAAAAATATTACCATTGTAGAAGAAGATCTCAATTTTTTTTTAACAATTTTTTTAAAAATTGAATTTAGTGACGACATCGCTTCATACATTTTGTATGGCAGTCGCCTATACACAATATGTAAGAAGACTTAATAGTTTGATACTTCATCTCCAAACAAACATACATACCATCATGCTATTTTCATATTCTGGGTAGGAAAAAAGGATCTTCCTCCATACTATCCTATCTTGACATACATACCTACATATGTTGCATAGAAAACAAAATATCTGAAAATATTCAATAATTTGTATTTATGGGTTTATAGTTTGGTACATATTCTTCAACTATACATACTATCGCTATCGACAGTTGGATCTCATGTGTTACATGCAACTAGTTAATACAAAAATACTTTAACAAAGTAATTTCATGAAAATGTTGAATATTTTCCATACAAAATTTGAATACTTTATGGAGTTACTTAGTAGTTTAGGATATAGTGTTGGCCATAAACGTTTCGTTTATTATTTTAAAAGACTTCTAGCCATATAGACAAATAAATAATTGTATTGTTAAATTTTATAATATTTTTAGTAAGTATCACTTTTCTTTGTTGTTTAATGATGATGGAATTTTCAAACAATTTGAAATAAATGACATAGAATCAAAAACAAGGTTTAAACAATGTAATTGAGGAAATATTGTGTGAATTATATTTTAAATGAAGAAAAAACATTAGAAAATTCTTGGATACCCGGCGAGTATACATTGAATGAGATGATGAATAATTAATTTATGTAGGTGATAATATCATACTATTAAAGTAATTCAAATATTAAACGAGTCTTTTAAAACAGATTTTTATTTTAGAATCAAATTCATATAATGTAATTCCATCAGTAAAATTTCTTCAAACATTCGTATATTTTGTCGATTCTGATATCCTTGGATGCAAAATTACAGTAGACGTTAATACTTATAGCAATACTGTCGATGAGTTTTCTGATGGTTTCATTCTCCCTCACCTTTGTCTCGAAGTCCTTCAAGTTAGGTAAGGATGCTAATTTGGTTGAGAAAAGCATTACAAAACTCAGGAATGAAATCTTTGCTAAGTGCATATATCTGGTCCATAACTGCTTTGTAGCCCTTTCCCGATTGCCTAGAAGAGGCTTTACATAAATTGACAAGACGAGTGACCAATTCTTTCATTGGCATATTATTATATTTCAGGTACTCAGTGATCTGGAAACAAATGCGATAATGTGATGTATACAATTTCTGAAAGCAGATGCAAAATATTAAAACTCTATCGGTCTTGCTTGTTATTTTCGATTTATCTTCACTTATTCTAACACTTAGCCAATTTCGGTAAAAATACAGAAACCTGGCTTAGCGTTATAATTCTAGTCAAGTCGCAAACAGTATGTAAGACCAGGGGGGAAAGTCTGGTTCTACCGGCGAAATCAAAACCCCAGTGATTACCCATATCATGAATATAATTATCGTATGGAGTTCTATGACATCTAAAGATGGTAATCACTAGGGTTTTGATTTCGTCGATTGTACTAGACTTGCCCCCCTGATGTGATTAATTAGTAATATATTTATTTATTTATTACAAAAAGACATATTTTACATAAAAAAACAAATACATAGCAAAAAAGAAATTAAAACACTTTATAATATGACTTCCTTCAAAAAGAGATATACTCGTGTTTTGAAGGGAGTTGCAACTATTTACATGATATAGAACAAAAACAAAGTAACAAAATAATCATAGGTAACAAAAAACATACTTAAAAATAGAAATAGGTATATTTGCTATATTAAAAAAAAAACAACATTTTAATATCAATTACGATTAATAAAATAAGTGCATAATATCTACATATATAACAACAATGAATAAATAAAACCAGTTTTTATACACAGACCCTCTTTATATCTACATAAAATTTCTTTAGATCGATAATATCCGTATGTCTCTGCTCAGGCAACAGTTCGTTAAACCACTTAACGCCAAGATACGTATAGTGGTTTTGTGCGTAGGCCGTTCTTTTTTTTGGTATATTTAGTATCACATTAAATCGATGAGTGGCTCTTATACAATCCGAAGCATGTACTCTATCGACAAAATACTCCCTGTAGATCTGCTTCAATGCATTTCTCTTATATATAGCATGCAGTGATGGGACATTTGCCTCGGTAAAGAGGCTAGTCGTAGGGTAGTCTCTGGGTTTATTTGAAATTATTTTTAAGATACTCCGCTGGATGATATATGAAGTTAAATACAAAAAAATATAAATACTCGTTTAACTTTTGTTTTTACTTAACGAATAAATTACAAATGTACAAATTCCATAATATTCCTTTTTTAAGAACCATTTTTGATTGAGACATTATCTCGTGTTATACTAATTCATAAAATATTGAATAACAAAGGTTCGAAAAATTTGTATGAAAACTTATTAATAATATAAATATAAGGATTATGAAAAATGTTTTTAAATAAATGAAAACTTACATAAAAACAAGAATGAAAAAACATGTAAAAGTAAATTAAGTTAGCTTTCCATGATTTTCCATATTTTTTTTGAAATATGGAAAAGAAAGAATATAAAAGTATTTAAATACATGATCAGTACAATTGCTTAATTTTATTCTTTAAGATATTATGTATAGGTATTTTTTTTTCAAGTCTAAGAATCGACGAGAAAACTCAATTGTGATCAAATATACCTATTCTTGAACTGCGAAAGATGGACTCTGTCAGCGCTAATGGATCTATTCTGCAAGCCAGAAACTGGGAAACAAAGGATTCAGTCGGCCTTCGCGGCTCAGTTGGTTCGGTATCTGACTGCTGATCCAAAGGTCCCGGGTTCGATTCCCGATGGAGACATGGTTTTTAATTGTGTTTTCAGTTCATCTGTCAGACGATCAATGAATGAATGAATGAATGAATGAATGAATGAATGAATGAATGAATGAATGAATGAATGAATGAATGAATGAATGAATGAATGAATGAATGAATGAATGAATGAATGAATGAATGAATGAATGAATGAATGAATGAATGAATGAATGAATGAATGAATGAATGAATGAATGAATGAATGAATGAATGAATGAATGAATGAATGAATGAATGAATGAATGAATGAATGAATGAATGAATGAATGAATGAATGAATGAATGAATGAATGAATGAATGAATGAATGAATGAATGAATGAATGAATGAATGAATGAATGAATGAATGAATGAATGAATGAATGAATATAAGATTGAGGTTTCTCTTAAACGGCGCTAAATAGACGAATTATTATCTAAGCCATAGTAAAAATAATTGATGACATATATTTACAAATTTTATGTCTCAATTGAGACGAAACAGGAGATGGCGAATGTGAGAGTGGAATATGGAGGATAAGGTACAAGCATGAGCTGGAAAACTGTCACAGCGATCCTAACATAATTAAATATATAATAATACATCGACTTCGATGGTTGGGCCACGTCCAGCGAATGGAGGAAGGCCGAACCCCAAAAAAGATTATCGACACACGACCAGGGAGTTATGGAGAGACCCAAGCAGAGGTGTATGAATGGCATTTAATAAGATTTTAGAAAAAATGGCAAACTGGAGAGAGCAGGCGATGTACCGTCATGTATTATGGAGGAGCCCACAGTGGACTGTAATGATGATTATGAATGAACAAACAGGAATATATTAATATATTTTATAAGAGAACTGGAAATCAGGCACCAACAGGTCGTAAGCCCTGTAGGTGCCTGGTTTCCTGGTTCTTCTATCAATATAATATATTCCATTTTCATCCATTGTCAAAAAAATAATATTGATTTTAACAACACAATAGCAACGCAAATCTAATTTCAAATAAATATTAATGCTAGTATATTATTAAAAAATACTTGCTTATATTTGGTGACTGGCGCATTTCATTAAAGGTACATTGTCAGAATAATGCTCTATAAGCTAGAAACTAGAGGTTATCCAACTGTCGATTTGTTCAGGAGAACTTTGTTCTCTTAACATATCGACAATGTATCAAGCCAGAATACGCGAGAATTGTATGGAGAGGTCTACTTTTTTCATGGATTTTCCAACTTTGAAGTCAAAAAACACCAACTTAGAGGCTTCGCAGCATATATGTTCCATACACGGATTTACTCAGAATTCGGAGTAGAACATTTCGTGTGTCTGTGTGTCTGTGTGTGTGTCTGTGTGTCTGTGTGTGTGTGTGTCTGTGTGTCCGTCCCCCCCTTATAACTTTTGATCCGCTCAATTTACAGAGCCTAAAATTTCAGAATATATAAACAGTTACAGGCCTACAAAACTTTTATACTCGGAATTTTGAATTTTTGTTTCAGTCAGGGGTTATCAACTTTTGAATTTTTATTTTATTTTTCCATATATCTCAGAAACCATAAACGGTAGAACGCTGAAAATTGGTACAAACATAGACAAATACAAAATCTCAAATTAGTTTTTTCAAAAAAATTCCAGGGTTTCTCAAACATTTTTTATTAAGAAAAATATTTTTTTTATGATAAATTTATGAGTTTAACTGCCTATATTTCCAAAACTTTTACAATTATCGAAAAAAGCCGAAACACCCCAACTAGATAATTTAATTTTCTATAAAAAATATTAACATTGTAGTAGAAGATCTCAATTTTTTTTTAACAATTTTTTTAAAAATTGAATTTAGTGACGACATCGCTTCATACATTTTGTATGGCAGTCGCCTATACACAATATGTAAGAAGACTTAATAGTTTGTTACTTCATCTCCAAACATACATACATACCATCATGCAATTTGCATATTCTGGGTAGGAAAAAGGATCTTCTTCCATACTATCCTATCTTGACATACATACCTACATATGTTGTATAGAAAACAAAATATCTGAAAATATTCAATAATTTGTATCTATGGGTTTATAGTTTGGTACATATTCTTCAACTATACATACTATCGCTATCGACAGTTGGATCTCATGTGTTACATGCAACTAGTACGAATATACAAATATTCAAGTCTAATATAACCAATAGAAATATTATCAAGTAGGTATTATTTTCCATTTATAACATATAAGTCTATCATAAATTATCGATCAACAAACAAAATTTAATTAAGATTAATGTTTCAGAACCACGGAATTAAACATTTATAATTTAGGTACAAAAGAGAAAAGTTACTAACAGTGTTGTACTCGGGCATTTGTTCAATTTGCTTTATAATCTCGTCCAAACGTTCTACTGGTATGACACTATTAATGACAATTTTATCCAGAATTTCTTTAATTTTGTCAGTTGAAATTAACTTGAGAAGGTCCTGCAATTCCTTGGGCGGCCAAACACCAGACCCATTGCCCACACACAAGACGGTGAGAATCAACAAGGTTGTTTTCATTTTGAACAAGTCGCGTACTTGAATAATTGTTTCCGCTAATACTACAGTCGGTTTTATAGAAAAAAAACTCGATAACAACTCAACGATAAACTGCAACCGTATAAAAAACCATTTCACAGTACATTCAATAGTAATTGCACTATTTAAGCGCAGCAAAATAAGTGGCATTTCATTCATGGAAACTACTATTTTAGACGAGCAGATGGCAGAACAGCTAACACGCTGGATTAAAATCCAGTTGTCAAAAGTTTCGACCAATTTCGTTCACCTTCAGTGCAAGCATAGTTTATTAGCTTTAGAAACGTATAAGGATGTATGTACATATATTAAGTACATGTTTCAAGGACATGAATTACGAAAGTGAGTTGTGAAATCACGCGCAGGGGCGTGCCTAGAATCTCCAGACTAAGCAAACCTTGAATGGAAATTGGGAAATGTCAAATATTTAAGGTTTTCTCTTCTTCTTTAGGTTAAGGTTTCTTCTTTGTTCATTGCAGTGGTCATGAAAAATATTTTTCAATCACATTCCAAAATAATATGTACATATTGTGGGCCTGAAAATAATTATATTTATGTTTTAATACCTGGATCTTGTAGTATGCTTGCGATAAAAAAAATCAAAAATAATTATGATTTATTTCAAAACGACAGTTTTTCTAAACTTTTATTTAATATTTTTTTGTGTATTTCTTTACATATTATATGTATATGCAAGCCAAGGTTTTCGGCTTCTATAAGCTATTCCGCTACTGCAGTATGGTGTAATATTAAATTTTGTGTCTTATGTTGATACAGCCTAATTTATAAAAGGTTCTATCGCCTTCACATAAATATCCATATTATTTATGTTTAAAGTGCATTGACTTAGAGCTGATCATTTTTTTCCATGTATAAATTTGAGGCTATTTACAGTCTAATTTATTGATCACTTTTTAATTTATTCATGATTATTTTTATTGATCACTATAATTTATAAGATTAGCAAAAAATAACTATATTTTAAACTTTGTTTACACCACGTATCGATTGAATTTGCGACTGGTTTCGGAACTAATCGTTCCCTCCTTATTCAGAATGTGACTGTGTGCTTAAAAGAAGGCTATGTATTTGAATATTGGTCGGAGGTCATTAGGGGCGGGTCTTAAAATACGATAATTGCGTGCAAAAATGTACACTTTTTAGACAGATTTAATTTAGAAAATTTTGTATAAAAAAAAACATTATTGAAATATATTTAATAATTCAACATTTTTATCACATTTTTAATTATCTCAATAGAGACGAAGTTGGAATATTTATTGTAGGAGAACCGGGAAATCAAGGCACCTACAGGGCTTACGACCTGTCATCGGCTGGTTTACGTGATCACTTTATGCGCTTGCGCAACGTTCACCAATTATGCCTTTTTAATGAGATCCCTATCAATTCAATTTTGGAAGTTCTATATATTGTAATACTGAAATTCTTTTCGCTTGAAAATAAGGAATTTTTACTACAGCCATCTGTGGGTGAAATTATGAACAACAATCTTATTATTTTTTATTTATTTTGTTGTAACGCCATCTATTGAGCTCAATAGATGGCGTTACATTGCGTCAAGTATACTGGAACATGCACGCACATAAATTATATTTTTAGCGTTACATTGCGTCAAGTATACTGGAACATGCACGCACATAAATTATATTTTTAGCGTTACATTGCGTCAAGTATACTGGAACATGCACGCACATAAATTATATTTTTAGCGTTACATTGCGTCAAGTATACTGGAACATGCACGCACATAAATTATATTTTTAGCGTTACATTGCGTCAAGTATACTGGAACATGCACGCACATAAATTATATTTTTAGCGTTACATTGCGTCAAGTATACTGGAACATGCACGCACATAAATTATATTTTTAGCGTTACATTGCGTCAAGTATACTGGAACATGCACGCACATAAATTATATTTTTAGCGTTACATTGCGTCAAGTATACTGGAACATGCACGCACATAAATTATATTTTTAGCGTTACATTGCGTCAAGTATACTGGAACATGCACGCACATAAATTATATTTTTAGCGTTACATTGCGTCAAGTATACTGGAACATGCACGCACATAAATTATATTTTTAGCGTTACATTGCGTCAAGTATACTGGAACATGCACGCACATAAATTATATTTTTGGATGCTCTTATATGTCCAGGGGGCGTGAGACAAACACACACAAAACTAATGCCATATTTGAATTCAGACCATCGAATTAATATTAAATCAGCTCCAAAAACCCCGGCATCAAAACTACTTTTGGCACGGGTATTTTTTTTTTGTTTAAATCACCAATATTTAATTAATCAAAACACATTTCTTTAATAACGTACTGTTTGAAGATGCGTGCTGAACAAAAGGGCTTCAATCTGAGGTGAAGGTCTTGAGATTTATTACTAAAATGCGGAGAAACTTTTAAATAGGAGACATCGTCAGGCTGGAGTAGATAAAAAAGGAGAGACCATGCAGCAAGAATTAACAGTAAGAGGTTCGCTTATACAGCAGCCAAAGTCACCTCTAGACGCCGCGCGTCTACTTAGAAAACTACCGAAGGTATGGAAGGACGGCTGGACCTCATTAATCTGTCTCAGATATCAACATATTTATCAAAAGAAAAATATAAAGAGGAAGACATTTCGTTGAAAACTACGATTCAAAATAATAATAACAAATGTTGTTTTATTTTAAACTTTATTGAGAATGTTGAAGTAACCAAGAGAATCCTGGATTAATTGGAAAACTTCGGTTAGGTTAGATTAGGATAAGTTAAGGTAAGGTTTGGTTCGAGTTTTATTTACTAAATTAAATTTATTGATTATAAATTTATCTCTGATTATATTGAATCTGTTTATGACTTTTAATTTTATTTTTTGTAGTCAACATTAACTTAATCCCAGCCATAGAAATTCTTGACGAATGCAATCAACTTGTCGATTTCGAGACCTTTTTCCAATAAGACATTGTAGATGTCGACAACTTTTGGATTGTCAGCGATACCCTTCACGAATCCTCTGAGCGTCGGATTCTCCCTTATTTGCTTGTCGAGATCTTTGAAACTCGGACTGCCTACCAACTTGCTCATGTACAGATCAATCAATTTGTCGAAAGGAATCAGCGATTTTATTTTTTCAACGATGTCTTTCAGAGATCTGGTGGACGATCTGGATGGCGAGGGACCTGGTATTCCCAGAAAATTGTGGAGAGCTTCAATCCATTCCTTGATGGGAAGGCCGTTGACTGTCAGATACTCAATTACCTAAAAAAATGTAAAATCACAAAAACACTGCATGCCTTGAGTTCAAGAACTAATGGATGATTCAATGCCGGTTTGAGCAAGTAATGGAATTTTTAAAAGTATATACAGAAACTTAATTACGGAATGGAATTTAAGTAAGTCATAGATTGAATAGAAACGGCGAAAAGATGTAGCGCTCAACAGATTAATTGTGTATTACAATATACATAATTGTACGGATTTATTAGGCATTATACCTATAATAAACATTACAAAAAAACGTGTACTTTCCAAAGATAAATTTCTATACCAGACTATAACAACAATGCTTCCTTGGACATTTCATCTTTCCACTTGTCATACCAATCATGCACAGAATCAATTTGTTTGCCAAGCTTGCGCAATATAAATACAGTTCAGTTTTCAATGATATTTGTGATTTCACGTTGCGTGTACAAAATTATATTATCTCTCAACAAATGTAGGTACTTAAAATTGTCATTCATATAATATTGAATTCTTTGTGTGTGGGTATGTTTTTTTTGTTTTGTATTTTTTTTAATATTCCTTATATTATATTCAAGTATTCTGATTAAAAAGATCCTATTTATTTTGAAATTTTAATTACAGTATTTTATGGGGTATGCTTTTCTAACTATTGTATTAAAATTTTGAGGTAGAGCAGACATAAAAGGCGCTATTAGAAGGAACACGTGGTTATGATCATTCGAGTGAGCCTGGAAGATCACCATCCCATGACCAAGACCTTTTGTCAAACAAATCACTGATTTATTATTATAAGATGAAGAAATAGAAACATTATTTTATTTCTGATAAAACTATTTTCGTCTCCTCATTTCCAAACGGTTCACCTATCGTAATACTCAATCATAACGCTGTTTGCCTTTATCTAACTCGTAAGGGACATGGCATGATTGTACGTATTTAGTAAATAAGATACTTACGGGTTTATATTCGGGTAAAAGTTCGATTTCTTGCACCAACGATGAAAACTTATCACTGAGAATGTATTCAAAAACCATTTGGAGCTCTGGATCGCTCAAGTGACCAACGATAACCATCCATATTTGGTCGATAGGAATCAAGTTTTTAAAGTCTTCGAAATCGTCGTTCAAATTTCTGGTCTCCAAGGGACCAGCCAGGGTCCCATGTCCCACGCACAAGACGGCGAAAATAAAAAAGACCACTTTCATATTGACAAAGACAAACGAACGACTGACTTAACAGTTATGGTCGTTTTTATACTTATAGGAAAATGTCGAGTGCATTTTGTATTGGTAACGCATTGTATCTCTTTTGATCTGTATCTGCGAATTTTGATGATAAGACACTGTCGAAGATACACGCAATAGATAGATAGGTAATTTTGTATAAAAGAATATCATAAAATATCTATTTAAGTAACATGAATTTAAATAATTATTTTTTCGGTGATAGTGCAAATAGTGTACTTTACATACATTACTTTTAATTTATATTTACACATTTATTTCAATTTATATATACCGAACTTTCTCAATAGGTACCTACATATATTACTTAATACTTTATACGCCGAAATGAATATTTAATGCCATCCATTGAATAAATTTTAAGAACGTTTAATGAATCCTGCTCTTAAAACTTTGGTGATACTCGCTCTATACCCAAAAACAATTATTCCAAAGGTATATGTATCATACACTGCGCCTTTTTACTTTTTAGACACATGTGATTATTTATTGTACCTGTCGTAAATGTAGACATGATATTGAAAAGTTTTTAAGATTATTAACACTGAATTCGTAATGCAATCCACAATAACTTTAAACAGATCTTAATGAAAAATAGGTACTGTTTGGAAAAAATCAATTGTTTTCTTCATACATTTTTCAATATGTCGTGTCTTCTTGGATCGTTTGACGTCATATTATGTATACTTAAATTGTAGGTATAATAATGAACACTTGTATTCAGGATATTTCTTTTATTGAGAATAAAAGACCGACAAAGTACCTAAATGTGAATACCGAACTATTGATATGAGAAACGTAAAACGAAGAGCGCGCTCTACCGCGCGTTCCTCACATTTATATATTGTGTATTTGGGGTGGGGTGTTATCTATAGAATCCAATATACCACACTTGTTTCGACATCTGACTGCTGAGTCAAAAGTTCTGGGTTTGATTTCCGAAGGAAACACAGTTTGTTGCTGTGAAACCATATTCTTGATTTCGCAAGTCTCCATGCAGAATTTGTAATGTTAGCTGCCCGAGAGTAATTACAAAAAAAAAAAAATATACCTACTCTAGTTTGCTACAAACATTATATTCATGATATCAGCAAGTGGTATCATGAAATAGTTTCGGTTATTGATAGTTATTACCGCTAGTATAATTCAAGAGCATGTAAACTTGTATTATACAGAAAAATAAGAGATTAATTCAGTCTTCCATTCTGCTAGTATAATTCAAGAGCAAGTATTCTTGTTTTATACAGAAAAATAAGAGAATCATTCTGTCTTCCATACCGATAGTATAATTCAAGAGCATGTAAACTTGTATTATACAGAAAAATAAGAGAATCATTCAGTCTTGCATGCCGCTAGTATAATTCAAGAGCATGTAAACTTGTATTATACAGAAAAATAAGAGATTCATTCAATCTTCCATAAACGCAAATCCAAAAAAAGTGTTAATCCAACTGTCGATTTGTTCAGGAGAACTTTGTTCTCTTAACATATCGACAATGTATCAAGCCAGAATACGCGAGAATTGTATGGAGAGGTCTACTTTTTTCACGGCTTTTCCAACTTTGAAGTCAAAAAACACCAACTTAGAGGCTTCGCAGCATATATGTTCCATACACGGATTTACTCAGAATTCGGAGTAGAACATTTCGTGTGTCTGTGTGTGTGTGTGTCTGTGTGTGTGTCTGTGTGTGTGTCTGTGTGTGTGTCTGTGTGTGTGTCTGTGTGTGTGTCTGTGTGTCCGTCCCCCCCTTATAACTTTTGATCCGCTCAATTTACAGAGCCTAAAATTTCAGAATATATAAACAGTTACAGGCCTACAAAACTTTTATACTCGGAATTTTGAATTTTTGTTTCAGTCAGGGGTTATCAACTTTTGAATTTTTATTTTATTTTTCCATATATCTCAGAAACCATAAACGGTAGAACGCTGAAAATTGGTACAAACATAGACAAATACAAAATCTCAAATTAGTTTTTTCAAAAAAATTCCAGGGTTTCTCAAACATTTTTTATTAAGAAAAATATTTTTTTTATGATAAATTTATGAGTTTAACTGCCTATATTTCCAAAACTTTTACAATTATCGAAAAAAGCCGAAACACCCCAACTAGATAATTTAATTTTCTATAAAAAATATTAACATTGTAGTAGAAGATCTCAATTTTTTTTTAACAATTTTTTTAAAAATTGAATTTAGTGACGACATCGCTTCATACATTTTGTATGGCAGTCGCCTATACACAATATGTAAGAAGACTTAATAGTTTGTTACTTCATCTCCAAACATACATACATACCATCATGCAATTTGCATATTCTGGGTAGGAAAAAGGATCTTCTTCCATACTATCCTATCTTGACATACATACCTACATATGTTGTATAGAAAACAAAATATCTGAAAATATTCAATAATTTGTATTTATGGGTTTATAGTTTGGTACATATTCTTCAACTATACATACTATCGCTATCGACAGTTGGATCTCATGTGTTACATGCAACTAGTGTTAAAAAAATAAATTATTAATCATGAATGAACATAATTAATAACACTTATTCACCACAATATTTATATATATATATATATATATATATATATATATATATATATATATATATATATATATATATATATATATATATATATATATATATATATATATATATATATATATATATATATATATATATATATATATATATATATATATATATATATATATATATATATATATATATATATATATATATATATATATATATATATATATATATATATATATATATATATATATATATATATATATATATATATATATATATATATATATATATATATATATATATATATATATATATATATATATATATATATATATATATATATATATATATATATATATATATATATATATATAATTATTCTGTACGTGTGTATGTCACTGAACTCCTCCTAAACGGCTGATAATATTTCGATGAAATTTTTAGTGTGTGTTTGTGTGAGTCCCTGAATGGTTTCTATTCACAAAATGGAATTTAAACATTGATATAATAAAAGGAAAATAAAATACATGATTTTTTATAACTTTAAATTATAATAGGGGGCGCTTATGTCGAATTAGCAATGTTTAGTTTTTTCCATCTGACAACACTAATAAATCTGACCATGTATTGTAATTATATACGAAATGACAATCAATCTAACCTCAAAGTGTTTAGGGGCTCATCGAACAAGAAAACGTAATTTTGCTCAGTGAATAATAACGTCCATAATGATTCAATTATATGTTACCATTATTTTTTGTTTCACAAAATTTCCTACCTATCTAACATAAAAATCGGTCAAGCCGTTTCGGAGGAGTTCGATAACAAACACTGTGACACGAGATTTTTATATATAAGATATTAAGTACCTATCTAACATTTCCTACCTATCTAACATAAAAATCGGTCAAGCCGTTTCGGAGGAGTTCGATAACAAACACTGTGACACGAGATTTTTATATATTAGATTATATACTGAACTTAAATTTTCTGCATATTATACATGTCTTTACTCATTACAATTCTGTGTTTCTTTATCTAACTTATCTCAAAAACAATAACAATAAGCCTACAACAATGTTATGAGTAGTTAGCCCATGACCATATCAATGTAGATGTCATATTAATAATTATTCAACATAAAATTAGAATACTTCAGTAAACTAAATTTAATTTGCTATAAAAATATGTTCTCTAAAAGGAGTTTTCAAGTATGCTAGCTCTCCGCGGGCCGGACAATATCTGTCCGCGGGCCGGATGTGGCCCTCGGGTCGTAGTTTGGAGACCCCTGTCTTAGACTATACACTATACATACTTATTACAATTAACGAACAAGCAATTCTTAGATATTTTACAATTACATAATCCTCGGACTTCGTGGCTCAGTTGGCAAGGTATCGGACTTAAATCATAATCCAACACTGATCCAAATGTGCCGGGTTCGATTCCCGGTGGAATCGTTATTAATTGTGTTTTCAGTCTGAATCTGTGAGACGATATAATATATCGTAAGTCTCCAGAATGTGGCAACTTGTTATTGGGTGCGTGTTAAAATAATATTTGACATAGTACCTGTTGGTTGCCTGAGAAGCAATATTAATTAATAAAATAAATAAATATGGGTATATTTACTGCTCAAAAATGAACATTGAAAATAAGAGTCCTCAATGACATCTTTTGAGAAGTGATGTCAACAATAAAAACTTCTATCTGTATATTTTTGGTTGGTTCATTAGTGAAAAACTTCATGGATATCACCAACAGATGGCACCAGAATACCTACTTCTTTGTTTTAAGAACACACGGTGATAGATTAATCTTTTTTAGAACTTTGGGTTCAATTCCCATGACGAATTAAAAAAGTTTTCAACATTAAAAACAAAAAAATGTTCACCAACCATATCCATTTTTGAATAAACTACTAGTTTATTATATTCGTTATTTATCCAACTGTCGATTCGTTCATGAGAATTCAATTCTCTTAATGAATCGACATTATTAAGCCAAGATGCGTGTACGAAGGAAAATTTTGTATGGTGTAGTGGACTTTTTGCAAGCTAATAACACCAACTAGAGGCCTCGCATCATATATGTTCCCATACATGGATTTACTCAGAATTCGGAGTAGAACATTTAATGTGAGTTTTGTGTGTGTGTGTGTGTGTGTGTGTGTGTGTGTGTCTGTGTGTGTGTCTGTGTGTGTGTGTGTCTGTGTGTGTGTCTGTCTGTGTGTCCGTCCCCCCCTTATAACTTTTGATCGGCTCAATTTACAGAGCCCAAATTTTTGGAATATATAAACAGTTATAGGCCTAAAAAAATTTAATACTCAGAATTGTGAATTTTTGTTTCAGTCAGGGGTTATCAACTTTTGAAATTTTGATTTATTTTTCCATCTTCTTCTTCTTCTTCGATGGCGCTACAGCCCAAATCGAGCCTTGGCCTCCTTCAACAAGCGCCTCCAACCTCCTCTATCCTCAGCCGCCGTTCTCCAGTTAGGGACCTGCAGG
This sequence comes from Molanna angustata, assembly GCA_963576475.1. Classification (NCBI taxonomy): domain Eukaryota; kingdom Metazoa; phylum Arthropoda; class Insecta; order Trichoptera; family Molannidae; genus Molanna; species Molanna angustata. The sequence goes on from OY754980.1 coordinate 9,291,546, forward strand.
AGCTTTTCTGCAACCGTAAAAGCTAGAACGCTGAAAATTGGTATAAACATAGACAAATACAAAGTCTCAAATTAGTTTTTTTTTAAAATTCCAGGGTTTCTCAAACATTTTTTATTAAGAAAAATATTTTTTTTATGATAAATTTATGAGTTTAACTGCCTATATTTCCAATTTTTTTTAAATATCAGAAAAAGCCGAAAGACCCCAACTAGAAAATTTAATTTTCTATAAAAAATATTAACATAGTATTAGCACATCTCAATTTTTTTTAACCATTTTTATAAAAATTGAATTTAGTGACGACATTGCTTCATACAATTTGTATGGAAGTAGCCTACTCACAATATCTAAGAAGACTTAATAATTTGATACTAATCTCCAAAAATACATACATACCATCATGCTGTTTTCACATTCTGGGTAGGATCAAAGGACTGACCTCCATACTATCCTATCTTGACATACATACCTAGGTACATGTGTTGTATAGAAAACCAAATATTTTAAAATATTAAATAATTTGTATTTATGGGTTAATAGTTTGGTACTTATTCTTCAACTGTACATACTATCACTATCGTCAGTTGGATCTCATGTATTACATGCAACTAGTAATAGCAAAAAAATACCTACCTACATAAAATGAATACATTTGAATTTTCTTTAATATTTAAGAGTGTTTTCAGAATTGAACCCATTGAAAATAAAAAAAATACTTTCTAAATTTACTGGCAATGCAACTCCCATTTCAACTACAAAAGTCAGGGGGACCATCATGGTAGCCCCAATAGAAAAGAAATGTCATGGAAAGGGAAAACGAGGAAGAGGCAGACCACCGGCGCCGGCGACACGGTGGACGAGTATCAAGAGGGAGCTGGTTGCATAAGGTGTCTTACAGGAGACTTACCCAGAGTCGAAGATCATGGCGGCTGTTGACTAGGAGGCCCTACCCTGGATAAAGAGGACCAGGAAATGATGATGACAACATTTTGTTTTACGTTTGTTTTTACGTTGCAAATGACGTCTAAGAAATTATGTACGTAAAAATATTTGCATTGTAGCACTTGAAAACTTAACAGTTAATATTTTCTAAACTATTAATATTTTCAGAATTAACTTCGTGGCAAGTTTTGAATAATATTATTTCTTTTATACTCTGTTCACCACGAACGAAATACATAATATATGCGACTGGTTTCAAAATGATTTCTTCTTTCTCAAGACCTTGTCGTACAAAATTAATTTACTGTTTCAACCTAAAATGTTTTGAATAAATGAATTTATATTCAAAAACTAAAATGGTTACAATAAATTAATTAACATTTTAAACCTATGTTTAAAATAATAGATTTATTTATAAACCTAAAATATTTAGTATAAATTAATTTATTTGATAAACTTAAATGGTAAGGTTAAATGAATTTACATCTTTAACCAGAAATAATTAGAATTAATGAGGTGTGTGTAAACAAAAATATACATAAATAAAAAGGAGGTATATGTTTTATTTATGTAATATTATTGTTTAGTAGGTATGTATTAGGTATGCATAAATGAAAAGTTGATCAATTTAATTCGATTTTTTATGTATTGGTAGGTATATAATATAATCCGAAAATAAAATAATGAAAAATTTGTACAATTTAGAAGTCATAGATATATTGTATAAGAAATATGGAGTTTCAAAAATAATAAAATTTTGTAGAAGTGAGCCTCAAGGTATCTAGTGGATGAAGATTCTAATTAATGAAGCAGGATTGAGAAGAGAAATTGCATCCTACAACAAATGCGATATTATTCCAATTTAGTTGAATCCAAAGAAGTCTTTCAATAGTTGAAGGAAAGCATCAACATCAAGTCCGATCTCCTTTAGCCTTGCATATACTTCTTGGATCGTCTTGTTTGCTTTCAGCGCTTCGATGAAGTCCTTGAAGGTTTTGCTCTGTAGTTTGTCAACCAACGCCTTGAATTCTGGGCTGGTCTGAAGCTTCTCGTAGTACAGGGCTTTGAGATCTTCGATCGGGAGGATGCTTCTGATTTCCTCGATCATGTCGTTGAGGGTCTTGGTGGAGCGAACTGGGAAGAATGGAGGCAGACCAATCAGTTCATGGAGGGAATTGATCCAATCGCGTACTGGAAGACCAGCATCGTTCAAATAGTCGACAACCTGAAAGAAACAATATATAATATTTAAATATACATACATATAAGGATAATTATGGTGAAATATTAATAGGTTTTTGGAGTTCGTTACTCACATAATAATATAAATATTTAACAAAAAATATTAACAAATCAAATCACATAATAGTAAAAAAAAATAAATAAAAAAAAACAAGAGTGGTGGCAGTGTGGTTAGCGCGCTGAGTTAGTAATCCAGTGGTCGCGAGTTCGAATTATGCCACGACCGATTTCGTTCACTTATAACACAAGCATTTATGTTTAGTTTAGGGAATGTATGAGGATGTATATGAACTTGTATCAAGGAAATATTCAATCTTTTTAAAGGAAAAATATATATACATAAATGAAAAAAATTCGAGGACACACTTTGAAACGTTGAATGAAAAAAAAAGTCACGTCAGTTCGTAGATTGTTAACATTAATACTGCCAATGTCAAATTCATAATGTCAAAAGCACTTGTTTTATACAGCAAACAAATTCATATACAGACCATACAACATGATCTATTTTGCATAAAAATTGCAGTTTGAATGAAATAATCTATTTTGTACAAATATCAATTGAATCAAGTTGGAAATAAACAAATTCTGAAGGTTTCAGAGCTCTAACTGGTCGGAAAGTTGGTTAAAAATCAATTGATAAATTCCAGTAACGACAGACATGTGAAGTTCAATAAAAAATTGTAATAACCACATAATTTAAAACTAAAAATCATATATAAAGAACTAAAGAAACATTTATAATAATTAAATCAACATGAAAATAATATTATAAAAATATATATGTACATTGATAAAAATATATACATATTATTGATTGATTAATTTTAAGAACCTACCTATATGTTAGTTTTAAATTTAATTTGAAGTACCTATCTATATATTTATTTTAAAATAAATCAAAATATTGCAAAGTATAGTCTGTCTATTGTTCATAATAATACATGTATGGTTATTTAAGTTGTATTGAATGAAGTATGTAGGTACGAATTGTCAATATAATTGACCAAGATCCCATGACCGTATAAGGATATAAGGATAGCAAAACATATAACAGCGATTGGATGGTATGAACTATGAGTAGTGGTAGTTGTGGTAGATAACAAACTTCAAAGTATGTAAAATTGTTATTGAAATGAGTTTTTTTTTATCTTTCTTCTTCCGTTTTTTTAACGTCTTCCATATATTGTGGTTTGTGAAGACCTCACGATACACATTTGAAGTTCAAATGAACGATTCCGAGTGACAGTAATGTTCCTTTTGATTGTCATTTGCCCTAAACGCAACCTGTACGGAACATATCACAAGGAAAATAACTATTAATTTATTATACTTAAAAGGTGTCTGTCAGAGGATTTCCACCAACCATCATCGGTGTGGTAATCTTACACAGAAAAAATCAGCCTCTGTACGTTAGTTTGGTGGTCACGAGGTTCTTGCTCTATAGCCAACATTCGATAATGGATACGGTACTCAAAAATAATGTGATAGTATAAAAAGCAATAAATATAAAAATAAACATACCACGATATATTCAGGAATGCTTTCAACTTCAAGCACTAAAGCTTTGAATTCATCACTGAAAATGAAAGCGATGACTTCTTGTACTTCTGGATCTTGCAAGTGCTTGACGACGATCGCAGTGATATCGTCAACTGGAATCAACGCCACAAAGTCCAGATAGTCATCGTACAACGTCCTGGTCTGTGCAGGCTGTATAACAGCAGCCTGGGAGAAACCAACGATGGCCAAAACTAAGAAAACAGCCTTCATCTTGCCTAACTGAGTCGAAGATATCAACATTTGTCAGTGGTTTTATACATTTTTTGAAACGAGATTAGGATCTTGATTAAAAATTATAATGCATGCTAGAAAAGATAAAAATATATCTTCAAAGCTAGCAAGATTAAGATAAAAAAACGTATATATTATCAGCAAAAAATATATTATAATTTTAACACACTTGGTCATAATATGTCTAAATCAACGGGAGACCGTGGATAAAAGGATTTTATACGCGCGGTGTGACGTAATGAGTCCCGTATAAATGCAGTCTCATATAGGTACTAAAATTCGGATAGCCTAGTCTTCACACCATTTTTTTAAACATAACCTATAAAAGTTTGGTAAATATACCAATTTAGTTATTATTTACATATTTTAGTTACTTAGTTATTATTTACATATTTTAGTTACTTTTTTTAATATATAATGCAACTGGCTCACGCCAGTCGCAATTGTAACTGCAAACAAACCTAACCAACCTATTTTTACCAAACTTTTGTAGATTATGTTTAAAAAAATGGTGTGAAGACTAGGCTATCCCTAAAATTCAGACGGATAGATTTAGACGAATCAGAATAGGACATATTTTGTAGTGATGCGTGTTGAGCAAAAGTCTAAGACCATGACTAGGGTTGGAAGACAGGACCAAAAGTCTTCATTTTCTTTGCCCTTTCCTACATTAGGAAGGTTAGTTCTCCAAATACTCCGACGTCAGGATAATGTATCCAGGGCGGTAAGTCTGTTCAAACCGGCGAAATCAAAACCCTCACGATTACCCATATCATGGATAAAATTATTATATAATGGAGTTCTATAATATCTTTAGATGTCACAGATCTCCATAAGATAATTATATCCATGATATGGGTAATCAAGAGGGTTTTGATTTCGCCCGTTGGACCAGACATGCGCCCTGGGCTGGAAGTTAGGTTTTCTTCATTAACTTAGTCATGTTTTTCCACCATATAGTTTGCACTACAAGATATTCCTGCCTTCTGATCATATGCTCTTACTATCAACCATCTTCTGCCCTTGTATGTCCACTGATAAACATTCTCCTCCTCTCCTACTTCGCTCCTCTCGTTCCCGTGCGATTCCCATTAACTGAGGTTCAACGTATCTTTTGATGTCGTCCATCCATCTGTTAGGTAGTCTCTGTCTATTATCTTTCATTTTTGCAATGTATTCTGCCCATCTCCACTTTTGTGTTGCTATTCTCTCAACCACATTGGATAATTTGGTCTGATGGTCTGATTGTGTTGTCAGACCAATTGTTCAAATGCAAAATTTCATGCTTCTTACATTTCCATCTTTCTGAATATCGTATACATGGTCGAGACGATGCATGAATGTTAATGATGCGATGAATGTGTGTGAAGATTGAAAAAAATGGCGTTCTGCCTAGTCCGTGAGAGATATGGCTTGAGTGATGTATAAATTTAAAATTTTATAATCCTGATATTTTTGGCAGAAATTGCCTACGGGCAATATGTCATTAGTGTACGGACATTATTTATTGATTTAATATTGCTTCCCGGGCAACTCACAGGTACAATGACAAATGTTAATTTAACACGCACGCAAGAACATGTTGCCACATTCTGGAGACTTGCGATATTAATCGTCTCACAGATCCAGACTGAAAACACAATTTAAAAACTGTGTTTCCACCTGAATTCGAACCCGGGACCAAATTTTTTCAAATTTAGAATAATAATAACAAATTTGCTGTCCATTACTTTTGTTTCTTGCTAACTTTTACTAACATTCACTTATCTTTCAATCCACGGGCGTCCACTTCGATCTGCTGAACGTACTTTACTATCTATTCCTATTCATAGTTCTGATTTTTTTGCACTTCATTCGAAGTAATTTCATCTAGACTATGGAATAGTCTAAGTCCTGATATTACATCGTCTATCTCACTAAACATCTTCAAGAAAAGGCTAAAGCAAAAATATTTATCTGACAGCACCTGATTACATCTTCCTCTCTTCTTCCTTTTCTAATACTTTAGTTTTCATATAATTGCTATGAATTGTTCTTATTCTTTGTTTGTTTTTACTTTTCTTATGCTATCTTTATTTATTTTATAATGTGATTTACTTATTGCCAAAATACACACTATTTTGTATATTTAACATTTACTCTGGTTGGTTGGAAGAAATTGCCATCGGGCAATAAGCTCGCCAGTGTACTATTATATGTACAGAAATAATTAAATAAATAAATAAACTATCCCGTTTTTTTCTTCTCTTCCTTTTTTGTTGCAATTTAAATAAGGGGGCAAGTATGGTCAACAGGCGGAATCAAAACCACTCATGTATACCCATATCATGGACATAATTATATTATGGAGTTCTATAACAACTAATTATAGAAATGCATAAGATAATTATATCCATGATATGGGTAGACATGGATGGTTTTGATTTCGCTGGTTGACCAGACTTGCCCCTCTATTTTACATAATGATATTCAAAGGTGAGTCGAGTTCATTCCGTCCCATCAGTCCCTTGCGTCCCTTGCGTCCCTTCGGTACCTTCAGTCCCTTCCATCTTCTTTTTCTTCTTCTTCTTTGTCAGCCATCTCTCCACTGCTGGATGTAGGCCTCCAATGAACTCCACCTCTCTCGGTCCTGTACTTCCCCCAGCCAACCGCTTCCCGCAACCGGAATGATATCGTCCCTTCCATCACTTCATGGAAAAAGTCAAATGACATTTATGTTCGTATTAATATGTCATACGATTATATTCCGTAAATTCTCTTGTGAGGTATTGAATAAACAAAAAGTTCAGTTCAGTGTTCGCTTCTGGATAGCCCACGTCGAACTCATGTATGACACCAGAATTTTCAAAATTGTCAAGACAGGTCAAGTGATTTAATATACGATGAAGAAGAAGAAAAAAACTTAAATTCAGAAACCGTCCCGGGTATACGCTTGAAAAGTTAAAAAGTTTCATTGCAATCGGATGAACGGTTTAGGAGCGCATACCATACATATATACATACATACATACTTGATTACTTACACGTATTAATTTTTATAAATATATGTAGATTCTTTTTTTTTCATTTGTTTCTTTGTGTGAACAATTTTATACTGTTTGAACGATATTTTTTTTTAATTATATTGCATAAATAAATAAATTGATAAATAATAAAAAAATAAATATAACAAAACTGTGAGGCACCACCGCGCGGTAGTGCTTCCATTTTTTATTATCATCGTTTTCGGGTAAGAACCGGGTAATCGAAAATTCAACAGGAAAAATAACATCTCACGTACAGCAATGATGTTCATCGTCCATTCTGAATGTTGCGTTTTAAGGTGAGACGTGACTGGTGCGTGGGAACACTCGCATGTTTCGTGATTTATTTTATGAGGAAATGCACACTCACATCCTGGTTAGGTATCGTGGGATATACCATTATGGTATAGATGAATGAGTATTCTTGTTTAAGAGAAAATATAAAAAAAAGTATATTTTATTTCATTTTATTCTGGAATATTAACAGTTAACATAATATAGAGTAAGTATAAATAATAATGAAAGATAAAATTAAACCAATTAAAAATAGGCTACGACTATTTACACGACTCAACCATAGACAAAAACCAAAAATAACCACAGAAAACGCAGATAAATCAAGTTATAAAAATATTTACCTTTGTTTATACTTTGTTATAATTTATTGTAGATCTCGATGAAAAAATGATTTATAAAATTAAGTTAATGTAATAAGATGCCAATATTATTTATTTTTTCTTCAAGTTGGTTTCCATGATGCATTTTTATGACCATTGAAAAAATGACAAAGGTAAATATTTTTGTATTTTGATTTATCTGCGCTTTCTATGGTTATAAATGATCTAAAAACATAGACGACGTCAGAAAATTTGTCGTGTAAATAGACACTTTTTGGCGAAAAAACGCTATTCCCGCCAATTCCGGTCGTAAAAATAGTGGCACCGTTAAAAATATTCCACTGATTAATATAGAAACTAATGACAGTCAAAACATATACTTTGGTGATGGGTGGTGAAGAAGGGAAGACTGGGAGGAAATGGGGAGGAATAATAAGGTGAAAATGAGAAGGAATTGAAAGGAGATTATATTAGTTAGCTGTTGAGTGTTTGAAATGATATTCAATAGCTACTTGTTTAATCGTTTGAACAGTTGAGTTAAAAATATCTTCTTCTTCTTCTTCCATTGGTTTTAGGCCGAAGTCCCGTTTTTTCAGTCGGAGACTGCCTCTTGTGATCTGGATGTCCAGCTGTCACTCTGGTCTGGTGACAGGAAAATTATTCGAAAAACAATTATTCGAATGCTCAATTTTACGAAAATCATTTTTACGAATGGCAATTATTCGAATCACATTTTTTCGAAAAACAATTTTCCGAACACACAATTATCAGAAATTACAATTGTTTGAATTTTTATAACGTTATGTTGGTAGTATTGTGAGAGGAATATACCATAGATTTTTATTATAATATACTAGATGAGAATTTTGTATGAATCGAAGTGAGGCATTTTTCCGGGGGATTTTTGACGTTGGATATATAGTATATTTTGAAAATTATTTCCCCAGTACCCTCAAGAGATACATATTTGAAATGAAGAACAGTTTTTATTTGCATATTTATTTTATTGCATGAGGTTTTTGAAATTTGAATTTGTTTAATGCTTTTCTTGTAAAATTAGTTTAAAAAAACCCTTTTTAATTTTTTTATTGTAAGTAACTACAAGGCCTACGAAGTAAATTTTTTCTTCAATCGAAAGAAAATATGAAAATCTACCGGATGGTTTTTTTTAATTTAATAATATTTTGATAACTATTATTTTTTTATTTATTCTTTGAAACACTCTCCTTCATATTCCATTCTATAAAATTGCTTTTTTTTTAGTTAATTTTTATTTTTCTATGTACCTATTGTAATTTTAATGTTGGTGTTTTCTGGATTTTGGATGTATTTTTTTTGTTCTTTCTTTATTTTGTTCTGAAATTGTGTCCTTTTTTATATATAATTGTTAATTGATTTGTTTTATATATTTTATAAGATTTATTTTATGTATTTTTTGTGAAGTATTCATATAATGTAAGCAAAGAGCTGCTGCTTTCCTAAACAAAAGCTTCTATGTAGCTTAAATTAGGAAAGGAAATATTAATATGTTGATATATGTAACCAAATATTTGTAATATAATGTATTGTATAATAAACAAAAAAAAATATATAAAAAAACCTAAATTTTACTTTTTCGTCACGAAAAAAAATTGTATATGACATTGAGAAGGTGTGTGATAATGGAACAGATTTTGATATGCTTCAACACTTCCTTCCACCAACAGTCAGCGATAGAGGCAATGAGACTCATGAAAATTTTACTCTCAGGGTCATGTTTTTAATCGTGAACCTATATGAAGACAAAATGAATTCAAACAATTGAATTAAATTAAATAAAAATATCAACTGAATATGAGAGATAATGATGTACTGCATTAGGAAGACAGAGAGATAACGCACTTTGAGATATTTACATTTTTATTGTAGAAATAAATTATAATACATGACTCTAAAATATCAAACTTTGTTTGTATAGTACCAACTATTTCCTATAAGAGGAAAATGAAAATTGAATATAAAAGTGAAACTTTTAAATATTTGTTATAAAAATAATGTTAAAGATTGAAACTAATATATAACATGAATTTACATCAAAATCAAACCAAACAAAATCTCTTTCATATCATACTCAAAATCATGATTTCAATCTATATTAGGTTCAAACATAATGGATTCACATTCATATATTCAGACAATAAAATCATAAAGGTATAACTCATCATACAGCTATGGAGTAAACATTATAAAACAATATCGACTCGCAGCATGAATAAGGAGATCCCCTCGATGACCAATATCTTCAAATGAATCCGGTTGTAGAAGATGTATTTAGATTTTAAAATTCTCGTGACTATTTGTATCTTGATCCCTCCATGTTACAATAAAATCCAAGTGAAGAAATTTGTTTGTGTCCAAGTAAAAATCCAAATGAAGAAATTGTCTCCGACAATTTCCTATATGTGACTCCTTTGTCGTCAGTTATAAAATTTTAGGTTAGGCAGAATTAAATGTCGTACATTTCATCGTCGTGTATATGCAAGCATGGTAATTGCAAAATAATATCCAAATAAAATATATTTCCAATGGAAAACTAAATGGAATAACATTCGAATAATCCATTTGTAGAATTAAATAAAAATTATTTTCGTCAGAATGGGTGCGCAATATCAGGGTAGGATTGAATTTGGGATGACTGACATTTATATCAGCATCTAGATTATAGAAAAGAAAACAGGATTATTGGTTTGAAAAATGATCTCTCGCCAAACTATCTTGACATACGAACACATAAAACAAACTTACCCCAAATTCAGAAATTCAAATCGACGTCGGCCGCCATTTTCCTACACTGGCCGTACCGCTTCGATAGGTGTATGCAAAAAGAAAGAATTTGACATAAGCTTTGCTAATCATAAAAAATATTGCCACCTGACAAAAATCAATTTAGTGTGTTCGCACAAAAAAAACTATAAATTCCCAATTATTAATTTTTCCCTATACATAATTTTCTATAACATGACATACCCGCAACCCCACATAAAAAAAATTTAATAGAAATTTTTTTTTAAAAAAAAACTGAAAATTGCAAATTATGAAACCAACCCAGAGATTATAAAACAAACCGAAGGATATGAAAAGAAAAAAGGAAATCATTTGCATCATAAATCATCATCCTGAAACAGTTACACAATAGACATGGTAAAACAACGATATACTTATCTACCATTCAAAAAAATATAACCTGAAACATACAAAATCATGTTAACGGATTAAAAAATATTGACCTGTAAAACGAATACTGTTTGAAATATAAAATATTATTCCTTCAGAACATAACCTTCTAATATGTATCCCCAATTCCTAAATACAAATATCTCAAAAAATTTAACTTTAAAATATTTAAGTACAATTTGACATAACAGAGTTCCGCTTGTAAGAAAAGAAAACTCCTAACAAAAACAAAAAAAATGATCCCAATTAATGAAATAACATAACACCCAATTAAATGATAAAATAAAATTAAAACGACTCATTTAGAGTTACTTTATGATCTTTTATTACATCAATTTTTACAAGTATCACTTTATAACAAGTGAAACTTACACCCTAAATCCCAAAAATAATTGAAGGCTCACAAGAAGACTACAATTTTTAAATTTAAAACTTTTCCCCTAACAAATTTTTAATTATTAGTAGAAAATTTGACTAAAAATACTCTCATATATCGCTCATTTTCATTTTTTTAGCTAAAACGACCGAAAAGGCTTTAGCATAAAGAATAATCTCTCAAGTCACAAAGTACTTTCAAGCGAGATATAAAAAAAAAATGATCTCTTGGGAAATCAGATGTCCTCAAGCGAAATACAAAGACTTCTTGGCTCATCGGATGCCCTCAGGCGAGATACAAAATGCAAAATCCAATTATAAGCCGGAAAAATGCAGGGCTATCATGTGGAATGGAAAGTCTTAATATAAATATTATATAATTCCTAAAAAAAAAATATAACATTTAACACAAAAACTGGTTAAACATTATTTAATACTATTCCTAACATCAATTATAAAAAAATTAAAAACCCCAAATCTTCAAAATAAATTTTAAAACATTTAATAAATTATGACAAAATGTCAATTATCACATCTATGAGATTCCATAGAATGAAATTCAGTTCAAGACCAAACAATCACACCTTCATATCTTGTATATAAAAGAAAATAAATAAATAAATTATTAATTAGCAGTGACATCACATACAAGATCCCTTCTTAATTAAAACTATTTGAACAAATAAATTCTGGAACCTACATATTTTATGTTTTCACACAGATTACTACAAATTAATATTAAAATTATCCATTTTTAAAAATTAATTTTAAACCCTTCTCATGTTTCCTGTGATTTGATGTCTATCACTCAATGATTAAAGAAATTTGTATTTCTTTTACCCACAAAACGATGTAACCCATCACAATAAAATCTCAAATTCAATATTAAAATTTAATCTATCAGAATCAAATCCTTAAAACTGATTTATACAAAAAAAAAATATATAATACCACAGAAATTTAAAACAAATTCACAATTTGTTTCTGCTATTCAATCTCCATTACCAGATTCTTTAAATTGTTCTGTAACAAGATTATATTATATTATGGTCGCACAACCATAACACCATATAACTAACAATAACGATGTAATGTGCGAATTTACATCATTATCTAAGAAACAAAGTAATTCTGACGACAGATACCTAACAGCATTCACAAATAAAAATTGATCAACTATAAATTGTGAAGTAATGTAATTAACTGATGACAGTAAAAAAAATCATAATAAAATGTAAAATATTCATTTGTAAATCCCCAGTCTACATTATAACAAAAAATAAGATTTGTACCTAAAATAATCTTGTATGTTATGTCGATACCAATACTAACACATCACATCAAAATAAACATACAAATAAATAAAATAATAAAATATTTAAAACAAATCAATATACAATAAATATTTCACCCCCACTCTGACAATCACCATTCATCATAATAAAAGATTCTAAAAATCTCTAAATAAAAAAAACTATTTACTTTTAATTAAATCTTTAAATTTGAATAAAGTGACACTATTATCACTAAATACTAGTTGGATGATATTGAAATGCAAAATATTATGCTTAAAATGGTTTGAATCTAAAATAAATAATCAACGTTAACTTTGTTTGTGTTCATTATGCATTTCTCCCATTACTATACTGAATGTTAATAACAAAAAAAACTCCTTAATCAATATAAATAAGTAAACAAGAATAAAAAATTAAATGAATCCATTATTAATGATTCATCAATACCTTACTCAAATAAAATAACATTAGAAATTGAGACAGTCCATCCACCTCAAAGTGAAATTCTGAAAAAATAAATACTTAATTATATCATAACGAAAAACAATAAAACGATTAACAATTAACATCCAATCGTTAACCCTGCATAACAATGTCTTTACTATGGAATTTAATACTCTATTCTTATCCAAATTAGAAAAAATATAAACCAGAAATGAACTTCTATTTATTATTTTATTTTTTAAATAACTCAGAGACCTTTTATTGGAAAAACAATTCATATTCTTTGATAGAGGAAAATTATTTTCATAAAAATAATCCCCTATATTATATTCTTCCTCAATTCCAGCCTTTTCACAATCATTAGTATCATTTAAATATGACTCGAATGTATTATTTTGAACTTTCATGAAAGCATCTTTAAAATAAGAAACATGATTCATATAAATGTTGGTGGACGCAACCGAAACTTCATTAAATGAGGAGCAAACAGGATTATATTTATTATGGTATTCCATTTTTATTATGTATTCTTTTTTAGACAACGTAAAATATGGGATGTATCCAGTTGACATCTTAATTAAAGAATTCATCGCTGAGCGAATAGGGACAACATGGTTATACTCATCTCGTTGATTATCATGAACCAATGTGGTAAGTGCCGTAATGGATTTTCTATGTTGAACTTCAACAACGTTGGCCTGAGGTGAATAAAGATACGAACAATATAAATAAGGAGTGTCATTTTTCTTAATTAAGTCCACTGATTCATTCATTGTGTAATTAACTTCGCTATCAGAGATTGAATACGTCTGCTCAGTATTTACAGGATCGACTAAAGGATCATGGATATCTGAATTATTATTATCATTGAGCAAATTCGAATCACTAAATTTATTCATTTCCACCTCACGTACACACTGTGTAGTTTCGGACTCCGTATTTGACAAAATTATGGAAGTATTTTCCCTTATTTTCAAATTTTCATCATTCGTAATTATTGATAAGTCTATATTATCGTTACCATTAGACAACTGAGGTGGGAAATCATCCACTAAAATTTCTTTATCCTTATTATCAACATCAATATCAACATATGGTATACCATAGAATTTTTTCAAGCTTCTAATTGAATCATCGTCAACCACTGATTTTTTCAATTCTTCTATTATTTGTCTAATTGCCCCATTACATGCTTCTGCCTGTAATTTCAAATCCCTCCATGTGTTTGCTGATGGTAAACCACGCATTTTTAATTGTATTTTTAATTCCTCGATTGATTTAAAAGCATATTTTGGAATTAGATCCATAATTATTCGTTTTAAAAATAAAAAAATTGAACTAGATTAAAACTGATAATCAAACAATAAAATATTTCACAAATAATAAAAAAAATGTTGAACTTTTGACACTTCGGTTCTTATAAAAAAAACTGATTTCGGAATAATAATTTATGGTTTACATAAATGGACTACTCGAAAAGAATATAAATGAATATAAAAGTCAACGATTACCCAACTATTGTTCAATATTCTTTAGATATAATGATATCTTAAAGATGTAACCAAAACTTTATTTTGAATTCGATAAGATGATTTCTGCGTCAAACAGGTATATGAAAATTACGATTAACTTATAGTATGTTGTATTAAACGTTCAAAAACCATAAATAACATAAGACTGACCTTAAAACGATTCTGAATAACAACAATTTGATAATATTCATCCTATAATCAACTATATTTAACGTTTAATATCATAGAAAAGAGATGTTTAATATTAACGCATTATACAATGTCAGAATGACAAATCGTATTTATGTCGGTAAGTAGATTTCTATAATATAAAACAATCAATTGCTCGTGATATTCGAAATACAGAAAATATTGAATAGATAACTGAATCACATAAAAGTATGACCGTTTATTCACAGGTGGCGTTAATTCGTTTCTATAAAATTCATTGAACAAATAATTATTGATTCCCTTTAAAATAACAAATAATGACCTCTTTTTAAAAATAAAATACTATATTTAATGATAAACAAAATCACACCTCAATATGGAATATTAATCTTCCTAAGAAATAACTGGAAAAATGCATAATAAACTCAAAACATATATAAAAAAAAAACTGTAGTAGTGAAAAATTCAATATAATAAATAATACCTTTTTACCTCCACTTATTTGTATTAAATGTGAGATTTTCCCTTTAAAATCATCTGAATATTATGGTATTAATGTAAAAGCTTCCAGAAGCGAATCTCGAATAAAACAAAATCCAAAATCTGAAAATTGTAAAAAGAATTAATCACACCTGTTAAACAACGATGAAAAATTTTCACACTTCCCCCTTTAACAAATAAATCCCCCTAGAATACTAATTGAAAATTATTTAACAATTCCTTTCCACACTATAATGAAGTTAAAAAAAATAAATCTTGATAAAACACCAAAACTAAATTGTTTATATTTAAGAAGAAAAGAAAAAAATTAAAATGATTATGTTGAAATATTCTCTCTAAAAAAAATCACTAAGTTATTCTTCCAATTAATAATCAACTCTTTAAACAAGAACTTTCTTTTCAAAAAAAAATAATCAAAATTGAATTTGTAAATATGACTGTTCACTTCCAAAGTTAGAAAAGATCTGTCCCCCCACAGAATGCAATTACAATAATACAATCATTATAATTTCCCTCAAAAAAAATACACTCAACAATAATTCTTGTCACTAGGCAATTGATAATTTTTTTTTTACTGAAACAATACATTCTGTACAACATTCTGCATATATAAAAAAAATTCAAATTATGTAGGTAATGAAATTTCTTTTGACATTGAAAATTTGTCAAATATAAAAAAAATCTTCAAATAAATGCTTCTGTATGCTGGAATAAAAAGAGACATAATAAAATTCAGATTCTTTCAACGATCAGTTATAAAATGATAGAAAAAACACAAAACAATCACTTAACTTTTGACGATGTGAGATATGCTCAAAGCCAAATTGTATTGATGTTGTAAATAACTGAGCATCAGATCTTTCCTGGTCATCCTCCAAGCCATGTTGATCATCTTAGTGTCCTTGTCAGTTTTAAGGAAGGTTAAAAGGTGGGATTTATATGGAATATAGGAGTTCCTACCTAACGTAAACTTTCTATAGATTCTACCTATTAATCTCTCCCCTCCAAACACAGTACAACAAAATAAAGGTATAAAATTTAAAATCTGGGCGCCAGTCCTCACATAAATTCACGATCCATGAACGCCTAATAGTCCACGCCAAAGAATTTTTAAAAATTAAGCTCCTCGATGTGACGTTAATGAGAAGGGGTTCCACGTTGGGCCGCCAATGAGAAGGTGTGTGATAATGGAACAGATTTTGATATGCTTCAACACTTCCTTCCACCAACAGTCAGCGATAGAGGCAATGAGACTCATGAAAATTTTACTCTCAGGGTCATGTTTTTAATCGTGAACCTATATGAAGACAAAATGAATTCAAACAATTGAATTAAATTAAATAAAAATATCAACTGAATATGAGAGATAATGATGTACTGCATTAGGAAGACAGAGAGATAACGCACTTTGAGATATTTACATTTTTATTGTAGAAATAAATTATAATACATGACTCTAAAATATCAAACTTTGTTTGTATAGTACCAACTATTTCCTATAAGAGGAAAATGAAAATTGAATATAAAAGTGAAACTTTTAAATATTTGTTATAAAAATAATGTTAAAGATTGAAACTAATATATAACATGAATTTACATCAAAATCAAACCAAACAAAATCTCTTTCATATCATACTCAAAATCATGATTTCAATCTATATTAGGTTCAAACATAATGGATTCACATTCATATATTCAGACAATAAAATCATAAAGGTATAACTCATCATACAGCTATGGAGTAAACATTATAAAACAATATCGACTCGCAGCATGAATAAGGAGATCCCCTCGATGACCAATATCTTCAAATGAATCCGGTTGTAGAAGATGTATTTAGATTTTAAAATTCTCGTGACTATTTGTATCTTGATCCCTCCATGTTACAATAAAATCCAAGTGAAGAAATTTGTTTGTGTCCAAGTAAAAATCCAAATGAAGAAATTGTCTCCGACAATTTCCTATATGTGACTCCTTTGTCGTCAGTTATAAAATTTTAGGTTAGGCAGAATTAAATGTCGTACATTTCATCGTCGTGTATATGCAAGCATGGTAATTGCAAAATAATATCCAAATAAAATATATTTCCAATGGAAAACTAAATGGAATAACATTCGAATAATCCATTTGTAGAATTAAATAAAAATTATTTTCGTCAGAATGGGTGCGCAATATCAGGGTAGGATTGAATTTGGGATGACTGACATTTATATCAGCATCTAGATTATAGAAAAGAAAACAGGATTATTGGTTTGAAAAATGATCTCTCGCCAAACTATCTTGACATACGAACACATAAAACAAACTTACCCCAAATTCAGAAATTCAAATCGACGTCGGCCGCCATTTTCCTACACTGGCCGTACCGCTTCGATAGGTGTATGCAAAAAGAAAGAATTTGACATAAGCTTTGCTAATCATAAAAAATATTGCCACCTGACAAAAATCAATTTAGTGTGTTCGCACAAAAAAAACTATAAATTCCCAATTATTAATTTTTCCCTATACATAATTTTCTATAACATGACATTTCTCATTGGCCCCACGTTGGGCGCCAATGAGAAGGTGTGTGATAATGGAACAGATTTTGATATGCTTGTGACCTGTACAAATGGTTCGACGTACTTATTCAGGTCACAACACATGCTCCAACACACCCTTCCACCAACAGTCAGCAATAGAGGCAATGAGACTCATGAAAATTTTACTCTCAGGGTCATGTTTTTAATCGTGAACCTATATGAAGACAAAATGAATTCAAACAATTGAATTAAATTAAATAAAAATATCAACTGAATATGAGAGATAATGATGTACTGCATTAGGAAGACAGAGAGATAACGCACTTTGAGATATTTACATTTTTATTGTAGAAATAAATTATAATACATGACTCTAAAATATCAAACTTTGTTTGTATAGTACCAACTATTTCCTATAAGAGGAAAATGAAAATTGAATATAAAAGTGAAATTTTTAAATATTTGTTATAAAAATAATGTTAAAGATTGAAACTTATATATAACATGAATTTACATCAAAATCAAACCAAACAAAATCTCTTTCATATCATACTCAAAATCATGATTTCAATCTATATTAGGTTCAAACATAATGGATTCACATTCATATATTCAGACAATAAAATCATAAAGGTATAACTCATCATACAGCTATGGAGTAAACATTATAAAACAATATCGACTCGCAGCATGAATAAGGAGATCCCCTCGATGACCAATATCTTCAAATGAATCCGGTTGTAGAAGATGTATTTAGATTTTAAAATTCTCGTGACTATTTGTATCTTGATCCCTCCATGTTACAATAAAATCCAAGTGAAGAAATTTGTTTGTGTCCAAGTAAAAATCCAAATGAAGAAATTGTCTCCGACAATTTCCTATATGTGACTCCTTTGTCGTCAGTTATAAAATTTTAGGTTAGGCAGAATTAAATGTCGTACATTTCATCGTCGTGTATATGCAAGCATGGTAATTGCAAAATAATATCCAAATAAAATATATTTCCAATGGAAAACTAAATGGAATAACATTCGAATAATCCATTTGTAGAATTAAATAAAAATTATTTTCGTCAGAATGGGTGCGCAATATCAGGGTAGGATTGAATTTGGGATGACTGACATTTATATCAGCATCTAGATTATAGAAAAGAAAACAGGATTATTGGTTTGAAAAATGATCTCTCGCCAAACTATCTTGACATACGAACACATAAAACAAACTTACCCCAAATTCAGAAATTCAAATCGACGTCGGCCGCCATTTTCCTACACTGGCCGTACCGCTTCGATAGGTGTATGCAAAAAGAAAGAATTTGACATAAGCTTTGCTAATCATAAAAAATATTGCCACCTGACAAAAATCAATTTAGTGTGTTCGCACAAAAAAAACTATAAATTCCCAATTATTAATTTTTCCCTATACATAATTTTCTATAACATGACATACCCGCAACCCCACATAAAAAAAATTTAATAGAAATTTTTTTTTAAAAAAAAACTGAAAATTGCAAATTATGAAACCAACCCAGAGATCATAAATCAAACCGAAGGATATGAAAAGAAAAAAGGAAATCATTTGCATCATAAATCATCATCCTGAAACAGTTACACAATAGACATGGTAAAACAACGATATACTTATCTACCATTCAAAAAAATATAACCTGAAACATACAAAATCATGTTAACGGATTAAAAAATATTGACCTGTAAAACGAATACTGTTTGAAATATAAAATATTATTCCTTCAGAACATAACCTTCTAATATGTATCCCCAATTCCTAAATACAAATATCTCAAAAAATTTAACTTTAAAATATTTAAGTACAATTTGACATAACAGAGTTCCGCTTGTAAGAAAAGAAAACTCCTAACAAAAACAAAAAAAATGATCCCAATTAATGAAATAACATAACACCCAATTAAATGATAAAATAAAATTAAAACGACTCATTTAGAGTTACTTTATGATCTTTTATTACATCAATTTTTACAAGTATCACTTTATAACAAGTGAAACTTACACCCTAAATCCCAAAAATAATTGAAGGCTCACAAGAAGACTACAATTTTTAAATTTAAAACTTTTCCCCTAACAAATTTTTAATTATTAGTAGAAAATTTGACTAAAAATACTCTCATATATCGCTCATTTTCATTTTTTTAGCTAAAACGACCGAAAAGGCTTTAGCATAAAGAATAATCTCTCAAGTCACAAAGTACTTTCAAGCGAGATATAAAAAAAAAATGATCTCTTGGGAAATCAGATGTCCTCAAGCGAAATACAAAGACTTCTTGGCTCATCGGATGCCCTCAGGCGAGATACAAAATGCAAAATCCAATTATAAGCCGGAAAAATGCAGGGCTATCATGTGGAATGGAAAGTCTTAATATAAATATTATATAATTCCTAAAAAAAAAATATAACATTTAACACAAAAACTGGTTAAACATTATTTAATACTATTCCTAACATCAATTATAAAAAATTAAAAACCCCAAATCTTCAAAATAAATTTTAAAACATTTAATAAATTATGACAAAATGTCAATTATCACATCTATGAGATTCCATAGAATGAAATTCAGTTCAAGACCAAACAACCACACCTTCATATCTTGTATATAAAAGAAAATAAATAAATAAATTATTAATTAGCAGTGACATCACATACAAGATCCCTTCTCAATTAAAACTATTTAAACAAATAAATTCTGGAACCTATATATTTTATGTTTTCACACAGATTACTACAAATTAATATTAAAATTATTCATTATTAAAAATTAATTTTAAACCCTTCTCATGTTTCCTGTGATTTGATGTCTATCACTCAATGATTAAAGAAATTTGTATTTCTTTTACCCACAAAACGATGTAACCCATCACAATAAAATCTCAAATTCAATATTAAAATTTAATCTATCAGAATCAAATTCATAAAACTGATTTATACAAAAAAAAATATACAATACCACAGAAATTTAAAACAAATTCACAATTTGTTTCTACTATTTGATCTCCATTACCAGATTTTTAAATTGTTTTGTATTCAAGCGCTGTACAATGTTGTAATACTCCACAATAAAATTTCAAATTCAATATTAAAATTTAATATATCAGAATCAAATTCTTAAAAACTGATTTATACAAAAAAAATATACAATACCACAGAAATTTAAAACAAATTCACAATTTGTTTCTGCTATTCAATCTCCATTACCAGATTCTTTAAATTGTTCTGTAACAAGATTATATTATATTATGGTCGCACAACCATAACACCATATAACTAACAATAACGATGTAATGTGCGAATTTACATCATTATCTAAGAAACAAAGTAATTCTGACGACAGATACCTAACAGCATTCACAAATAAAAATTGATCAACTATAAATTGTGAAGTAATGTAATTAACTGATGTCAGTAAAAAAAATCATAATAAAATGTAAAATATTCATTTGTAAATTTTAAATCCCCAGTCTACATTATAAAAAAAATAATATTTGTACCTAAAATAATCTTGTATGTTATGTCGATACCAATACTAACACAACAAACCAAAACAAACATACAAATAAATAAAATAATAAAATATTTAAAACAAATCAATATACAATAAATATTTCACCCCCACTCTGACAATCACCATTCATCATAATAAAAGATTCTAAAAATCTCTAAAAAAAAATTCTAAAAATCTCTAAATAAAAAACTATTTACTTTTAATTAAATCTTTAAATTTGAATAAAGTGAAACAATTATCACTAAATACTAGTTGGATGATATTGAAATGCAAAATATTATGCTTAAAATGGTTTGAATCTAAAATAAATAATCAACGTTAACTTTGTTTGTGTTCATTATGCATTTCTCTCATTACTATACTGAATGTAAATAAAAAAAAATTCCTTAATCAATATAAATAAGTAAACAAGAATAAAAAATTAAATGAATCCATTATTAATGATTCATCAATACTTTACTCAAATAAAATAACATTAGAAATTGAGACAGTCCATCCACCTCAAAGTGAAATTCTGAAAAAAATAAATACTTAATTATATCATAACGAAAAACAACAAAACGATTAACAATTAACATCCAATCGTTAACCCTGCATAACAATGTCTTTACTATGGAATTTAACACTCTATTCTTAAACAAATTAGAAAGAATATAAACCAGAGATGAACTTCTATTTATTATTTTATTTTTTAAATAACTCAGAGACCTTTTATTGGAAAAACAATTCATATTCTTTGATAGAGGAAAATTATTTTCATAAAAATAATCCCCTATATTATATTCTTCCTCAATTCCAGCCTTTTCACAATCATTAGTATCATTTAAATATGACTCGAATGTATTATTTTGAACTTTCATGAAAGCATCTTTAAAATAAGAAACATGATTCATATAAATGTTTGTGGACGCAACCGTAACTTCATTAAACGAGGAGCGAACAGGATTATATTTATTATGGTATTCCATTTTTATTATGTATTCTTTTTTAGACAACGTAAAATATGGGATGTATCCAGTTGACATCTTAATTAAAGAATTCATCGCTGAGCGAATAGGGACAACATGGTTATACTCATCTCGTTGATTATCATGAACCAATGTGGTAAGTGCCGTAATGGATTTTCTATGTTGAACTTCAACAACGTTGGCCTGAGGTGAATAAAGATACGAACAATATAAATAAGGAGTGTCATTTTTCTTAATTAAGTCCACTGATTCATTCATTGTGTAATTAACTTCGCTATCAGAGATTGAATACGTCTGCTCAGTATTTACAGGATCGACTAAAGGATCATGGATATCTGAATTATTATTATCATTGAGCAAATTCGAATCACTAAATTCATTCATTTCCACCTCACGTACACACTGTGTAGTTTCGGACTCCGTATTTGACAAAATTATGGAAGTATTTTCCGTTATTTTCAAATTTTCATCATTCGTAATTATTGATAAGTCTATATCATCGTTACCATTAGACAACTGAGGTGGGGAAACATCCACTAAAATTTCTTTATCCTTATCATCAACATCAATATCAACATATGGTATACCATAGAATTTTTTCAAGCTTCTAATTGAATCATCGTCAACCACTGATTTTTTTAATTCTTCTATTATTTGTCTAATTGCCCCATTACATGCTTCTGCCTGTAATTTCAAATCCCTCCATTTGTTTGCTGATGGTAAACCACGCATTTTTAATTGTATTTTTAATTCCTCGATTGATTTAAAAGCATATTTTGGAATTAGATCCATAATTATTCGTTTTCAAAATAAAAAAAAATTGAACTAGATTAAAACTGATAATCAAACAATAAAATACTTCACAAATAATAAAAAAAATGTTGAACTTTTGACACTTCGGTTCTTATAAAAAAAAACTGATTTCGGAATAATAATTTATGGTTTACACAAATGGACTACTCGAAAAGAATATAAATGAATATAAAAGTCAACGATTACCCAACTATTGTTCAATATTCTTTAGATATTATGATATCTCAAAGATGAAACCAAAACTTTATTTTGAATTTGACAAGATGATTTCTGCGTCAAACAAGTATATGAAAATTACGATTAACTTTATAGTATGTTGTATTAAACGTTCAAAAACCATAAATAACATAAGACTGACCTTAAAACGATTCTGAATAACAATAATTTGATAATATTCATCCTATTAAACTATATTTAACGTTTAATATTATAGAAAAGAGATGTTTAATATTAACGCATTAAACAATGTCAGAATGACAAATCGTATTTATGTCGGTAAGTAGATTTCTATAATATATAACAATTAATTGCTCGTGATATTCGAAATACAGAAAATATTGAATAGATAACTGAATCACATAAAAGTATGACCGTTTATTCACAGGTGGCGTTAATTCGTTTCTATAAAATTCATTGAACAAATAATTATTGATTCCCTTTAAAATAACAAATAATGACCTCTTTTTAAAAATAAAACACTATATTTAATGATAAACAAAATCACACCTCAATATGGAATATTAATCTTCCTAAGAAATAACTGGAAAAACGCATAATAAACCCAAAACATGTATAAAAAAAACTGTAGTAATGAAAAATTCAATAAAATAAATAATACTTTTTTACCTCCACTTATTTGTATTAAATGTGAGATTTTCCCTTTAAAATCATCTGAATATTATGGTATTAATATATAAGCTTCCAGAAGTGAATCTCGAATAAAACAAAATCCAAAATCTGAAAATTGTAAAAAGAATTAATCACACCTGTTAAACAACGATGAAAAATTTTCACACTTCCCCCTTTAACAAATAAATCCCCCTAGAATACTATTTGAAAATTATTTAACAATTCCTTTCCACACTATAATGAAGCTAAAAAATAAATCTTGATAAAACACCAAAACTAAATTGTTTATATTTAAGAAGAAAAGAAAAAATTAAAATGATTATGTTGAAATATTTTCTCTAAAAAAAATCACTAAGTTATTCTTCCAATTAATAATTAACTCTTTAAACAAGAACTTTCTTTTCAAAAAAAATAATCAAAATTGAATTTGTAAGTATGACTGTTCACTTCCAAAGTTAGAAAAGATCTGTCTCCCCACAGAATGCAATTACAATAATCTAATAATTATAATTTCCCTCAAAAAAAAAATACACTCAACAATAATTCTTGTCACTAGGTAATTAATAATTTTTTACTGAAACAATACATTCTGTACAACATTCTGCATATATAAAAAATTCAAATTATGTAGGTAATGAAATTTCTTTTGACATTGAAAATTTGTCAAATATAAAAAAAAATCTTCAAATAAATGCTTCTGTATGCTGGAATAAAAAGAGACATAATAAAATTCAGATTCTTTCAACGATCAGTTATAAAATGATAGAAAAAACACAAAACAATCACTTAACTTTTGACGATGTGAGATATGCTCAAAGCCAAATTGTATTGATGTTGTACATAACTGAGCATCAGATCTTTCCTGGTCATCCTCCAAGCCATGTTGATCATCTTAGTGTCCTTGTCAGTTTTAAGGAAGGTTAAAAGGTGGGATTTATATGGAATATAGGAGTTCCTACCTAACGTAAACCTTCTATAGATTCTACCTATTAATCTCTCTCCTCCAAACACAGCACAACAAAATAAAGGTATAAAATTTAAAATCTGGGCGCCAGTCCTCACATAAATTCACGATCCATGAACGCCTAATAGTCCACGCCAAAGAATTTTTAAAAATTAAGCTCCTCGATGTGACTTTAATGAGAAGGGGTTCCACGTTGGGCCGCCAATGAGAATGTACAAATCTTATTTTTTTTTATAATGTAGACTGGGGATTTAAAATTTACAAATGAATATTTTACATTTTATTATGATTTTTTTTACTGTCATCAGTTAGTTGTATTACTTCACAATTTATAGTTGATCAATTTTTATTTGTGAATGCTGTTAGGTATCTGTCGTCAGAATTACTTTGTTTCTTAGATAATGATGTAAATTCGCACATTACATCGTTATTGTTAGTTATATGGTGTTATGGTTGTGCGACCATAATATAATATAATCTGAATACAAAACAATTTAAAAATCTGGTAATGGAGATCAAATAGTAGAAACAAATTGTGAATTTGTTTTAAATTTCTGTGGTATTATATATATATTTTTTTGTATAAATCAGTTTTAAGGATTTGATTCTGATAGATTAAATTTTAATATTGAATTTGAGATTTTATTGTGATGGGTTACATCGTTTTGTGGGTAAAAGAAATACAAATTTCTTTAATCATTGAGTGATAGACATCAAATCACAGGAAACATGAGAAGGGTTTAAAATTAATTTTTAATAATGAATAATTTTAATATTAATTTGTAGTAATCTGTGTGAAAACATAAAATATATAGGTTCCAGAATTTATTTGTTTAAATAGTTTTAATTGAGAAGGGATCTTGTATGTGATGTCACTGCTAATTAATAATTTATTTATTTATTTTCTTTTATATACAAGATATGAAGGTGTGGTTGTTTGGTCTTGAACTGAATTTCATTCTATGGAATCTCATAGATGTGATAATTGACATTTTGTCATAATTTATTAAATGTTTTAAAATTTATTTTGAAGATTTGGGGTTTTTAATTTTTTATAATTGATGTTAGGAATAGTATTAAATAATGTTTAACCAGTTTTTGTGTTAAATGTTATATTTTTTTTTTAGGAATTATATAATATTTATATTAAGACTTTCCATTCCACATGATAGCCCTGCATTTTTCCGGCTTATAATTGGATTTTGCATTTTGTATCTCGCTTGAGGGTATCCGATGAGCCAAGAAATCTTTGTATTTCGCTTGAGGACATCTGATTTCCCAAGAGATCATTTTTTTTTTTTTTTTTTTTTTATATATATATCTCGCTTGAAAGTACTTTGTGACTTGAGAGATTATTCTTTATGCTAAAGCCTTTTCGGTCGTTTTAGCTAAAAAAAATGAAAATGAGCGATATATGAGAGTATTTTTAGTCAAATTTTCTACTAATAATTAAAAATTTGTTAGGGGAAAAGTTTTAAATTTAAAAATTGTAGTCTTCTTGTGAGCCTTCAATTATTTTTGGGATTTAGGGTGTAAGTTTCACTTGTTATAAAGTGATACTTGTAAAAATTGATGTAATAAAGGATCATAAAGTAACTCTAAATGAGTCGTTTTAATTTTATTTTATCATTTAATTGGGTGTTATGTTATTTCATTAATTGGGATCATTTTTTTTGTTTTTGTTAGGAGTTTTCTTTTCTTACAAGCGGAACTCTGTTATGTCAAATTGTACTTAAATATTTTAAAGTTAAATTTTTTGAGATATTTGTATTTAGGAATTGGGGATACATATTAGAAGGTTATGTTCTGAAGGAATAATATTTTATATTTCAAACAGTATTCGTTTTACAGGTCAATATTTTTTAATCCGTTAACATGATTTTGTATGTTTCAGGTTATATTTTTTTTGAATGGTAGATAAGTATATCGTTGTTTTACCATGTCTATTGTGTAACTGTTTCAGGATGATGATTTATGATGCAAATGATTTCCTTTTTTCTTTTCATATCCTTCGGTTTGATTTATGATCTCTGGGTTGGTTTCATAATTTGCAATTTTCAGTTTTTTTTTAAAAAAAATTTCTATTAAATTTTTTTTATGTGGGGTTGCGGGTATGTCATGTTATAGAAAATTATGTATAGGGAAAAATTAATAATTGGGAATTTATAGTTTTTTTTGTGCGAACACACTAAATTGATTTTTGTCAGGTGGCAATATTTTTTATGATTAGCAAAGCTTATGTCAAATTCTTTCTTTTTGCATACACCTATCGAAGCGGTACGGCCAGTGTAGGAAAATGGCGGCCGACGTCGATTTGAATTTCTGAATTTGGGGTAAGTTTGTTTTATGTGTTCGTATGTCAAGATAGTTTGGCGAGAGATCATTTTTCAAACCAATAATCCTGTTTTCTTTTCTATAATCTAGATGCTGATATAAATGTCAGTCATCCCAAATTCAATCCTACCCTGATATTGCGCACCCATTCTGACGAAAATAATTTTTATTTAATTCTACAAATGGATTATTCGAATGTTATTCCATTTAGTTTTCCATTGGAAATATATTTTATTTGGATATTATTTTGCAATTACCATGCTTGCATATACACGACGATGAAATGTACGACATTTAATTCTGCCTAACCTAAAATTTTATAACTGACGACAAAGGAGTCACATATAGGAAATTGTCGGAGACAATTTCTTCATTTGGATTTTTACTTGGACACAAACAAATTTCTTCACTTGGATTTTATTGTAACATGGAGGGATCAAGATACAAATAGTCACGAGAATTTTAAAATCTAAATACATCTTCTACAACCGGATTCATTTGAAGATATTGGTCATCGAGGGGATCTCCTTATTCATGCTGCGAGTCGATATTGTTTTATAATGTTTACTCCATAGCTGTATGATGAGTTATACCTTTATGATTTTATTGTCTGAATATATGAATGTGAATCCATTATGTTTGAACCTAATATAGATTGAAATCATGATTTTGAGTATGATATGAAAGAGATTTTGTTTGGTTTGATTTTGATGTAAATTCATGTTATATATAAGTTTCAATCTTTAACATTATTTTTATAACAAATATTTAAAAATTTCACTTTTATATTCAATTTTCATTTTCCTCTTATAGGAAATAGTTGGTACTATACAAACAAAGTTTGATATTTTAGAGTCATGTATTATAATTTATTTCTACAATAAAAATGTAAATATCTCAAAGTGCGTTATCTCTCTGTCTTCCTAATGCAGTACATCATTATCTCTCATATTCAGTTGATATTTTTATTTAATTTAATTCAATTGTTTGAATTCATTTTGTCTTCATATAGGTTCACGATTAAAAACATGACCCTGAGAGTAAAATTTTCATGAGTCTCATTGCCTCTATCGCTGACTGTTGGTGGAAGGAAGTGTTGAAGCATATCAAAATCTGTTTCACTATCACACACCTTCTCACAATAAGACGGTATACAATACAACGTAATTTAACGTGATACATACATTTGAAGGTAATTTAACGTGCATTTTTGTGTACATCCGTATACTCAGGGTAGGTATACAAGGGCCTTAAGTAAGTAAGATTCAACGACAAAAACAAAATTAAAAACATATGTGCTCATATTTTTTTTAAATTTATGGAATGGAATTAATCGATGCATGTATCCTCCTAGTGCTTACTTATGGAATGGAAAAATCGGTCCTAACAAAACAAATAATGCACAAGCTCTTAGTGACACAGAGAGCTATGGAGAGAAAGTTACTGGGTATTTCAATAAGGGACAGAATTCAAAATGTCGTGTTAAGAGAAAGAACCAAAGTAGCCGATGTAGCTCCTTAAGTGGAGCTGGGCTGGGCATATTGCCCGATGCCAGAATTCACGATGCACCAAAAGATCGTAGAATGGCAACCGAGAACAAGCTGAAGAGGCATCGGCAGAACCCAGGCAAGGTGGTCTTATGACATCAAGAAATGTGCCGGAGGGTGATGGATGCAGTGTGCCCAAGACAGGAAGTTGTGGAAAAGAACAGGCTGAAGAAGAAGAAGAAGATGGAATTGTACAAATAAGAAGTTGTCTCGATTGACAGATTGAAAACTGTTAGTATTCCTGTTGCTGCCTTCATATCTTGCATATTGTTATGATCCAATCCGAAACAATGGCCAATCCCCCAACACCTGCTTTTGTAATAAAGATTAAAATGATTATAACAATGTAGAATTTTTATCGCACATGTGTTATACCTGCTTCTGACAAACATCTTATCTCACTGATAAAATGAAAGTGTTTTGTGTAATAATTATTTTGAAAAAGAATCACGGAAGCATTTTTATCTATTGATAATATAAATCTTAGGTAATATCATGTTTATCTCCCGGATCTCGCAGTCAATATCTGTGTCAAATAAATGATACCATAGCATGGATTATCTTTTAATCGAGCTTTAATAATTGTCGGATAAAAATGCAATAAACTAAAGTTCATTGCATTTTTTTGCGTTCTAAAGTTCACAAATAATATATCTAGCTCTGTAACGAATACCGTTTACTTACGTAATAAAATTTAGCAACAAAGTTCAAGGATTTTTACGACTGATCATTGTGTCGACTAAATTGTTGATTTTTTTAAGCAGTTCCGGAATCCAATAATCAATCATCAAATTGTTCAGCTAAATTTGACCCTTTTTTAGTTGAAGCTTAAGTCGTCTGTTAACATCTATATCTTTTTTTTCTTTAGGCAACTCACCCTACATGTTCTTTACATTATATTGTAAGGCTGTATACTCTCTTTGTCTCCTTGGATTTAGACCTTTTGCCAATTCTTTTCTACAATGCGGTGGATATGTTTCAACCTTTGCAAGATCTTCTTATAGCTTTACAAATTACAAACCAGTCAAAAGCTATACGCTTTTCACCAAAAATCCCGATAAAATTCACAGTACGCATTTTCTACATGACACCAGTATTTAACCAGAAATTTATGTACCTACCTAAAATAGTATGCTTGAAAACTGTAAAATTATTACTCTGTTGTAGAGGAGAATGCTAAATGTTGATCTTCGAGATATGAAAAGTAACGTATGGACCAGAGAGAGGACTGAACTTAGTGATATGGTGGGCGAGATAGTTTTCTTAAAACATAATCTTTTCGGTCATGCGTAGCAGGCGATCAATGATCCAAAAGTATGTAATCTGGCCACAAGATGGTCAGACGACATAAAACGAGTAGCTGGAGGTCAATGGCACATGGTGGTGAAGAATAGGGATGCTTGAAGTTCGAGAATGTATAATAGGCCTATGTGCAACAATGGAAGTATGGTGGCTGACAATGATTACTACATAATATATCACAGGAGTAGAGAGTAAAAAATGCTTGTGCTTGAAACTAAATTAAATATGGCGGTTATTCTAAATTAAATATGGTGTGCTTGAAACTAAATTAATACCTACTGATTTGAATCCAGTCCTCTGGATTATAATCATTTAACATAACATCACGGAATATCCCACAATGTGGGGTAACCAGTGACAGGTTTGCGGGTGTGCATTACTCTACAAAAGGAAGAACGAAACATGCGCATTTCATCACCCAGGAGAGACTTTTTTTGATTTACCATTTGTAATATTGGATTTAATAGATCAATACTTGTAATTATTAAAAAACCTAATCAAGGTTGCTTGCTTCTTCTCCATATTCTTCCTTGCGATATCCCTATGCAAAGCCAGAAGAATACTTTGGAGGTTACCACATAAACAGGATGAAGCGGTCCCGAATCCCATATATTGCGGCCAGCAATTTATTTCCAGAATATCGATTTCCCGAAATAACGCTAAAAAGATAGAGGAACAGCTGGACGTAGTGAGCCTCCCAGGAGTAACTTTCGGAGAAAAAACAAATCCACAATCTACATAAAGAAGAAGAAGAAATTGGTCGAAGGAGAATTCAAAACCATCTCCACTGGATTACTTATTTAGGACTTTTCTTCCCATCCGTTTCACTTGTGATCCAAAAGAAATTAATTAATGTTAATATTGCTTCGCTAAATCTTGATAAGTCATAATTCGCAGGCATGAGCAATTACCGAAAAAAATATCGATCGAAGTGAGTTTTGTTGATCATCAAGAATCTGACATATTATGTTTAATTCAGTAAAACACCTGGACTTTAAAATTTTCCAAAACAAAATAGGTACAAAGTGTCAGACTGTTTGTGACAATGATAAGATTTTTATGATATTCAATACCTTCTTTTATCTTAAAATACATTGTAGACGATTAAGTGATTATAATTTTCGATTTGAAAATGAGTAATATCCTTAAGATGCCGGTAATTAGATATGTTGGTATATAAGCGGTATTGAATTTCGGAACGTCAGTTAGTTGGTGTATCTGGTTGACTCAATTTGGCGATCAGAATGAAGGTTTTACTTATTTTCGTTGCCGTTTTGGGCCTCTCGAACGGGGGTGTGTTTAATCGGTCGCAGAATAAGGATATAAATCAAGACCTACAGGATTTCATTGATCTTTTGCCCAAACAACAGATCTTGGATATCATAGTCAAGCACTTGGACGATCCGGAGATTCAGGCAGTTATTGAGTTTATTCTCAGCGATGAATTCAAAGGACTTGTCGTTGAAGTTGAAGCGATTCCAGAATATGAGAAGGTTTGTTTTAGAAATCGATATATTTTTGTTTGTGTCTTAATTTTTGGAAAGATATTGTTTTCCTAGTTTGAAAAGAAAGATTGAAAGTAGTATTTTATCTTATTAATTGTAAAAAATGTATCTTGACTAGAGAAAGATTTCAAATAAATATGAAATAAAAATAAAAATAAATCAAAGAATGTAAAAATAATGCATATTAAATGTACTTCAATATCTCTTCGTGTATTCATTAGTGAAATTACTACAACAATGTCTATGTATATATTTTTATCTAATGATTGATTATTAAAGTTGTATCGACTGATTTTCTAATTTAAAAATAATAATAATTAATTAACATACCTACCATCACGCCGTGTCTCTCATAGAGTAGGCATGGAGCACCGATAGCCACATTTTTGACATATTCATCGCCTCGTCAACATTCATATATCTTCTTGTTCGTCTGTTGTTCAAGCTTCATACATATCCGTCTTTCAGAATATCGTTCACATGGTCGTGCCATCTTTTACTCGGGTACCTCTAACCTCTTATTCTGTTCCTGTAAGTTTTGTTGATTTATCCCTGAACACCTGATTCTGATTACCTCTCCTTGTCTTAACACTATCCTTTTTTTGTATAAAGTATTTTTTTAAATTTTATCTTAGTGTTATATATATTTTATTGTTTTTTTTTTTGCTTTTATATTTTTGTTTTATATACATACACAATTTTGTCATACTTTTTAATCCGGTTCGTTGGAAGAAATTGCCTAATGGCAATAAGCCCGCCAGTGTACAACATATTTGTTTATTTTATGAACAGAAAGATAAATAAATGAATATATAAATAGATAATTACAAATCTAGGTAAATATTCATATTATTAAAAGGTTAATGCTATTAGTTATTATGAAGTATCAGATAGCATGCGAAGGAATTCACAAATTATATGAAAATAATAGAGATTTAACAAGTGAAAAAATGTATAATTCAACCAGGAGAACTATAAACTATTTTATGGAATAAATTAATTTATTTATGTTTACAGATTATGTCATTCTTGGAAGATCTCGGATTACCTGTTAGAGACTGGGTTAAGAAATTGCACGATTTCCTTGGAATTTCACGAGATTCAGTAAAGTCTACATCAAGCAAGTCGTTGACGGCAGTTATTGACGAAATCATCGCCATCCTTCCAATTGAAAAAATCAAGGCTTTGTACAACGACAAATTGCAAAATAGTCCAGATTTCAAGAAACTTATCGATGGAATCAAGAGTCCAACATTTAAAGCTTTCGTCGACGCTTTGGTTGCCAACCCAAGAATTCAAGAAATTTACAAAAGGCTCAAAGAAATGGGTGTCGATGTTGATGCATTCCTAGAACTTCTCAAGAAGATTTTCGGATTCCAATACCTTACTTTGAAATCATCAAAGAATCTCATGGATGACCTCCAGGATTTCGTCGATCTTCTACCAAAAGATGAAATTGAAAAAATCATTCTAAGCCACATTACTGACCCTGATATCATTGCAGTCATCCAGTATATCTTGAGTGATGACTTCAAAAAGTTGGTTATTGAAGTAGAGGCTATTCCAGAGTATGAAGCGGTGAGTTTAATTAAAAATATGTATATGAAGATAATCATTAACATTATATTTATTACTGAGAATATTTTTTAATGTTAATAATGTATTGTTTTTAGATTATGTCATTCTTGGAGAGTCTTGGATTACCCGTAAGGGATTGGGTTCAGAAACTGCATGATTTCCTTGGAATTTCACGAGCTTCAGTTAGGCCAACATCAAGCAGGTCATTGACGGCAGTTATTGACGAGATCATCGCCATCCTTCCAATTGAAAAAATCAAAGCTTTGTACAACGACAAATTGCAAAATAGTCCAGATTTTAAGAAACTCATTGATGGAATCAAGAGTCCAACATTTAAAGCTTTCGTCGACGCTTTGGTTGCCAACCCAAAGATTCAGGAAATTTACAAAAAGCTCAAGGAAATGGGTGTCGATGTTGATGCATTCCTGGAACTTCTTAAGAAAATTTTCGGGTTCCAATACGTTACTTTAAAATCATCAAGGAATCTCATGGATGACCTCCAGGATTTCGTCAATCTTCTACCAAAAGATGAAATTGAAAAAATCATTCTAAGCCACATTACTGACCCTGATATCATTGCAGTCATCCAGTATATCTTGAGTGATGACTTCAAAAAGTTGGTTATTGAAGTAGAGGCTATTCCAGAATATGAAGCAGTGAGTTTAATTAAAATATGTATATGAAGATAATCATAAACCTTTTATTTATTACTGAGAATATTTTTTAATGTTATTAATGTATTGTTTTTAGATAATGTCATTCTTGGAGAGTCTTGGATTACCCGTAAGGGATTGGGTTCAGAAACTGCATGATTTCCTTGGAATTTCACGAGCTTCAGTTAGGCCAACATCAAGCAGGTCATTGACGACAGTTATTGACGAGATCATCGCTATCCTTCCAATTGAAAAAATCAAAGCTTTGTACAACGAAAAATTGCAAAATAGTCCAGATTTCAAGAAACTTATCGATGGAATCAAGAGTCCAACATTTAAAGCTTTCGTCGACGCTTTGGTTTCCAACCCAAGGATTCAAGAAATTTACAAAAAGCTCAAGGAAATGGGTGTAGATGTTGATGCATTCCTGGAACTTCTCAAGAAGATTTTCGGATTCCAATACCTTACTTTGAAATCATCGAGGAATCTCATGGATGACCTTCAGGATTTCATCAATCTCTTGCCAAATGACGAGATCGAAAAAATCATTTTGAGCCATTTGAACGATCCTGATATTATCGCTGTTATTCAATATATCTTTAGTGATGACTTCAAGAAGTTGGTTCTTGAAGTAGAGGCTATTCAAGAATATGAAGCTGTAAGTTATTTCAAATAGTATTAATCTTTTATATTTTTATATGCTATGCTATTGCTGTAGATTTCACGTGCTAACTTTTCTCTTATTTATTTTAGGTCATAGCGTTTTTGGAGGATCTCGGTTTGCCAGCTAGGGATTTTGTTCAGAAACTTCATGATTTCCTTGGTATCTCGCGAGTTTCAATAGCATCCTCATCAACAAAGTCATTGCAGACTGTCATCGATGAAGTCATTGCCATCCTCCCAATTGACGAAATCAAAGCTTTGTACAACGAAAAGTTGCAGAGTAGTCCCGAGTTCAAGAAGATGATCGAAGGAATCAAGAGTCCAACTTTCAAGGCCTTTGTTGAGGCACTCAAAGCCAATCCAAGAATCCAAGAAATTTACAAAACTATCAAGGCGATGGGTGTCGATGTTGACGCGTTCCTTGAACTTCTCAAGAAAATTTTCGGATTTGAATATTAGAGTCTGAATAATATATATATTTAAAAAAAACATTATTTTATTTTAAACTGATAACATACAGCAATTTGGAATAAATTATTTTTCCTTTTATTTTTTTGTTTTTATACATACATAATTGTTTGAATTCACTCATTACTATCTAATACACTTAAAAGTTAAACGAATTTATTAAATTTCATTAAATATTATTGTGTAAGGGGCTTTTCATAGAGCAATCTGTTTTGATGTTTTACTAAGTCTCATTATTTAGTTTAATTTATTAGAGTTTTTAATTTTTAAACTACAGTAACTTGAAAACATACTTTATTCAATCGACTGTTATAAAGAGTTAGTGACAAAAATTGAAAGTCACAATATATAAGTACGGCATACAGTTTCTCTTCCTACTTCAATGTAAATATGTATTTAATACTTGAGTAATAGTAATAATAATAGTAGTGCCTGAATAATTTAGTATTCTCCAGAGATAGTCACAGGAAATTATCAAATAACACGACAATTTCCATCCTAAGATTTCCTTTCACCAAACACAGGAAATGATGTTTGTTTCCTTTGTTCATTCAGTACTGGCCAAATTTCAATGTCACCGATATAATTTAGTGTCAGAGTCAGAATTGTCATCAGTCTGACCAGTTCAATATGCAAATAAAAATCTAAATTTTTGATTTTATATTTGTCTATATTTATACCAGTTTTCAGCGTTCTAGCTTTTATGGTTTTTGAGATATATGGAAATATAAAGTAAAAATTCAAAAGTTGATAACCCCTGACTGAAATAAAAATTCAAAATATTGAGTATAAAAGTTTTGTAGGCCTATAACTGTTTATATGTTCTGAAATTTTGTGCTATGTAAATTGAGCGGATCAAAAGTTATAAGGGGGGGGGACACACACACAGACACACGAAATGTTCTACTCCGAATTCTGAGTAAATCCGTACATGGAATATATATGCTGCGAAGCCTCTAAATTGGTGTTTTTTGACTTCAAAATTACCCTGCATACAAATCTCGCGTATCTTGGCTGGATACTTTGACGATATGTTAAAAGAACAAAGTTCTCTTGAACAAATTGACAGTTGGATGATGCATTTTAATGAGTGTTTATTGTACTCTCACAATAACACAAAGCTATTTTTTTGAGGGTTTGTTTTATTGACTACAGCGAAGGATGTACATAGGTATGTACATATATAATATGTTGGTAATCCGTCAAAGTTATCTTTGAACGTATAAAGTATGATACATAGGACACCAGCGACAACGGGACTACGTAATCCCTTCTTTTTATCACATCTACACAATAATACATTGTTGGTCTTACTAGCGATTTTACGTTCTGAATCGAACCACTAACTCGAATTGTAAAGGAAAATTAAAGCTTTACTCGTTCGATTGTCATTAAAAGATTCAATCATTAATAAAATGTATAATAATATACTCGGATAGTTCTAATCATACCAGCTAACTCTGTGTGTGTGTTGACGTTATATTTAAATAAATAAATAAATTATTTACGAGTTTGGTGTGAAGAAAGTCATTAAATAATGCTCTACAAGATTTTTACTAGAGGCTGAATACAAATTCAGTATTTATAAGACTTGAAATTAACTCAATGTTAATTAATTGATTCAAATGTTATAATCAGAAAACACGGTAAAAATAATTGTTTTGGATTGCAAACTTTTAAAACCAGGCAAAATAACTTTTTATTACACAATTTCGCATTTATGTGAATAAGATTCGGATCTGGACATAATTTTTGTGAATAAGATTCTTATCTGGACTTAATTTATGTGAATAAGATTCGTCTTCTTCTTCTTTAGCCTGTTCTTTTCCATTCTTGGACATAGGCCTCCCTCTTGATACTCCACAACTCCCTGTCTTGGGCACACTGCATCCATCTCCCTCCGGCAAATTTTTTGATGTCATCAGACCACCTTGCCTGGAGCATCGTGAATCCTGGCATCTGGCAATATGCCCAGCCCAGCTTCACTTAAGACCAGCGACCCTTTCCGCTAGATCGGCTGCTTTGGTTTTAAGATTCGTATTTGGACTTAATTTATGTGAATCTGGAGATAATTTAGATATTCATATAAAATTTAAAGAATGCCAAAATCCATGTAGCTACAAGAACAAAAAAAATATTGTTCCTTCTTTTGAAAAAAAAATCTGTTCTCCTTTATATAGTATCTTTCTTGGTTTGATCAATTTGACGATTATTTTTAAGAGTCAATGAAAACCTTGTATTACCCACTGTTATTTAACATCACCTGTCTGTGCTTACTGAAATTTTACAATTATTTCATAATTCGTGAATTATCGATGAAAATATACGTTAAAATATTTTTCAGTTTGTTTTTTATTTATATTTTGAACCATTTGATAAAATTGTATCATTTTCTGTTTCATATTATAAACTTAGTGAAATTGATTAAGTATATATGTTCTGTATTTGAATTTGCTGTATAAAACAACTTCGTTTGACATTAAATGTTTGATATTGGCAGAATGAATGTAAACAGTTTACGGACTGACGTGATATATTTTTTTATTCTTTATTTCAACGCGAAGAAAACTATGAAAAGTGTGTGGTCGTTTTTACTCTCCACACTATGGAATAGTGGAGAGTCATGATTTCACAATTTTTAAGCTTTTTTTAATACCTAGAGCTGATTTGTTTTCCATAGATTTCTATAGTTCATTTCTTTTCTATGATTTTATCTGTCCAAATTTAAGGGGTAGGCAGTGAGAACCGAACACCGCAAACTTCTATCTTCACACACACATCGCCTCATCAACTGTCTCATACATGCTCACATACACTGGCTCATACATGCTCATCTTGCTAGTAATGCAATTTTACTTAAAATTTATCAGCAGGTATCAAGTAGAAAATGCATACTATGAGTTTCGTGACAATGTTTTTCTGTGTATGGTGTATTGTGAAAACTTATGTCCTCTGGGAATCTTATATTTGCTCAAGAATCTAATTGAAATGTCTTCTTCTTGTTATTTCATTAGGCCCAGGGCCAGTTTTGTGCTGTATTTTCAGCCTCCTGTGATGTGGACTGCCAACTATACTACCTTCTTCTTTGGCGCCCCCATCTTATGGTGTCCTCAGCTTCGCAGATTCTTCGGATCTCTGTATTTCTAACTCTATCACGAAGACTTTTGCCAGCTATGCATCGCCGTATTTTCATTTCGCTGGTGCACAGGAGTTGTGAGGTACGGACCGTATCAGCTCTGGATTCAATGGCGTATGTTAGGATAGGTCTGACACATGTTTTGTAGATCCTTATTTTGCCCTTGGTGCTCATGTGTGTGTTCTTCCATATAGTTTCCCTCAGACAGCCCGAGATTGCTGCGGCCTTGTGTGCTTGCTGTGTCACTTCTAATTAAAATGTACTTCATAAAAATGCATTCAGAGATTGTTAACCTTTCAAGAAGAAAAAATGAACGCTTACTATGGTGTGGAGAGTTTAGTGTTGGCTACAACCCACTCGTTTTAATTTAATTGATGGTTTTGTGCAGGTATATTTATGCGTATAATTTGTCTTTGCATATTATACTTTATGTGAAATTCAATATTTTATGCCAATAACTATTTATGTATATTTAATTCAAATTCTTTACCAGATAATAATTCTTCTTCTTGTTGTCTTGCTCCTAACGGAGGTTGGCGACCATCATACCAAAAATCATGATCTTGTGCCAACATAATGAGTGACACCGCATCTGGAATCCCAAACTACAATGATTTTTTACGTCCCATACTTCGCTTTTCTCTATCTTTCCATCCAACACTATAAGTTGTAGAAGGGCATATTTATCAACACGGAATATGTGGCCAAAGGCTTTGCGTCTTTTGACAGTGGTCAGCTACTCTCTCATATAAGCAATAATAAAGTCAAAATGTAACTTGTATTTAAAAATTACATGAAGTGTCAGACAATGGCATGTTTTAATAATAATCTTGATGAGAAAAGCACGGAATGGTGATGGAAAATGATGGCAAAATAAAAGGACAATTTCTTTGTCCAAAGAACAATATGGTTAATCGCTGCGACTGTGAACATTATCAAAATTGGAAGTGTTTTGAAGTCTCTGTGCAACATTAACTATGGTATATATTCTCTTGAAGCACCGTCCTGGGGCGCCAGATAGCCCCTACGATTTGTTTTAATTAAACTCTGGCCATTTATAATGGGGCATACAGGGGCGGATAAAGGGATACGATGCTCCTAGCTCACACGTCGATTTTCTGGTTGGCTTTGAAAAAAAAGGGAGAGAAATAATGA
This sequence comes from Molanna angustata, assembly GCA_963576475.1. Lineage (NCBI taxonomy): Eukaryota > Metazoa > Arthropoda > Insecta > Trichoptera > Molannidae > Molanna > Molanna angustata. The sequence goes on from OY754980.1 coordinate 9,330,666, forward strand.
ATCGAAAGTGTTTTGATATTCACATTTTCTCTGACATTTTTTGTGTAGGTACTTATTAGGTCAAATTAAGTTTTGTTGTGAAATTAACGAAACTGCTGTACAGTCTAAGAGCCTGTGACCATCAGAATTACGTCATAGTATAATGGCTTATATTTTTTCTGCGTAAGACGACTGACTAGTATAAACGCTGAGTAGTGTTGGTTTTATTTTATTTTATAACTTCTCGGTCAACTAACAGGTACTATGGCAAATATTAATTTATCACGCACCCAATAACAAGTTGTCACATTCTGGAGACTTACGATATAAATCGTCTCACAGATCCAGACTGAAAACACAATTCAAAACTGTGTTTCCACCGGGAATCGAACTCGGGACCTTTGGATCAGCAGTCCGATAGCTGACCAAGTGAGCCACGAAGGCCGACGTAGAATTTTCGTAGATAATAGCTAGCAATGCATGCTATCTATTATCTACGTTATGTATATTAAAGTCCAGAGAATATTATTAGTATTGTATGTGACCCGTCTCAGAACAGGTTTTCCTAGTGAGACGGGGAACAAAAAATTGAATGACATTGATGTATTTTTGAATAATAAATGCCGGCACTAAAACTCGAAACTCAGAAAAGGAAAAAAATACGTGAAAATATTTTAATTACATAGCTCTTGAATTCCGCTGAGACAGGAACCGAAGACGCCGACACATCAGCCAAGCGACTAACCACTGTGCTGCAGCAGTCGGTCCATATGAGAAAGATAAATTTTCTTTTAATGCCAGACATCATGATTCATGATCCAAGTGTCTGTCGTTATTATTGTGAACTCGAGTAAGACGAGAGAGGGGTCACAGTCCATTAGGTAGGAAGAGAATCATGATGACCATGGTGGGGTGGGAAGAGATTTCCTGTCACCATATCCATTTTGTAAAGGGACGTAAAGTGCACATCCGACACATCACCATTATTATTTATAGTCTTCTTATTTGAACTTATTTCAAGTATTATATCAATAGAAACGGTGCATGTTCGAGTAATCAATGACAAATAAATTATATATTTGATTCGTATACTTTTTAACCACCTTTTTTTATCACAAAATATATTTTTATATAAACTGTAACACATGCAATTGTATGGTATAGTTGAAGAATACGTACCTAACTATAAAACCTTTGTTTTCATTTACAAAACGTGTATGTCAGGATAGGGAGTTTAGTCCTTTTTTCATAAAAAAATATTAATAAGAGTTTGAGATGTAGGTACTGATTTAATGAGTATATTTTTATAGAGAATTAAATTATTTTTGGAAATATTGTCAGTTAGGTATTCATAGGTACCTACTTAATCTTCATTATATACACATAAAATCAAGCCGTTGACCTATTCGGAGTAGGAAAAAAGTACTGAACTCTTATCCTGACATAAAAATTTTAATAGAAAACAAAATATATTTAAATATTCAATCATTTGAATTTTAGGGTATATACAATACATCAACAATACATAATATCGCCATCGACAGTTGAATCACATGTGTTGCATGCAACTTTTACCTAATAGTTGGCCTACGCGGCTCAGTTGGTTAGATATCCGACACCTGATTCCGAGGTCTCGGGTTCGATTCCCGGTGGAGACACAGTATTTAATTGATTAATATTGTAAGTCTCCAGAATATGGCAATTTGTTGTTGGGTGGATGTTAAATGAATATTTGACATATTACCTGTAAGTGCCCGAGAAACAATTAATAAAAATAATAAACACTTCCTTGCACCCTGTGCAAGTGGCTAGTTTATTGCCGAATAGCAATTTCTTCCAACTAACCAGTGTTTACAGCCCAGAAAAGCAATATTTGCTTGATAAATGAATTTAAATAAATTTCACATCTGCTGGGAATCGAACACAGGACGCCCGCACAGAAACCGAACGGCTCACCAACTGTGCCACGGTGGTCATCAATTACAAATAAAATAAGAATAAGAGGTATGAATGTAAAAATAAATAAATAAAAATGTAAAACATATAGATAATTCAATGAGTAGGTACCTATTGTGAATGTGAATGAAATATAAAGTATTTTAGCAGATAAATTAAATATTCAACAAAAATTGTGAATAATAGAGACACATAATAAACGTTAGTTATATATTATTATAAGCAAAGGGGATATTTGGATACGAGGCGCCCGCTTTGAATAGTGCTTCCACTCATTTCTATTATCGTCGTTTTTGGGTGTCCTGTAAGTGTCGTATAGCCTAAAATACAACAAGCAAAATAACATGACATGTCATATGCATGCATGTAGTTCAGTCACCACCCATTCTGAATGTAGTGAGACGAGACTAGTACGCGAGGATGAATAAACGCATATGTCGTGCTTGCTTTTATAATGTAAAGCATACCCGCACACCTGCCGCTGGTTAATAAATGATTTACATTATTTAAATAACGAATGTTTAAATTTAATATGAATTTAATATTATTACATATTTATTCTCCCAAATGAATCAAAGCAGAAAAAGGAATATAAAAAATTTAATCAAAAATTAATACCTATTACACTTATTTTAACATTCAAAATTGGTGGTTCTCGATTTGTTGTTTGATTTGTTTCAATTGTCAGTATTTCTATTTTTTTGAATCATGTGTTTTGATAAGTTTGAATCGTCTGTATTCCTCATTTTTCAATAATTTTCATGTATTTCCTTTTTTTATTTGAATATGTATTTTGATGTTTTCTCGTTTGTGTAATCCTCATTTTTCATTTATTTTAAAATATTTTCATTTATTTTAATTAATGTTTATTTGATTTTTTGTTCATGTATGATTTGATTTAATTACTTTATGTATGACTTTGTTTTATAGCTTTGTATTTGATTTTTTTTAATTTTTTATTAGTGATTCTCTCATCAAGCACAATCTTTTGATAAGGCTCAGCAAAAAAAAATTGTAAAAAATACTATACTAGTGAATTTTGAAGTAGTTAGGATCCGACAATATCGAAAGTTTTTTTTAAACATACTATACGAGAAAAAAACATAGAAAAGCGATATAATCCATTAGTATTATTGATTTACGTCGTTTTCAAACAAAAATATCGAATATCACGTGGCGCGCACGTGTTCCGTACCGCGCATAAAGTCATGTGGTCATGACAATCGACTAAACAAAACTACCTATATTCGGTGCTGTCGTATGAAATAGAGATCAAAATCGAGTTCAAATGAAATACATACATACATACATACCATCACGCCATGTCCCTTGCGGGGTAGGCAGAGAGAAACGAACGCCACATATTTCTATCCTGGCACGCATCCCTCGCCTCATCCACATTCATGCATCGTCTCATACATGTTCGTCTATTGCTCACACTTCTAACATTTTCGTCATTCAAAATTTCGTTCACATGGTCGTGCCATCCCTTTCTTGGGCGGCCCCGACCTCTCATTCCATTCCTTTCCTTTCAAATGAAATGCGGTTCAAATATTTTTATAAATAAGGTTGAATGTGGAATAAGATTTTGAACTGGGTTCAAATGAGCCGTGATTCAACCACGATGCAAGGATTTTTTACCCTCCACTATTATGGAATAGGGGAGTCATGATTTCACAATTTTTAAGAGTATTTTTTTACATCAATTTCTCAATGGGTATCACGTAGAGAGTGCATACTTTGAGTTTCGCTGTGATGTTTTTGTGTGTATGCCTTTATTCGTAATCCGTGTACTGTATACTGTATGCCGTACATAAATATGAAAATTTGTGTCCTCTGTACAGATCAAACTATAAGGCCGATTAACTTAATATTGATACCATAATATGTGTTAAGTACATAAACTTAGAGCTGATTATTATTCCATAGACAACGGTTAATTTTTTTCTCAATGTTTCTCTATGATTTCATCTGTTAAAACTGAAAAAATGCTCTCACGACCTTTGAAATTTGAGACATTTTAATTTTGTTATAACAACACCAATAATCTTCACAAAACTGCATTCATGGTTGATCAACATTAAGAGAAAAACATACAACCGTTTGAAAAATTATGTTCATAATAATGGATTTTTGTATTAAAAATATATACCTATAAACAGGCATTGTTTTTATGTTTAGTTATTTGATTTCATATTGCTATTAGAGTGTATCTAATATAAGCAGGGAAGCTTCATTGTGTAGTGGAGAGTTTAGTGTTGGCCACAACCCACTCGTTTATAAATAACACTGTAAGTGTCCTCGTTTTGGAAATTCATTCGACATAATTTCAGGCAAGTGGCAAAATATAGTACAAATAAATATTTTTTGAAAGTAATAAATAATATCTTTATAAATCCCAAATACCAGCCCCGAAAATACAGGACAGATCATCCTGGCGTTATCAGGAGAGCCTTGTCCTACTTAAAGTAAGACAAGGCTAAAGAAAAGAAGATGAGCTTTATTTATTTTTAAATAATAATGTTTAACTAGCCACTGTCCACTATCATATTTTGCCCATCCTTAAGGCGGCCCACAGCAAGTTGATGTACCTATAAGAATCTAACATAGCCCTGTGCGCGAGTTAACATGGAAGTTTTGTAATTATCAAGGGAAAAATTTACTTAATCAGCAATAGCTCCGAATGTTTCAATACTAGTTTTATATCTATTGTAGTGTTATTATATTTATCGTGCAATAAAATCGTAGATTAATAAAACGAGTTGGTTGTGCCTTACACTCAACTCTTCACTACATTGCCAGTTAATATTCGTAATAAGTACTTTTTATTATTCGTAAAGTTGACATTCCCTGAAACATGTATATGTAGTTCATTTTTTACTAATTAAATTAAGAGGACATATAACGCTAATGTTCAGTCCACTGAGTATAATCCTTTATACACAAAAATTGAGAACTTCGACATATTCTCAAACAGCCTCAGCACCTTCAAGCGTTTGATACAAGCAAATCAACAATTATGTGTAAAAAAATAAACCTAGTGACTGAAAAATGATATATTAAATCGCCTTAATGCAATTTAAAGTTACGTTTTAGTAAGGGTAACTAGTGCGTGTGTTAAAAAGGGTTAATATGTGATTTCAATTATCAAAAACTCAAAAATAGTGGATTTTGTGCATTTTAAGAACAAACCTGACTTGTAATGAAAAAACTTTATCGGTCATTCACTTTGATTTTATGCACTCTTTAAGCACATAAAATATTTATATCTTTACGACATATACTTATGTAGTAATTAAAAAAATGCTATAGAAAGAGATATTTTGAATATTTTTTTAAGGGGATATATGCCGAATTAAAAAAATTGTGTGACAAACATTCACTAGAGAAATGTTGAAAAAACTTGTTATTTTTTTTAGAAACACAATATTTAAAATATTTGAGAAATTTGATTTAAAATGGGTTTTAATGTTTATATACCATCTTAAGTCAAAATTTAAATACCAACTCAGAATACTATTTTACTGAATGTGAGAGCAATTTGAAAGTTTCGACAAATAAAATCGTAGATGAGATATGGACAGATGTCCACAAAAAACTAATCAGCTCTAAGTTAATATCTACATTTGACACAAATGATATCAAGAAATATAATAATACAAATTTAATCTTATATATATTTAACACCTGTTTGTCAAAATCATAATCCAATCTCGAAACAAAAATATTAAGTTTGTCATTATTCTAGATATTTTTTAATAAAAAAAAAATGACTATGGTTCTACATGTATATTTTCATAATAATAATAATTTGCTTATAATCAACCTGTGGCAAAATTACACATAACAATATACCAGTTGATAAGGGCCTAGTCAGCCGAAACGGTCGTCCTATTATAAGGAAAATATAAATGTACATAGATCCATAATCATTTTTGTTTGATTAAAAATACCTAGTATAACGGAGTTCTACACATTAAACACAGTCAGTATTGACAATTTAAAAAATATTTATTTCATTATTTTTAGCACAGGTAAAATCAAAGCAAGAAGAGAGTAATAAAATAAAAATAAATAAATAAATAAAATTATATTATTTGAACTTGGTCAAATCTGATCATGTTCATTTTTGTATTTTTTTTTATAATAATTTTACTAATGTAAAGAATTAATATGTCATTGTAACAAGTCTTACATCCTCATACGTTCCCTAAATTAAGCATATGCTTGTGCTATAGTACATATAGCTTGTGATATAGTATTGGTAGGATTCGAACTCGCGACCACTGGATTACTACCCTCGCGAAATAATGCTCTAATAGTCATAAAAATCATATTTTTTATCTCAGTTCGTGAGCAGGGTGGGTGCAATGCTACAATAATTAATAATAAAAGGAAATGGAAAAGGAAAATGAGAAGGAAAAGGAAGAGCAAAAGGGAAAAAGGAAGAGGAAAATACATTAATATACAAAAAAAACAATATTAGATACAGGGTGTCCCATAATCCAACGTATTCCTTTTAAGGGCTGTTATACTAACTCATGACTCGCTAGAATATGCAAATATGACCTCAGTAAAAGTGCCTTAGTTTTCGAGATATTGCCACTTTTACAAAGTGCCCGAAAATTTCCGCCTTAGATTGGGTTTTCGAGTGCCACATTTATAAATTTCAATATTTTAAAATTATAATTTATATTACACAATCTTGAATAACTCAGCTATTGATCACAATCCAAAATAATAGTAAAAAAATTTTTTTTGGCTGAAAAAAAAATTATGCTCGGGTTATGAATTAAAAAAAAAATATTACCCATCGTTGATTGTTCACACCGAAAAAAAAATGTATGACGCTAACCTGGCAAATTGTTGCAAAAGTTGGCGCAATTATTGTTATTTCCAAAATAGTATAACAATTACTATGTTTTACAATAAAAAAATAGATATTGATATTTTACTGCAAAATGAGCTGATTGTGAAATTATTTCATTATTGTGTAAGTAACCGTAAATATCGATGAAAATCACTTGTCTCATTGTCGGCCATCGTGAATTGGAGAGTAAGCCTCATACCAGCTAAGTAGGTACTTGAGCAATGGAATAGCTAGACCCCCAAATCTTTATTCTTGCATTTTCTATCTTCTATCTTTATTCGTAGTCTGCTTTTAAAATCTGAAACAAAGTTACAATTCATTATACGTTGTCCGTTGGTCTTTTAAAAATAAATTTCACTCGGCAAAGACTGAACGTGTCGGAATAAAAAAAAACACGGTGATCCGCACTTTAAACTTTCAGAAATCTACATTTAGAGTTTTCAAACAGCAGCTCATCTCTTCGTCGTTTTCTTCCATCAGTACCCTCGTCTTCAGATCCCAGAGACCGTGCAAGAGTGCTAAAGTGCCTATTGTGTTCTGTGAAAACAAACTTTGCCATACACGCAATCATCACATCCGAAACTTTTTGGTTCTCAGCCCCTTTGTGCAACGCTCCATTCAAAAGTTAACTTGCCAATAATCAAACAAAGGCAATTGGATAAATATTTATATTAAGTCGTATTGTTGCTCAAAATCGAAATACCCGTAAAATTAATATAAAATAAACTATTCAATAATTTCAAGAAAAATTAGCATATAATATGTCGATTTGCCTTTAATTATGTAGATACACTGAAAAAAAGTTATGTTAAAATTAACCGAACTACAGTAACTACAAAACAATTAGTTTTGTGCTACTAAATATTTTGTGTGTTTAACCAAACAGTACAGTTAATAAAAAGATAAACTTTTATTACTAACTAGCTTTTATGTCCCGCCGTTGGCCAAGAATGTAAAATTGTGAAAGAAAAAGCAATCGTTTTTATAATATTGTCACCCAATTATTTTGCAATATCAGACTATGAATAGTGGTTTGAAATTTGATTGAGTTTAAGTATTGTAAAATGGTCAAGTGATGGCCACAACCCATTCTTTTTTATATATTGCTATAAAGTGTGAATGAAGTATAATATTTATACAATTTCTGCTCGCATGGACTATGCGTAATGGTTTTAAATATGACTGTTTATCAACGTTGTAAAGAGATTGGTTTGGCCACAACCCCCATTTTTAAATATTATCATCGAAAACAAATTGTAATGTGTACCTATTGAAAATTTAGTAATTTTGGATGTTGGGATGTGGTTAAAATTTGATTAAACAAACGTAGGTACTGAAAAGATCTAGTAGTATTGGTCACATCCCATTCGTTTTTATATTTTTTCATCAAGTGTGCATTATATTTTTGCTCAATTTGACTGAAAGTCTTCATTAACGAAGAAGAAGAAGACTTGAACTATAGTAAATAGTTTTTAATTTGAATATAAATGTTGTGAAGAGTTCAGTAATGGCCACAACCCCCATTCTTTAAATATTAGGTGTTGAAAATTATTCAAAATAGGATGATATGAATGGTTTAAATTTAATTAAACAAAAGTATTGAAAAGATTCTAGTGCAGGTTATATCGTCACATCCCATATCCCATTCATTTCATATGTATTTTCATCAAGTGTGCATATCGTTAATAATATTTCTGCACAATAGACTATTAGACTTAAAACTAACCCAAAAGACTAAATAAAAAAGAGAAAAATAAGTATAAGACTATAAGAAATAGTTTGTATAAAAAACTATTCCAATGGTCTACATAAAATAAGTAAAAATACATATACCTAATAGAAGAATTAGACTATTGGAAATAGATTGTATAAAAGCTCACCCAAAGGTCTACAAAAAAGAAGAAGAAGAATATTTAGACTATTGGAAATAGTTTGTATAAATACTGACCAAAAGGTCTACATAAAAGAAAATGAATAAGACTATTGGAAATAGTTTGTATTAAAACTCTCCCAAAAGTCTACGTACTTAAATGAAGAAGAATAATAATTAGACTAAAGGAAATAATTTTTATAAAAAAATGACCCAAATGTATACATAAAAGAAGAAGAAGATGAATTAGACAATAGGAAATAGTTTGTATAAAAACTGCCCTAAAGGTCTACATAAAATTAAGAAGAAAAAGAATTAGACTCCAGGACCCGCCGCTTCAGGCCCTTCAGTACCTCCCGTCCCTTTAATCCCTCATTACGTCCCTTCCCATCAGGCCCTTCAGTAACTTCCGTCCCTTCAGGCAGTTTTATACCTCCCGTCCCTTCAGGCCCTTTAGTGCCTCCCTTCCCTTCATTACATCCCGTCCCATCAGTCGGTTAAGAAAAGTTTAAATCCAGAAACCATCCTGGAAGAACCGCGAAGAGATGAAAGAACCTTCTTTTCCCAGGATGCTCTACTTAATAGGTAAAATGACTAAATACACGAAGAAGAAGAAAAAAGTTTAAACCCAGATACCTGCGAAGAGATGGAAGGACAGTTGGACCTTCATCTCCCAGGATTCTCCAACTTCATAGGTAAAATGACCAAAAATACACGATGAAGAAGAAGAAGAAGAAATAAGTTTAAATCCAGATACCTGCGAAGAGATGGAAGGAAAATAGGACATTCTTCTCCCAGGTTAGTCCACCTTCAAAGGTAAAATGACCAAATAGACGATGAAGAAGAAGAAGAAGAAAAAAGTTTAAATCCAGAAACCTGCGAAGAGATGGAAGGAAAATTGGACCTTCATCTCCCAGGATAGTTCATCTTCATAGGTAAGATGACCAAGTACACGTTGAAGAAAAAGAAGAAAAAAGTTTATATGCAGAACCCGTCCTGGAAGACCTGTGAAGAGATGGAGGGACAGTCGGACCTTCTTTTCCCAGGATACTCCCCCTTCATAGGTAAAACGACCAAATACACGAAGAAGAAGAGGAATAAGAAAAAAGTTTAAATCCAAAAACCATCCTGGGCATACGCTCGACAATTCACCAAAGTTTCATTATAATCGGACAAACGGTTGATAAATAAATAAATAAAATAATTTTCCTATAGGAAATCAGTATAGGTATATTATTGTTGATTTGTAAGTAAATAGTATTAGGTAGGTACCTACCTACAACAACCTTCTAAATAAATTCGATTCCTAACAAATTTTATTTGAATATCACATTCTTTCTGTAGCCATGGAAACGATTCGAACACGTAAGTAATATCGAATGGTTCGGATACATTTTTTGGTAGGTACCTACATTGGTTTGTTCGATGCCATAAAAATGAAAATTGTCAGAAAAATCAAATATTATTTACAAATTATGCAATTTTATTATGCCTATATCTTTACTAATAAATAACACATTTTTACAATATATTTCTTAAAACTTGCCGTAATGTCTTGTGTTTCATTTTATTATTTCATAATTACATTTATTTCAAAGGTTTATTATTTTCAAGAACATATTCATTCGGTTGGAAAATGAAATATTGTATGAAAAGATATTAAAATGGCGGCGTTTATGTACAAAACGCTTACTTTAAAAATAAGTTAAACATTATAATTATACAAAATATTCACCATGTTTTTCACTTAAACGCTAAGTTATACTTGAAAATATATTTTCTTCGTGTAAATACGTACTTCTAACTTTTAAACTAACAGATATTTGCGTGCAAAATGTACACTTTTTTGACAGATACGACTTGGAAAATTTTGTATGAAAAAAATAATTATTGAAATATTTTTAAAATTCAGCATTTTTATCGCATTATTTTTAGCGTGACACTGCATCAGGTATACAGGTACACGTTCGCACATAAATTAGATTTTTAGATGCTCTTGGTTTTTCAGAAGGCGTGAGACAAACACACACACACACACACACACACACACATACACACACACACACACACACACACACACACACACAAACACTAACATTTTGATTGCTTTATTACTTAAGATAACAAAGGTTTGGCTAAAAACGCAGGTAACCAGTTCGGTGGTCACAATTTTTTTTTTTCAGTGTGTGATTAAATATGTAAAAGAAAACACATTTCAAGTACTTTTTTCTTCTTCTCAGCCTAATCCCGTTCACTCCTGGACGAAGGTCTCCTTCATCTCCTTCCATATCACTCTACCCTGTGCTCTCAGCATCCAGTTGACACCAGCATGTCCAGCATGACGGCTGATGTTATCCCTTCATGTCATTGGCGGTCTCGTCTCATTGTAAGTACTAAGATATTATAAAATATAACCACTGATTTAAATTCCCTAAAGATTTATTGTCTTTCACAGACGATCCTTTCGGCTAACAAGGGCAACCAACTTTCATAGACGATCTTTCGGGCTAACAAGGCCTAATCAACTTTCATAGACATTCGTTTTGGCTAGCAAGGGCCTAATCAGCTTTCGTGGACGTTCGTTTTGGTTAGCAAGGGATTAATCAGCTTTCATAGACGTTCGTTTCGGCTAGCAAGGGCTTAATCAGCTTTCGTAGACGATCGTTTCGGCTAGCAAGGGCCAAATCAACTTTTGAAGTTGATCGTTTTGGCTAGCAAGGGCCTAATCAGCTTTCACAGATGTTCGTTTAGGCTAGCAAGGGCTTAATCAGCTTTCATAGACGTTTGTTTTGGCTAGCAAGGGCCTAATCAGCTTTCAATATTATATAGTGCTATGTACTTCGTGTTATGTTCTATATTCAGGGTGATTATTCTACTTAATCGATTATAGATTAAAGCAATCATTAGGTTCTTTACAAATTTTGCAAAAACTCTAGTACTCGCTTAGACCCTATTTGATGTTGAAGGACTGTGTGTGTATCTGAATGGTGCTTCTCAATTTTTTAAAACTCATTTCATGTAAATACTGAATATTTTCCATAAAAAAATTAAATACTTTGTGAAGTGTCTTGGTAGTGACGAGTTCAGCGTTGGCTAGTTTTTACATAATGATGGATTTTGGTTAAATGATGGATTTGTAGAAATATTGTCATTTGACAGATGGAAATGTGAGATGGCGAGAACGCACAGGGTACCTAAAATGTCAAGTGTATCGAAAGGAGGAGGATCGCTTAGAATTTTCTAAAAAAATCTTTTGAAATACCATCCTTTAGATTTTGTATATATATTTAATATACATACTTTGGGTCGTTTTTAGTTTGGGACCTTACATTTTTCTCAAATATCACTTGTAATACGATCCTTACTCATTAATTCGACTAGACGATGGATTCGTGAAGATACAATCATTTGATATCTAGACAAAATAAACAAATCGACAGACATAAAGACACATTATAATTATTGAAGATAATTTCGATAAAAATCAAAATGGTACGATTAATTAAAACGTGACTCAAGCAACGATCGATAATGCAATTAAAAAATATTCGATGCATTTTTTTTACTTTTGCGTATTACATATTACGTATTCGATTGTTCATACAGCAACAAATCAACATATATTATGTTTTTGAATAAATAAACTGATAACAATCAGAATATGTATCCATTTATCACATTATATACAATCAATCTCATCAATCAATTATTTCTGTGCAATTTGAACGATATTACGAAAAATTAAATCGGAAAACCGAATATTTGAATTGATTTTTTTTATATATATATATTATTTTCATTGATTGGAAATACCCTTTTGTCAAATTACGGAGCACTTTTATGGTGACCTTATTGTTTCCTTTTAATAATCTCTCTTTGGCACTTCAAGTGCAGTGTCTTCAAAGTTTTAGAGTTCTCTGGACTCTTCGTATGTTCTTCATATGTTCTTTTTTTTGGTGGTGGATAAAGAACAGGCCTTAACAAGACGAACGCTCGTCTTATTAAAAAAAGGAACAATTTGTCAACATTGTAATTTCAATAAATATTTTGATCGTATCCATATTATGTTTATATAGTTATACAATCTAGTTTGATTGTTTATGTTTGATTATGGAGTTTAAATCTAGTTTGATTATCCCGATTTAATTAAGGAGTTCGTCAATAGAATTTGATTTTACATAATAATAAGATTATGGATTTCAGTAATCTAGTTAGATTAATCCCATGTTATAATTATGGAGTTATACAATATAGTTTGATTGTTTCTTAATGACTAATGAGTCAAATAATCTAGTTAGATTCAAATATTAATATGATTATGGAATTCTATAATCTAAACCAATCTATAGATCCTAGAGTATGGGTTTCAAATATGGAATCCTTACTTTATCAAGGACATTATACTGCTTGAGATAGTGCAAAGACGAGCAACCAAACTGCCAATTGGAATGGGTGGTCTGGAATACTCAGAAAGGCTGGAAATTTAAAAAATCTCAACTCTGCAGGAACGCTGGTACGGTGGGGATATGATTGAGACATACAAAATCTTATATGGCTATTATCACTGTAGTGTTTTTGATAACTATTTTTTACAATGAATCACAATCCACAACCGAGGGGCCATCACTTAAAGTTGAATAAAACATCCTTTTCCCTGAATCCAAGGAAGTACTACAACCAACAGGGTGGTGGATGCCTGGAACAGTTAACCGGATAAAGTTGTGAGTGTTGGGACACTCAATCAATTTAAATACAGATTGGTTGCACATAACACCAAGAAGCACATGATACAGCAGGCTAAGTCTGTAAGTAGATCTCGACCGATAAATGTCGAGATTAACTGTCAAAATATCGACTAGTCGATATTTTGACAGTTTTGGTAGTCACTAAGCAGATAACTCGTCGAATCGTTCTCGCCCACTTATTTGACGGCGAGATTGGGTCGACATCGAGGCGAGAGACATCTAACGCCGCCATGTTGAATTAAATGTCATTTTTTACGCGAACAATGCCGAATTTCATATTTATTTTGAGAATAATTTTAAAAACGGGTTAAACGACGCCGTTTAAGAGATTCTTCAAACCCTTTAAATATTCCGCGTAATTCATTTATTGCTAATTACCGCGTAACAAAAGTTTTATATGGTTATATATTTATTGGAAATATGCGTCCGTACTTAGATTATAACATTATAATTCTATGCGTCCGTAAATGTTTTCCGTAAGTACAGATTTGAAATAATTTTTCATTTTGAGAAAGTATTCTTGTAAGCTATTTTATCACATATGTATTTTAATACTTAACAAAAGAAAATTCGGCGTAGTTTTTAGTAAAAAAAATAACACGCTGCTGTCATCACACTTGATAAATTGATCGAAATATAATTAAAAATAATTTTTAAAATTACTCTCAAAACATTCAATAAACACAAAAGAAGTTAATTTAATCGATAACTTGCTTTCATGCTTTAAAATATAACCATATTATATTTATTTAACAAATTCATGTAAACAAATTTGACATTTATTCAAATCATGGGGAAAATATTGTGTATTGCCATAAATGATAATTCAAAAATGTACCGCAAGCCAGCCTAACGGCGACAAATACTAATAAGTGCATTTACGAACTCGACAGCGCTTAGTGACTACGAATTGTCGTCACGGGCGTAAACATGGCGAGAAGTTCGGCGATACGTTGTCGGATCTCGATTTTTTTACTGACTTGGCCTGCAGCTGCCTGCCTGTTAATTATTAATAATAATAATAATAAACGCTGTCTCTTCAATTGCTAGCATCCAAAATTCTTATATCTTATCTCGAAGAAATAGTTGACCGAGTGACCCAGACTTGTAATATTTATTTCATGTTCGAGATCATTGTCTGTCCAATATTTCTTTAAATTTGGATCAAGATATTAACTAAGCAGCAATCGACACAAAACAAGATTACCGAAATTTGGAATACCATGGAGACAATATATTATTACGTGAGTAGGTGGGTGCCTGCATAAATTTTGAATGATGTAATATTTGCTGATAAAATACACTTCAGATAATTATTATTACTAATATGATATTCCAACCAATTTATTATTGTTATTGAAGATTTTAATCTTGTGATTTTACGTACCTATAAATCCAATGTCAAATGATATAATTGATTGATAGTATACGTACGTAGCTAGTGTAAGCAATCAAGAGATTGTGTACACCTGTGAAAACAAATGATATTTCCGTTGGTAAATCATATCTTTAGAGAAATAATATACTGTTTAATTCTGGTTTATAATCAATTGATCTAGTTAAACGTTTCACGTTAGAACGAGAAAATGAATTGAAAAGCTAAAAAAAAAATATTGGCTATGGGAAGTTATTATTTTATATTGATGCAATTAGTTTGCTCTAAGGCGCAGGCCTCGAATAGTGCTTATGCTCTTTTCTGTTAGCTTCGTTTTCGCGAGTAATCGAAAAAAAAGCAACAGGCCAAAAAGAAGATCTCACATTGTTAAGCAACGGGGTTCACTACCCATTCTAAATTTCATGTCCTTTTTAGGTGATGTGTGAGGATATACCTAAGCATTTTCGTGTTTACTTTTATAATGTAATGCACATCCGCACACCTTTCGCTGGTTACCCCGCATTGTGGAATATACACATTGACTTTATTATAGATAATGCTTGGATTTTTATTCAGAACCAGCAAACCATTTACTAAATTGAAGAAACTCAAATTTCTTTATTTTTCCTTGGTTCGCCCTATCCTGGAATACGTGTCTCCTGTCTGGTCTCCCCATTGCGCAATATACATAAATCGTATCGACAGGATACAAAATATATTTACTAAACAACTTAAGGGGACATATAAACCTAAACACCCCAATTTCAAATCAAATTCCTCGAATATGTTAAACAGCATGTTTCTAGAAAAAAATGCAAAAGTGTATTCAACATTTCTCTAGTGAATGTTTGTCACACAATTTTAAAATTCAGGCTAAATTCCCCTAAAAAGATATTATAAATATCCTCTTTTACAGCATTTTTTTTAATGACTCCAAAACTATGTGTCATATAGAAATAAATCTTGTATATGCTAAAAGAGTGCATAAAATCAAAGTGAATGACAGATAAAGTTTTTTCATTTCTAGTAAGGTTTGTTCTTAAAATGCTAAAAGCAACAAATTTTGGGTTTCCGATAATTTAAATCACGTATAAACCTTTATTTATGGACGCGATAGTTACCCTTACTAACACGTAACTTCATAGTGCATTAGGCGGTTTTAATATATATCATGTTTTTAGTGACTAGATTTAGCGTTAGGTATATGTCCTCACGGCATTTCTTGATATCCGGTCGTATCGTGAGGCAAAGACCTAACACTGCATTGATTTACTCGACAACAGACGTACAGTACCTGATATGATGCTTCTCCACAATATTATTAATAATATAATTGATTCTCCTGCTCTTTTAAATTATATATCTTTCAACATCCCTACCCGTAGAACTAGACATACTCTTTTTTTCCATTTAACCACTCAGCACACTAACTATGTATGCTCAACATGCATCAATTTACAGAATCTGTAATACATACAATAGGCATTTCCAACAGTTTGACATATTTTTACTAAGCGCTCCCACATTTAAAAAATAAATCAGTCTTATTTTCATCCTCATAATCTTTTTCAACACTTAATATACTGCACACATTTATATATTATATACCTACGATTTTACACATCATTCACACAATATCTCACTATATTATGTAACTATTTCTCAGGGGCGTGCCTTTGGACTAGGCAAACCCTGAAAAAAATTGGGAAATGTCGACAATGTTATGTTTTTTAAAATCATTGTTCATTCTAGTTCAAAAATAATAATTATATAATATGGCTCTGTAAAGTATTGTATCTACAAACGATCAATTTTAATTTTGTGGTATGATTGTAATCCGAATGGTTGGTGGGGTCTCGGAGGTGCATGCTCTGCTGGAGGGTAGGTACCAGTAAATCCCGAGTAACGCCACGTTGCATGACACCAGCAACACCACCAACAAGTCCAACTCGCTAGCGTCCACGTCGCGGACCCTGGCAATGTGTCCTACTATAGTAATAGAGGCGCCTGAAATCCGGAACCACCCAGCTAAGGGACGGAAAACCCCTACAGAAAAACCCTGGCCCTCCTGGCAGGGGGTTGGGCAAGAGGCTAATAACCTCTTCCCGTAAAAAAGACTACATTACGACACCAGAAGCTGAGCCTCGGACATCGATTAGCAACTGGACTGAACCTAGCAAACGGAAAATGGATTTAAGAATTGGCACATGGAATGTAAGGACTCTTTATAGAAGCGGAGCTCTTGGGGAACTGACTCGGGAGATGCAAAAGTACAGAGTGCACATAATGGCAGTGCAGGAGACTAGATGGCTGGGAAGTGAAACATTTGATACAAGAACCCACACAATATTGCATAGTGGTAGTGGCAATACTAGACATGAATTTGGAGTGGCTTTTGTTGTGGATAGAGATGTCAAGGGTAGCATTATAGGGTTTAAAACCATAAATGAGAGAATCTGTATCCTTCGAATTAAGACTAGGTTTTTCAACCTTTCCATTGTAAATATACATGCAGAAACAGAAGAAAAGGAGGACATTATAAAGGAGGCATTATATCAGAAACTGGAACAGGTTTTTGATGCTATACCATCCAACGATATAAAAATGGTAATCGGTGACTTTAATGCCAAGATAGGTAAAGAACCAATATATCAACACATTACTGGGATGAATAGCCTACATACGGAGAGCAACAATAATGAGCTGCGTTTAATTGATTCTACTGCATCCAGAAACATGGTAATTTCCTCGACACAGTTTCCTAGAAAGGACATATTTAAACGAACTTGGACGTCCCCAAATGGAAGACACCACAACCAAATAGATCACATAACCATAGAGAGGAGAGGAGCGTCAAGCATCATGAATGTAAGAAGCTATAGAGGAGCAAACTGTGACTCCGACCATTATATGGTGGTGGCCACCTACAGAAGCCGCATATCTTCCAATAGACCTAAAAAGCACCAAACACTCCCAAAGATTAATACTGAGGCACTCAAAACTCCTGAAGGACTCGAGTTATATCACGGAACACTGAGACAAAGCCTACCAAGTAATCTAAGTGACACAGACTCCCGAGAAGCATTGGAGGCTGACTGGGACATGCTAAGGAGCGCTATGCTGAGTTCAGCCGAGGATAGTGTGGGCAACATACCTAAAGAAAACAGAAATCCTTGGTTCGATGCAGAGTGTCGAGCTAGTATAGAAAATAGAAATAGGCTTAGAAGAGTGTATATAGAACGAGAAACCAGAGCAAAAAAACAAGCATACGAGGAAGCAAGGAGAGAATCGAAAAAACTTCTGAGAAAGAAAAAGAGGGCATACATGAATAATATATTGCTGAAAGTAGAAAAGGACTTCACAGAAAATAATGTACGGGAAGAATATAGAGGATTAAACATTTTTAAGAAAGGATTTAAGCCGAATACTACTCTATGCCGAGATACAAATGGTGACATCATAGCGGATGCTAACAAGATAAACGACAGATGGAAGGATTATTTTCAGCAGCTACTCAACCCACACGCAAAAACAGGAAACCAGCCATCAGCAATTATACCACCAGAGGAAGATCAGGAGGTGAATCCACCAACCCTGACAGAAACAAAGCTAGCAATAAAGAAGCTCAAAAATAATAAGACACCCGGGGTGGATAATATCGCATCTGAACTGATAAAGTATGGCAGTGAACACCTACATAGGTTACTTCATCAGCTAATAACTAAAATTTGGCGTATAGAAGAAATCCCTGAAGAGTGGCAGCTGAGCATCATATGTCCAATACACAAAAAAGGAGACAAACTCAAATGTGAAAATTATAGAGGCATCTCACTATTAAGCACTGCATATAAAGTACTAACAATCATATTAAAAGAAAAGATAGATCACTATTCAGAAACTATCATAGGGGAATACCAAGCTGGGTTCAGAAGAAACAGAGCAACTACTGATCAACTGTTCACAGTGAGACAGATACTGTCAAAATGCTGGGAGTTCGACGTTGACGTATACCAGCTATGTATTTGTAGACTTTAAACAAGCGTATGACAGTATAATTCGGGAAAAGCTCTACGAAATATTACTTGCTTTTAAAATTCCAACGAAGCTTGTAAGATTAGTGAAAACAACAATGAGTTGTACGAAATGCAAAGTCAAGATAGAGGATGAGATGACTGAGGGGTTCTTAGTATCTCAAGGTCTTAAGCAGGGCGATGGCTTGGCACCCACACTCTTCAATCTAGCCCTAGAGTATGTCATTAGGAAAACATCCGTAGACACAAGCTCCACTATACACTATAAGAGTAGCCAAATAGTGGGTTATGCGGATGACCTTAATATTATGGGCAGATCCCTCGCAGCTATTCGAGAAGTCTTTGAGCCACTTGAAACGGCAGCAGCAGAAGTAGGTCTGCAGATCAATAAAAATAAAACAAAAGCAATGAAACAGACCAGAAGCGCAAACCGTTGGCAAGGAAACACAATACATTTGAAAGACAATTATGACTTTGAAACTGTTGAAGACTTCAAATACCTGGGTTCCACAATCAACAAAGATAATGAGGACACAACAGAAATAAAAAACAGAATAACAACAGGTAACGGAGCATTCTTCTCTCTTCTACCGGTGTTCAAATCAAGAAGTGTCCATAGAAAAACGAAAATCACGCTGTATAAAACCATTATTAGAACAGTTGTAACATATGGATGTGAAGCATGGACACTTACAGCCAAATCTGCTGAAATACTGGACACGTTTGAGAGACGAGTGCTTCGTAGAATCCTAGGACCTGTGCCTGATGGTGACGCCTGGAGGATTAGATACAATAATGAGCTGTATGCTATCTACAAAACTTCCAGGCTCTCTGTGCATGTCAGATTGAGCAGATTGAGATGGGCCGGACATGTACAGAGAATGCCACCACAGCGAATACCAAAGAAAGTTCTGTGTGGACATCCAGGTGGAAGACGAAAGGTTGGAAGACCGCGGCTGCGATGGGAGGACGAAGTTGGAAGGGATGCTTCCCAACTACTGCAAGTGCCGGGCAGTTGGAAAGTTGCTGCAGAAGATAGGAGAAGCTGGAGGCGAAGACTGACGGAGGCCAAGGCTCGATATGGGCTGTAGCGCCATTGAAGAAGATGAAGAAGATTGTAATCAAAATATTATTAGGTCTTGAATTTCTTTCATAGGCAAGCCAAGATTTTCGGCTTCTATAAGCAATTCCGCTACTGCTATTTCTAACCTACCTTAATATACTACAATAACTCCAGTGACAACCTGTAATTGGCTTTAATATTACTCGAATCATCTTTATTATATATAATTTATTATACGCTGTATATTGTCGTCTAAATAAATAAACAAATAAATAAATAATGCCGTGATGGTGTGATTGATTGACGTGATTAATATTATGTACATCAAAATTTTTATTATATCGTTTTTATAGGTGTCGAAGACACAAAAAGATGGGAACATAGCGGAAGACGCTTCTAGAGAGACCACGTCGAACGCATGGACGACAAAAGAATTGTCAAAATTGTAAAGACAGAAATACCCAACGACAGAAGACTGCCCGGAATACTTGAAGCGATGGAAGGATAGCTGAATCTCTTCCTCCCAGGATAGTCCATCACCCTCATACACAGGTTTTTTTTTATAAAAATGAATATGTCCTTGTTAAACAAGTACATATACATCTTCCTACGTTCCCTAAAATAAGCAAATAAATGCTTGTGCTATAGGTGAACGAAATCGGTCGAGGCAGGATTCGAACTCGCGACCACTGGATTACTAACCCAGCGCGATAACCGCTCTGCCACTGACCCATCTAAAATTATACTCAGAATTCTAGTATATTCTAGTATATTCATAACAGGTACAAGTATATTATATGGAGAATTTTATAATTAATTTTATAAGATAATGTTTATCTATCAAACGAATTTTATCAAATTTGATTGATTTACTTAAAGTGATTGATTGCCTTATTAAAAATTACCTAACTATATTTAATGCGCAATATGTCACTCGTTTTATAAATAGTTTTATAACTATCAATCATTTAGAATTAAGATCTAAACAAGCTATGACTTGTTTTTAGATCAATGAGTGATATATTAAGAAGGGTTTGCATCAATATATAATAATTCGAAAATCAGAAAATTATTTTTTATTGTAAAGATATAAGATATTTTTTAATTACACAGGTAAATAAGATATTTTATTTTTAAGTTTAAATTTTACGCTAGCAGAATAATGTCATATAAATATGGCGTGAACTTTAATAGTTTTCCGTAGTAAATATGTGCATAAAATTATACCTACTATATAGCTTCATACTCTATAGCTTCATACTAACAAAACCAAAACGTGTTAAAATAGCAAATTAACACTTTGAAGGCTGTCATTTCCGAAAGCCACCACTATTCAGTGTTCAAATTATCCAATCGTTGTTACCTGTTGTGTTATCCTTTTACAGAGAAAAATCATACTACGTCAAAGTATAAGTATATGAATATTTAGTAGCAAGTATGGTCCACTTCGCAAAATTACGTAATTCTAGAATCGCGGGATCATACACTATAATTGAATTTGAGATTGCAATCCAGCACCGAATTCCCATAAAAAATATTTTTATATTGGTCACATCGAAATAATTCCCTTTCGAGAATTTTCTTTGGGGTTCGGCCTTCTTCCATGCGCTGAACGTGCCCTTACCACCAAAGTCGATGTATTTTTATATAGTTAACTATGTAAGGATAACTGTACAGGTTCTCCAGCTCATAGTCGTACCTTATCTTCTAATATTCCATTCTCACAAAAGACTTATATAATAAAAAATCACTTTTTGTTTTTAAAAAGGATCCTAGGAAACAAATAGCGTTAATTGTGTCATCTGCCAATTGACTTCTTACATTACATTATATACAAATAGGTAGGTACATATAACTAATGATCGAGAAGGCCCATTTGATTCTACATTTATTGCAATCCCTAAATTGAATAATGTGTTATTTTGTGTGATAAAATTAACAAAATTTTCTCTTTTATTAATTTGGTCCCTATGACTAATTAAATATGATGTGTAGGAAAGTGACAAAATTCACACTATAAAGTCAGTCCATATCAAACTTTGAATTATTACTAGTTGCATGTAACACATGAGATCCAACTGTCGATAGCGATAGTATGTATAGTTGAAGAATATGTACCAAACTATAAACCCATAGATACAAATTATTGAATATTTTCAGATATTTTGTTTTCTATACAACATATGTAGGTATGTATGTCAAGATAGGATAGTATGGAGGAAGATCCTTTTTCCTACCCAGAATATGCAAATAGCATGATGGTATGTATGTATGTTTGGAGATGAAGTATCAAACTATTAAGTCTTCTTACATATTGTATATAGGCGACTGCCATACAAAATGTATGAAGCGATGTCGTCACTAAATTCAATTTTTAAAAAAATTGTTAAAAAAAATTGAGATCTTCTACTACAATGTTAATATTTTTTATAGAAAATTAAATAATCTAGTTGGGGTGTTTCGGCTTTTTTCGATAATTGTAAAAGTTTTGGAAATATAGGCAGTTAAACTCATAAATTTATCATAAAAAAAATATTTTTCTTAATAAAAAATGTTTGAGAAACCCTGGAATTTTTTTGAAAAAACTAATTTGAGATTTTGTATTTGTCTATGTTTGTACCAATTTTCAGCGTTCTAGCGTTTATGGTTTCTGAGATATATGGAAAAATAAAATAAAAATTCAAAAGTTGATAACCCCTGACTGAAACAAAAATTCTAAATTCCGAGTATAAAAGTTTTGTAGGCCTGTAACTGTTTATATATTCTGAAATTTTAGGCTCTGTAAATTGAGCGGATCAAAAGTTATAAGGGGGGACACACACACACACACACACAGACACACACACAGACACACAGACACACACACACACACACAGACACACGAAATGTTCTACTCCGAATTCTGAGTAAATCCGTGTATGGAACATATATGCTGCGAAGCCTCTAAGTTGGTGTTTTTTGACTTCAAAGTTGGAAAAGCCGTGAAAAAAGTAGACCTCTCCATACAATTCTCGCGTATTCTGGCTTGATACATTGTCGATATGTTAAGAGAACAAAGTTCTCCTGAACAAATCGACAGTTGGATAAGGGGGGGACGGACACACACACACACAGACACACACACAGACACAGACACACAGACACACACACACACACAGACACACGAAATGTTCTACTCCGAATTCTGAGTAAATCCGTGTATGGAACATATATGCTGCGAAGCCTCTAAGTTGGTGTTTTTTGACTTCAAAGTTGGAAAAGCCGTGAAAAAAGTAGACCTCTCCATACAATTCTCGCGTATTCTGGCTTGATACATTGTCGATATGTTAAGAGAACAAAGTTCTCCTGAACAAATCGACAGTTGGATAACACGTAATGAATAGTTTAAGTGAATTATTTATCATCAGATTAGTAAATTGGATTAATAAATTTATTATCTCCACAAATTGTCTTTGACGTAAAATGGCGAAACTAAATAATAATGTCGGAGAGTAGGTACCATTAAGTTTATGATTTTCCAGGAAATGACTAAATATCTCGGGAAAATTT
The DNA here is from genome assembly GCA_963576475.1 of Molanna angustata. Taxonomy (NCBI): domain Eukaryota; kingdom Metazoa; phylum Arthropoda; class Insecta; order Trichoptera; family Molannidae; genus Molanna; species Molanna angustata. Next base: position 9,354,104 of record OY754980.1, read on the forward strand.
TTGAAAGATAAATTTAATCAACTTTCCGATGAATTTTGAATTTAATAAAAGTAGACATAGAACTTCACGAGAAATTTAGAAAATAAACGAGTGGGTTGTGGCCAACGCTATACTTTTAACTACTAAGTCACTCCTTAAAGTACGCAAATTTTTTATGGAATATTTTCAGAATTTTCTTGAAATGAGTTTGTTATATTCTTTTTGATTAAAATATTTTATTTAGTTCACAGCACACACCACATACACATATAAATTGTGATGAAACTGTCAGAATACAATCTCAACATGATACTAGTTGATAATCCCATCCCTTCAGTACCTCCCGTCCCTTCAGTACCTCCCGTCCCTTCAGTACCTCCCGTCTCTTCAGTACCTTCCTTTCCGTTCATTACCTCCCGTCCCTTCAGCAGGTAAAGAAAACGTTTAATTCCCGAAACAATACTGGGAAGACCTGCGAAGAGATGATAGGACAGTTGGACCTTCTTTTTCCAGGATTCTCCAACTTCATACGTAAAATGAACAAATACACGTTAAAGAAGAAGAAGAAGAAGAAAAAAGTTTGAATCCAGAAATTGTCCTGGAAGACCTGTGAAGAGGTGATAGGACAGTTGGACCTTATTCTCCCAGGATACTCCACCTTCATAGGTAAAATGACCAAATACACGATGAAGAAGAAGAAGAAGAAAGAAATTTTTGATCCAGAAACCATCCCTGGTATACTCTCGACAGTTCACCAAAGTTTCATCGCAATCGGATGAACGGTTTAGGAGCGCATTCAACACATACATACATAGATACAAACATTCAAATTTATAATATACCTAGTTTAGGTACACGAGTGAATTTTTTTTGGAAATTTTGTTGATTGTCACTTGATATTTTGTTGATTGTCACTTGATAATATGTTGATTGTCACTTGATATTTTGTTGATTGTCACTTGATATTTTGTTGATTGTCACTTGATATTTTGTTGATTGTCACTTGATATTTTGTTGATTGTCACTTGATATTTTGTTGATTGTCACTTGATATTTTGTTGATTGTCACTTGATATTTTGTTGATTGTCACTTGATATTTTGATAAGATTGAACGATTTAGTATTTCTAAACTTGAATTGAATTCAGGCGTTATTAGATTGATATCAATTGTATGTAACTATACATGTCTGTACTGGAATTTCGCAAAAGATTTTTAACTAACGTCCCGTCAGAGTGATATTACTAGTTGCATGTAACACATGAGATCCAACTGTCGATAGCGATAGTATGTACAGTTGAAGAATAAGTACCAAACTAATAAACCCATAAATACTAATTATTTAATATTTTAAGATATTTGGTTTTCTATACAACACATGTACCTAGGTATGTATGTCAATATAGGATAGTATGGAGGTCAGTCCTTTGATCCTACCCAGAATATGAAAACAGCATGATGGTATGTATGTATGTTTGGAGATTAGTATCAAACTATTAAGTCTTCTTAGATATTGTCTGTAGGCTAAATTGTATGAAGCAATGTCGTCACTAAATTCAATTTTTATAAAAATTGTTAAATAAAATTTGAGATGTGCTATCATAATTATGATATTTTATATAGAAAATAAATTTTTTTAGTTGGGGTGTTTCGGCTTTTTTCGATATTTTTAAAAAATTTGGAAATAAAGGTAGTTAAACTCATAAATTTATCATAAAAAAAATATTTATCTTAATAAAAAAATGTTTGAGAAACCCTGGAATTTAAAAAAAAACTAATTTGAGATTTTGTATTTGTCTATGTTTATACCAATTTTCAGCGTTCTAGCTTTATGGTTTATGGTTTATGGTTTCTGAGATATATGGAAAAATTATCCAAAATTTCAAAACTTGGTAACCCATGACTGAAACAAAAATTTACGATTCTGAGTATAATAGTTTTGTTGGCCTATAATTTTTTATATATTCTGAAAATTTTGGCTCTGTAAATTGAGCGAATCAAAAGTTATAAGGGGAGGGGCGGACACACACACCCACACACACACACACACACACACACACACACACACACACACACACACACACACACACACACACACACACACACACACACACACACACACACACACACACACACACACACACACACACACACACACACACACACACACACACACACACACACACACACACACACACAAAACTCACATAAAATGTTCTCAGCCGAATTCTGAGTAAATCCATGTATGGGAACATATATGCTGCGAGGCCTCTTGTTGGTTTTATAAGAATGCAAAAAGTCCACTACGCCATCCAAATTTTCCTTCGTACACGCATCTTGGCTTAATAATGTCGATTTATTCAGAGAATTGAATTCTCATGAACGAATCGACAGTTGGATTATTCACTCTAACTGACCAGTTAGAGTGAAATTTTCAGAATTTGTGTTTTTCCGTTGGCAATGCATTGTTTGATTCATTTGATATTTTGATAAAATTGAACAATTTTGTAAATTCATAAAAATTAAACAATAATTCTATACTTCCTGCATAAAACCAGCAGTATTTTTTTTACAATTTTTTTTGACGTGATTTTTGGAAAGGGTGTGATTTTTTTGTTGATTTACTTGTTTTTTACTTTTTGTGTCTGTTAACTTAATCCTCTTTTATTATTTTATTTTCTTATAAAAAAATATTGTTTACTATTTTTTTCTTAACTGCTCCTCAACTACGACTAGCAGTTATGTGGTTATTTTTCAAATTACAACAAATTTATTTTCCATTATATTGAAGAAAAAACTTAGAATAAGCAATAAGCAACCATTTATATTTAGTTCAAGGTTTATGTAATGAACATATTTTTCGTAAATCTGCTTGATAAAAATAATGATTTACTAATTCTCTTAAACTTTCATGATGTGATCTATCTTTCTCGTTATTAACACTGCATACAGTTGACCATGAGCGAAAACTGGCTCTGATTTTGACTCAATTAAATTGATTCAGTAAATCTCTATTCTACCTCTTGGTACTCGCCTGATACTTTAATACAGGGGTTCCCAACCTAAACCCAACCCAAGAGCACATTCTAAAATATCGGTAGGGTGGCGGGCACCGCCTATTTTTAATCGACAAACTCCTTCTCATTTTCCCATAATTCATTCTTTTATATTCATAATTTATTAATAAATAAAAAACAAAAATGTTTAAAAATATTAAAATTAGTATTCAAATTGCATACCTACACACAGAGAAATATATTTAAGTACAAAACATAAACAAAGTAAACAAAAAACACAAATACAAAGAAAAAAACTCAAAACTTTAACAAATAAATAAAAATTATTCACATTTTTAATAAATGTTTATGAAAAAATTCTGTCTCTGTCGAATAGTGACGGGCACATACGAAGCGTTCTACCACCACCAGGCGCCTGCGGGCACGGAGTTGGGATCCTCTGCGTTAATAGTTGATTTTAGCAACGTTACGCGGACAAATAGACAGGATATTATGTAAAGTGATAAAAAAAGAAAAATAATATTATAAGGATTTTGATAGAATATTTGGAAATGTTATATGACCGGATAGAAATGTTGGATGTAGTGTAGAGGGCGGTATGTACAAAGAAGGGATGTGTAGAAGTAATCCAGCTGACAGATAGGAAATGGATGAGGATGCGAAAACTAATGAAGAAATGTCCTCTGATCTTGCTCGAAAAAGGGAAAGATACGGTCAATGCTAATTAATTGATTGCCACGTGGATTTAGATAACTGTGTTTATTATGTCTTCATGGCGTTTAGAAATATCAGTGATCTGTTGTGTTGAAAAAAATCTAAAATAAACTGTAAGATTACTATTCTTCTTTTTTTGTGCCGCTCCTTACCAAACTCACCCCGATCCTGCGCCGACCTAATTAGTGATGCAGCATCCGGAATCTCGAATCACTGCCTGAGATTTATAAGCCAAGATAATCTTTTACGCCCCATACTCAATCTTCCCTCCTATCTTTTCCTCCACTGTAAATTGTAGAACGGCATATTTATTCTAACGGAATATGTGGATCAAAATATGCTGCAAAGATTATCAGTATAAATCAAATTGTTTTTGATTCTACATTTTTATTGAACGTTGTCGAGACCAGTGGCGACTGGTCGATTGTATTTTTGATCATTTTTGGTAGTACAATTTTTTCCTGAATTAATAATAAATTAATAGGTATTTAAACCATAAATACAATATAGGATATTTAAAAAAATCTATTAAAGTCACAGTATTTGTTTTCAAATAATTTTAAAAACCGCGCCAGCGTTCTCTTTTATAAGTGATATTGTTATTTTACAATATTGTTTCACTGATTTATCAACAGATGTCGTGAAGACAAATGTATGGGAGTATTATTCATACAATTTTCCTCTCAATCAAGTATTAATATACTAAGTAATTAGGTCTAAAGTTGTGTGTCAATATGTGACACTCGTATTTTAGTCGCGGAATCGGCTGTATGTCATGTATACGTGGCACTCATCTCTTTCAATACGAATGGCTTATGAATTAGAGAGCGAGATAGATGTATACATACTAATTACATCTAAGATATGATAAGCTTGGTGCAGAGCACGAGCCTGCACGAGTCTGCCTTATGAATTCAGTACAAGTATCGCTATTTCATCTGCCAGGGGACTATCTCTTTCTCTTCATACATACGCTGTATTAAAAAGAAATCAATTTTGGTGCAATATGGATATAGCACGCCATACATTACATAATGATAATATTTGTATTGCGGTAGATTTCATTATAATATGATGTCGATTGCGAGGGTATATATAATAATTAATTGGTTTAGAAAAATAACAGTAATAAATTAAAGCGTAAAAATATATTAAAAACATATTTTAATATTAATTTTTAGAATATACCATTTAAAAATTGGTAGTGCAATTGATCCAACGCACTTCATATAGAGTCGCCGCTGGTCGAGACTACAAATAGTTTTATTTGTATTATTTTTACACCCTTTTAATTAACTTCACGTCCGTATTGGAATTTCGCAATCGATTTTTAACTAACTTCAGGACATCATTTGATATTTTGATAAAGGTAAAAATAAATCTAAACTTATTGCATAGAACCAGGAGTATTTTTTTGCATTTTTCTTGACAGAAACATTTCAACGTGAAAAAAGAAGAGTGTAGTTTTTTTTATTTAATTGTTTTTATATATGATCTATTATTTTTTATTCTTCATTGTGTCAGTTAGTTTGGTATTTTTTATTATTTTATTTTCGTAATAGGTATTTTATTTATAAAAATAATATTGTTTCTTCTTTTTTATACTCTTTTGTGTACCTGTGTTCTGTTTTGTGATCTGTTTTGTATTAATTTGTCTGTGTTATATTTGTGTTTATACTCCTGTTGTTCTTGTAATGTCTGCATTGTAATTTTTTATACCCATCATGTGTATACTGTAAATGCCATATTTTTTTTAAATTTTATTTTCATTTTACAGTATTTTTCGGGCAACTAACAAGTACTATGTCATATATTAATTTAGCACGCACCCAATAACAAGATTCCAGACTTACCATATTAATCGTTACACAGATCCAGATTGAAAACACAACTAAAAACTAATGTCTCCACTGGGAATCGAACCCGGGACCTTTGGATCTGCAGTCAGATACCTAACCAACTGAATATAAATAAATAAAATAAATATTTATGAATATGAATAAATAATTATTTATAAAATAATTATAAATAAATAAAATAATTATTAATAAAATGATTATAAATAAAGTTAAATATTTACCGGCTATGCTTACGTCATTTTATTTTGTCTTCGTATTTATTTAATTTAGGTACATATAAATGAAGGTAAGTTTATTTTAATAATATAATAACATCCAGCGACTCTTAACAACGCCTTTAGTTAATTCAATACAATAACATACCAATGATCTATAGACTTTATTGGTGCACACCGCGGACTCTCGATAGTCCACTTTATTGCTTTATAAAATATGTTTCATTAATATGCGATTAATATTTTAACATTAAATGTGTTGAGGATACCCCCGTTTCACCTCACTTTTTGTACCAATCCCCTGGTCTACGGTCGTAGAGCTCTGAGAATATAATAGATTTTGGTCTAAATCAATACAACATAAAACAATGCGTACAGAAATATACGAAAATTTATTGCAAGGATGTATAAAAACCAACGTCTGCTTAATAAGCTGCAGTTTTTTTCAGAAAGTTGTATTGACTGAATCATATGTTATTCATCATATTTACTGTGACCCCAATATTAAAAACACAATCAAACATCCAATATATTGCTGTTTAGTTAAGAGGACATATAAAGACATATATCTAGTGACTGAAAACATGATCCAACTGTTGATTTGAAAAGAGAACTTTGTTCTCTTAACATATCGACAAAGTGACAACCCAAGAGATGCGAGATTTTTTGCACGGTCTATATTTTCCACGGCTTTTGCAACTTTGAAGTCTAAAAACACCAACTTACAGGCTTCGTACATGTTCCATATACGGATTTACTTAGAATTCGGCCGAGTAGAATATTTAGTGTGTCTGTGTGTGTCCCCTTATAACTTTTGATACGCTCAATTTACAGAGCCCAAAATTTCAGAATATACAAACAGTAATAGGTCTACAAAACTTTTATACTCAGAATTTTGAATTTTCGTTTAAGTCAGGGGTTATCAACTTTTGAATTTTTACTTTATTTTTCCATATATCTCAAAAACCATATAAGCTAGAACGTTGAAAATTTGCATAAATATTGACAAATACAAAATAACACTTAATCTCCAAACACACATTCATACATACCATCATGCTGTTTTCATATTCTGGGTAGGAAAAACAGACTGACCTCCATACTATCCTATCCTGATATACCTACATATCTACCTAAATGTTTTATATAGAAAATAAAATATTTTAAAATATTTATTTATTTGTATTAAGTGTTTATAGTTTGGTACGTATTCTTTAATTATGCATACTATCTCCACCGACAGTTGGATCTCATGTGTTACATGAAACTAGTATATTAAAACCGCCTAATGCACTGTGAAGTTATGTGTTAGTAAGGGTAACCTACTGCTTGCGTAAAAAAAGGTTAACACGTGATTTAAATTATCGGAAACCCAAAATTTGTTGATTTTTTGCATTTTAAAAGCAAACCTGACTTGAAATGAAAAAAATATCGGTCATTCACTTTGATTTATGCACTCTTTAAGGTTATAAAAGATTTATTTCTCTACGACACTAAGTTATAGAGTTATTTAAAAAAAATGCTGTAGAAAAAGAAAACCTACTTGTAGTATTTTTTTAAGGAAATTTAGGTTGAACTGTAAATTTTTGCGACGAACATTCACTAGAGAAATGTTGAAAAAACTTATGGTATTTTTTCTAGAAACACACTGTTTAACATATTTGAGGAATTTGATTTGAAATTGGGGTGTTAAGGTTTATATGCCCCCTTAAACTTAAAATAATAATAATAAAGAAAAAACTCAGAAATAACTGGTCCATTCCAAAACTAATTATTCGGTCTTGTTGACTCGTTGTTTGTTGAAGATAAAATATAATATTGTTTTGTTAATAAAACAATAAGGTTTTCATTCTACTTTAATTATTGTTTTTTTTATTTCTAAGCTTGTTTTGTATATTAGCTGAGCAATTTACTGCTCGAAATGCTTCTTTTGAGATACAGGATCTATTATAGATAACGGACTCATAGCCAGGTCCGGCTTCAGACATTGAATAAAATAATTATTTATCACACGACAGGTGTGCGGCTGTGAAGAATGACACATGCGTGTATACCCACACACTAAAATGATGACAATTATAGAAAAAAAGTCAAAGCATTACTCTAAGCCGGTGCATCATAGCATGTTTATTTTAGCATTTAAGTTTGATCGTTAAGACGTCAAATTTATAATGTTTCATTGATTTATTGCACCAATAAGCATTTATTTTATTCATTCATTCATTCATTCATACCATCACGGCATATCCCACAATGTGGGGTAACCAGCAAAAGGTGTGCGGGTGTGCATTGCCTTATAAAAGGGAGCACAACACATATGTGTATACCCACACACCAGTCTCGTCTCACTTAAAAAGGCACTACATTCAGAATGGGTGGTGATCCTCATTGCTGAACTATGTCAGATGTTATTGTTGCCTGTTGTATTTTCGATTACCCGGCTCTTACGGGACACTCGAAAACAGTAATAGAAAAGAGTGGAAGCACTATTCTAAGCCGGTGCCTCACAGCTATTTTATTCATAAATAAGTAAAAAAAGGTACATAATCGATCGATACAAATAATGCCTGATATTATGCAAAATATCATCGGTTCCACATCCCAAGGTGAAACCTGGCCTTCAAAAGAATTCCTCGCCATTCCGATCTGTCAGCGGCTGCATGTCTCCAATTGACCACGCCCATGAAGTCCAGATCCCCCTGAACGCAGTCCATCCATCTCAACTTGGATCTCCCCCTACTCCTCACATCGTCTGGTTGATGGTGTAGGACTCTCCTGGTGGGCAGTTGCTCGCATATTCTTTCCACGTGTCCAAGCCATCTGAGTCTTCCAATCCTAATGAATCCCGTGATGTCTACATCATATTATTTTCTATATACATAAGTCATACTATGTAAATTTGTTTTTTTTTTCCAACATTGTTTATACCAGGCGTAAGAAACTGTTCTTATTTTATACATCAAAATAAAATATTCATACATAGACATAAAGCTGGTAGAGTTCGTGATTATATCTGATTCTCCACAAATCACCCTCACAAACAGCTCCGTAGATTCACCGCAGGATCTTTCTTTCAAAAATGCTTCAAGTTTGTTCTCATCTATTTGAGTTAAAGTCCATGTCTCGGAGATAGTTTGGTCACTCGGAAAGAAAGAATGAAGAACGACTGACATAGAAAGTTTATACAGCTGAAAGAGAATTACCGATTTTATTTGTTACCGACTCTCTTTCAGCCAATTTTTATCCATTCTGTTTCAGCCAATTATGAACGATTCTCTTTTAGCTAATTATTACAGATTCTCGTTCAGTGAATTATTGCCGATTTTGTTTCAGCCAATTATTACTGATTCTCTTTCAGCCAACTATTACCGATTCTCTTTCAGCCAATTATTACCGATTATCTTTCATTCAATTATTACCGATTATCTTTCAGTGAATTATTACCGATTTTGTTTCAGCCAATTATTACCGATTCTCTTTCAGTAAATTATTACCGAATTTTCCACCGATTTTTTGATTAATCTATAATTTCAAAATTTCCATTTTATTTTTATTTTGGTATCTAACATTTACCTATCTACCATTTCAAATATTAATTCAACACGTACCCAATAACAAGTTGTCACATTCTGATACTGTGTCTCCAACGAGAATCGAACCCGGGCATTATTTGTTTATTTATTCGTTTTATCTTATGTATTTTTGTCTTCTTTATATTGTCGACTTTCGTAGCTTAGTTGGTTAGGTATCTGACTGCTAAGCCAAAGGTCCCGGTTTCGATTTCCGCTGGAGACACAATTTTTATTTGTGTTTTTAGTCTGTATCTGTGAGACGATTAATATGGTAAGTCTCCAGAATGTGGCAACTTGTTATTGGGTGCGTGTTAAATTAATTTTTGACATAGTACCTGTTAGTTGCCGGAGAAGTAATAAAAAAAAAAAAAAAATTATCTTATGTTTTTTATACTGAAATTGTGCTGACTTTTAACATGATGTGTCCACTTTATTTACATACATATATTGAAGAAAAACATTGATATGTATCTACATATATATTTTTTGTATATTTTTTCACAAATGAGGCAAAACAGTTCCTCGGAGCGGGTTCTGTTGCGGTTATACAAAGAGGTACTGTAAAGAGAGATGACATAAGAGAGAAGACAGAAGAAAGAGAGATGGGCTGATTGATAAGAGAATGTTCTATTAGCCGGGAAATGTCCACAGACATTTCTGCTTTTTCATGCTTCCTATTTCAAGATTGCCACAGAAGACTTTTATGGTTCTCACTACTTTTTTGCCTTCACCTGGAAAAATCATTTAAGACATAATGGGACTCTCTTATCTACGACCAGAATATCTATCACACATACCTTGGTAGACCTACCCATCACAAAGACGGAAAATGACCATAGATACCTTCTAAATTTGTTGTTTAAATCATTTTATTATATTTTGTATAGCTTCTCAGGCAACTAACATGTACTATGTTAAATATTAATTAAACACGCACCCAATAACAAGTTGCCACATTCTTGAGACTGACAATATTAATCGTCTCACAGATCCAGACTGAAAACACAATTAACCCTTTCTTAACCGATGATTACAATTGGAATCATTAATGTATTTTACGTAAATCTCAATGAAAATTGTTATCAGCTGTGATATGTCTCTTGTAAATTATTAATCACAATATTTTTGATCGCTTACAATACTGAGAATGACGGAAACTTCTGTACTCGGTTATTGTACAGTTGAAAACTCAGTTATTCCGAAATATGCTTTTCTTGCTAAACACGGTTATTCAAAATTTAATAAGTGTGTTTTGATTTTTTTTGTTTTCCAGCATGGTATATTTTTTTTAATGTCGTATTTATATTTTCTTTAATATCTAATAATAATTAAAAATGAAAGATTTTTAATTTATGAAAAGTATATAGTTTTATATATGAATGATAACAATTGGAATCGTTAAAATTTCCAAAAATCAAGGTAAAAAATATATGAAAATCTCTTTATAATCACATATTTTGCCCATTTTTTATGAAACATATTTATTTTCATAATACTTTCATAATTCGGTTAAGAATGGGTTAAAAACTGCGTCTCCATCGGGAATCGAAGTCATAAACCCAACCAACTGAGCCACGAAGGCCGACAATGTCAAACATTTATTCGAAATTCACGCATATACACAACCAACTGAGCCACGAAGGCCGACAATGTCAAACATTTATTCAAAATTCACGCATATACACAACCAACTGAGCCATGAAGGCCGAAAATGTCAAATATTTATTCAAAATATACCCAATAACAAGAAGCCACATTCTGGGAACTTTTCATATTTAACGTGTCACGGTGAATATGATAACTGCGTCTCTACCGGGAATAGAACCCGGGACCTTTGACTCTGAAGTTAGATATAGAACAAACTGAGCCACGAAGGCCGACAATATAACACAAAATAAAACATTAATTTTTATTGCCATGGTATAAAAAAAACGAAACTTTATTCTAAGTATCATAATGGTCGAATATATTTTTATTATTGCATATGCGCAAACATTGGATTTTTTTCCCTGTCGGGAGTCAAAGATATTTTTTAACAGATTTTTTTTATAATTATCTCAATAGAGACGAATTTTTCTTCTTTTCTATTTTCAAGCGAAAAGAATTTCAGTATTACAATATATAGAAGTTTCAAAATTGAATTGATAGGGATCTCATTAAAAAGGCATAATTGGTGAACGTTGCGCAAGCGCATAAAGTGATCACGTAAACCAGCCGATGACAGGTCGTAAGCCCTGTAGGTGCCTTGATTTCCCAGTTCTCCTACAATAAATATTCCAACTTCGTCTCTATTGAGATAATTAAAAAAAATCTGTTAAAAAATATCATAATGGTCTTAATGAGATTAGCAAAGAAAACAATATAATTTAAATTGGGTGGACGTACTAGTCCCAAACCAGTTAATGGAAAATTTAACTTCATATTGATAATATGTGATAAATATGATGACACAGGGGATTGATTTTTTTCTAAGGTGTGTTATTTAATGACAAATAGACGTGCTAATTCAAGATTCCCATAACCTCCATAATTTTATCTATTTATTTATATAATTTATGTACAGGTGTACAAAGGCGGGTTTTTTGCCATAAGGCAATTTCTTCCAACCAACACGAGCAACGTGAAGTCTCTGAAGTTTATTTTTTAAATTTCCATACAAAATGGACGAATGTACCTGGATTTGACCAGTAAATTCTAGCTGTTGACAAAATTTGTATCACTGATTGACCACATAATAAAAATGACAATTCTTAGTATTTATTAAATTATTTTTAGTAAGTATATAAAATTATGTTAAGTATAATGGAGATTAGGCATTTTATAAGAGAATAAGATCATTTAGTTTTTTACAGAGTGGAAGTTCATAATGAAATTATTACGAATATAAAACACAGTTTTAATCCACAAATTGGGTTAAAATTAGCCTGAGCGCTTTCGATGGTTACACCATCATCCTTGGAGGCGACAATCAAAACTAAATATAATATAACAAAATGGCCAGTAGTGGCCAATTTAATCTGGTTGCTTTATGTATGTACGTGTCGCTTTCTCTTTACCACACCCCCGCCCTAAGAACCCCCCCCCCACCTCAAACTATGTACTGGCCATTTTGTTATATTATATTTAGTTTTGATTGTCGCCTCCGATGATGATGGTGTAACCATCGAAAGCGCTCAGGCTAATTTTAACTCAATTTGTGGATTAAAACTGTATTTTATATTCGTAATAATTTAGAGAATAAGATTATCAAATTATGTATATCAATTTCACACACTATAAAATATTCTATGAAATTTACTCTAGTAAAAAAGGATAAATAATATTTTAAATAACACACAAAGATTGACTGTCTGACATATTATTAATACTGCTGAAAAAATTCAATCTACTAATTTGTTTTACAATGTTCCATTGTTTTGTTTTATTTGAAATAAGAAATCTATTAATTATGGTGTTGCCATAACTTCACACCCTCTCTCAATTTTCTATTATAAAGATCAATAATGAAAATTGCATATTTTCACATTTTATACAATAATTATATCTTAACAGTTTTAACACAATATGAATACAAGAACATATAAAGAACATATGAAATCAATAATGGATGTACTGAATACATAAATACAAATGTTACATTCAAATGTCTAAATTCTCAAGTTTAATAAATCCTTCAAATTTGAAAATGTAACTAAAGTCAGTGACTTTGTTAAAATCTCAGATACATTGTCATGATACGTTGTCAATACATATTTCACCAAAACCTCTCATTTTGCTATATTTTCTTTTTATACATTCCATGCAATACATTATTATTATTATTATTAATTTTTTTTAGAAATTACCCCTTGATCATTATTGTAAAAATGCATAAAAAACTGATAGCTTAGTAACTAATTAATTATGATGTATGGTATGGCAAATTATAAATCTTATAATTAAGATGTCATGTGAGGTCATTAGTTGGTGCAGTCAACTGAGCATTCGGTTGATTTGAATCTAGCAGTGTCGTGTTGTAGCCAATCTCATGATAGCGCACAGGATATATCAATTGGTTGCCACGATCCCACGAATAAAGTTCCTTATTTGAGACAGGATCATCCGCGTCAGCGAGAAAACTATAAGCTGAATATATTTTAAAATCTTTAAATTTTTCTGGAATCTTGATAGTTCTTTGAGGTCTTTCAATCACTGTATCTGACTGATTATTGTCCATACCATCTCCTGTTAAATTACCAGACAAGTCAAGATTTCTTTCATCTTCATATTCAATTATTTTCTCTGTAATGTCATCTGTAGGTGTGAACTCTACAATTTCTTCATTTGTCTGAACTTCAGAATCTTCTTATAAGCTCAAACGTTCACTTACGTCTTCGTCATCTACTGTATTAACCAATATATTTCCTTTTACAGTACTCTTTTCAAAATCGGGTTTAAATATAATATTTCTTGAAATTTAAATTTTTCTTTCAGTTGGAAAGTAAATTCTATAACCTTTAATATTTTCTCCATAGCCAACAAATATCCCTTTCTTACTTTTTGCATCCCATTTTCTTCTATGTTGCTTTGGAACTAATACATATGCTTCTGATCCAAACATATGTAAACCTTTTAAGTCCGGAGATTCTTTGAACCACAATTCAAATGGAGTTTTTTCTTTCACAGTACTTGTTCCACTTAGATTAATAACATATACTGCTGTGGCGACGGCTTCAGCCCAGAGTTCTTTTTTCAAATTCTTCGCCTATAGCATAGTTCTTGCTAGTTCCACGACTGTCCTATTTTCTCTTTCAATACGTCCATTTTGCTGAGGCGTATAGGTACATGACTTTTGATGCCTTATTCCTTTGTCTTCCAAGAATTTAGTGACTTCTTTATTTACTTCTTCTAAACCTTGGTCGGTTCTAAGGATTTGTACTCTATTTCCTGTGACACTTGCAGCCAACTCCAAGAATGCTTTGATTTTGTTCGTAGCTTCTGATTTGTTCTTCAAAAAGTAAACACTTCTATAGTGACTATAATCATCTTTCAACAGTAGAAAATATCTAGAATTTCCAATCGAAGTTTCTTCCATTGGTCCGCAAACGTCTGCATGAATTATTTCTCCAGGTAATTAAGCAATTCTTGTGCTTCTTTCAAATGGTAATATATGTTGCTTACCAAAAATACAGGCTTCACAAAAGAAGTTTTTTATCTTGAAACATCATGTGCCTTTAAAATCTTTCTAACTTGATAAATGTTTTGATAGGCTAATTTTTCATGCCATGTAAGTAAATTTTCTGTTTTTTCACTATAAGTTCCCAGAAATGCACTCTCTTCAATTTGGAGTATTAATTTGTACATTTTACCCTCTCTTTTTCCGAGAATCTTAACTTCATTGTTTTTAATAATTTTACAACTATTTCTCTCCATGTCAAAGATATAACCCTTCTCAGTCACTGCACTGATCGAGAATAGATTACATTTCAAGTCTGGAACAAACAAAACAGATTTTAACTCGCCATCTGTCCATCTTCTTCCATCGTAGGTTTTTACTTGTATATCACCTCGACCCAAAGCTTCTATAACGCTTCCATTTGCAATTTTTATTTTAATGGGATTCATCAATTCTTTATAATTATAGATACATTTCTTATTGTGAGTCATGTGCTCACTTGCCCCTGAATCAGCATACCAGTCTTGATCTAACAATTCTTCTTCACCTATCAATCCAATACTTGTATATGCTGAGCGATGATATTTTGGTTTCCTTTGTTGCACGTTTTCTTTACTTTTTTCTTTTTGATAGCAATCTTTGGCTTTATGATTTGGTTTGTTACAATGAAAACATAGCTTCAAATCAAAATTCTTTTTAAAATAGCAGTCTTTAGCCAGGTGTCCAGTCTTTCGACAAATATTACAGTTTTTATTATTTCCAAATAGTTTCCTTGTATTATTGTATTGAAATTTTTTGCTTGTATATGCAGACTCCGTTTTCATGTTTTGACTTTTCATTCTTCCTTCTTCTATGTATAATCTGCTAATAAGTTCGTTGACACTTTGTTTATCTGAAGGAACAGATTCCCACGCACTTATAAAATAATTTAACTTAGGCGGTAGTCCCATCAAGATTTTGGTCATGAACATCTGATCAGAAATATCTTCCTTGTGTTGTTTTAATTGAGTTCTGATTTCCTCCAATCCAGAAATGTAGGAAGAAATTTCTTGGCCATCATAAGTGTAATTGAAAAATTTCTTCTGCAACATATGAATGCTCACTTCTGATTTGTGCTCGTAGACTGAGCAAAGCTTACACCACATTTCCTTTGCATTTTCACATGTGAGAATATGGGACATAGGGCCATCTTCCACTCTGCTGACAAAGATTTCTTGAGCTTTTAAGTCTTTCTTTTTGTAATCTGTGCTCTCTTTAATATAAATGCTCTCATTTGTGTCATCCTTGTTTTTGATTGGCGGGTTTTCATTTATCACTTCAAATACTCCTTTGCTTAATAAGGTTATTTTTGTTTGAAATTTACAAACATTCCAATTTTCACTGCCTTTTAAAATTATCGACAGTGAATTTTCCATCTTGTTATATTTTAAATTCAACATTCAAATTCACTTTTTGAATCTACTATATTTGAATCTACAATATTTCAATCTACTATTTTTTTGCATTTGTTATGAGCTGCTGGGCCCATAACCTATGAAATTTACTCTAGTAAAAAAGGATAAATAATATTTTAAATAACACACAAAGATTTTTTTTTTTTTTTTTCATTTATTTAAAGACATTTCATCCAATATTGAATGTTACATGTCTCAAGAGTAAAAATAACAATAAAAATATAACAAAAACAAGAGGAGAAAATACAATTGAATAATAATTAATACAATGTGCAAATTAATACAGACAGATCAAAATACAATTAAATAGAACACAAATGCAAATGATTGAAACATAGAATCAAACATAACAAAAACAAGAGGAGAAAATACAATTAATACATAAAGTAGGTACTTAAGAAAAACAATTGGCAAAAATACAAACAGATCAAAATACAATTATGACTGTCTGACATATTTTTAATACTGCTGAAAAAATTCAATCTACTAATTTGTTTTATGTTCATTGTTCCATTGTTTTGTTTTATTTGAAATAAGAAATTTATTAATTATGGTGTTTCCATAACTTCACATATTCTTTGAAATGTATGATTATTACGTCACTACACCTACTGTTTATTTATAGAAGAAAAAAAATATTTTTTTAGAAAAATATAACGTTCGCTAGGGACATTGGAGACATGGCATGATGGCGTGTATATATTATATTTCTCATATGGATATGAGAAACCCTCACAGGGAATATTTAAATCCACCCCTCTTCAAAGACAGGGGAGTAATGCGAAAATTTGAAAAAGTTGAGGAGGGGATCGGTGGTAATCCCTTCTCAGTGGCGTAGCGCCTAAACCTAATCCATTTTACCCTTCTGATCCTTGAAAATATCCGTAGATACATAAACTTTCATCTGTCCACTTAACATCAATACATCAGCATATTATTATAATGCAGTTTTTTTACGAGTAAGAAGAATTCCATTCCTATCAATTTGTTTATTATTTTTATATGTAACATAACGATTGGGGATTTCAGTACTTCGACCGAAATATTTACAGGTATTCAAGTTTAAAATACATTTTATATAACAATCATACTATCGTCAATCGGATGTTGACCAGAATATTGCAGAGATAGATTTTGAATGTGATAGAGCAAGAAAAGAATAAATTGACTCGCCATGATTTGGTCTAGGAAAAAACTTACTTGTCATTCATTTAGTGAGGGGTGTACATCACAAACTTTTTCAACAATTTTTCTACAAATTGTATTTAGTGACGACATTGTTTCATACAATTTGTAAGGCAGTATACACTACACAATATCTCACTCAATAGTTTGAAATCTGCTTTATCTTCAAACCTACATACATACCATCATGATGTTTTCATGTTCTGGGTAGGAAAAAAAGACCGACTTCCATACTATCCTATCCTAACATACAATTTACATGTTTTTTATAGAAAACTAAAATATCTTAAAATATTTATTAATTTGTGTTTATAGTTTTGCACGTATTATTCAATTATATATACTATCGCAATAGACAATTGGATCTCATGTGTTATATGCAACTAGTAATATAGGTAATATTCTGTAGGTACTTGTATTATATTGATTGAATTAAAGATACTGAGATACGGTATATATTAAATAATAGAAATACGATCATCAAAAAGGCATAGGTCATTGAAAGCAGCTTTGAAAGAATTCAATGCCTTATTTACATAATAATGTCTCAAGATCTTTGAAATGGCTATTAAGAGGTAGGTTCATAATATGTTGAGTTCTTGTATTGTGGGGCGAAAGGAATGTCTACTTAGCTTTAATAAAATAAACGTAAATAATTACGGTTTTCAATTCAATATTCCAACTGGATTTTGAGATAAGTTGCCTACCCATGTAGGTACCTAGGTATATAGGATATTGGAAAACATATTATAATTTGTATATTGATTTGAAAATAACATGACCATATACATATCTGTATATAATAGATATGTACATCACAAAATATTGATAGAAGTGTTATTTTCAAGTGATATGTTTCTGTCAAAGTTCAATATAATATATTACATATATACAACTTTCAAAATTTACAAAACCCGTTCAAGGAGTTCTACTCTAAAGACATTTAATGGTGAACGTTACGCCAGCACGTAAAGTGATCACTAAAACCAGCCGATGACAGGTCGTAAGCCCTGTAGGAATGTCTTAGAGCTCCATCCATACTCCCTTTCATCTCTACTGAGATGCAGTATAAATACCTACTCCAAACTCCTATGTGTAATCAATTGGAAATTTTTAAATGTTTTTTTTTTAAATTAACCTCTTTGTGAATGCATATTGTTATCATAAATAATGTCAACTGATGTCAACTGTCATAATATATGCCACATAATCAAATAGAAGTCATCATTCCACAGATAAAATAGAAGTCAACATACTATAACTGTCAGAGCGTTTTTCACTCGAGAATTTTACCGAGCGTTTGGTGCGTACACTCGACGGCACAGAGTGTCTTTCGAGCGCCTGTTTCCGGTCATTATGACCGACTTAGAGCGTCACTAAGGGCCGGTCTTATAAACGTCCGTTAGTTAGATTTCAGACCAAATAAACCGAAATTTGATACAAATGCTCTATATTTCGTCTTATAACAATCCGTTAGTTAAATTTTAGTAAAATTTTAGTAAAATTTTACCGATAGCCTTTACTGACGGTCGGACCACCGATTAAGCGTTCGTTAACGATAAGTTATGGAAGGATTGAGTTTTTTCACACTTGTTTTTTTATGTTGCGGTACATTTTTAGTATTACGAATATTTTGAAAAATACTGTTTTTTTTTTTTGGATTTTTATATTGAATTGCTTTTTTTCGATAAAAAATGTCGGCCGACAGTGATTTTGAATAACCAAAACGAATTTGATTACAAGATTGTGTTTGACCAAATATTTTATTATTTCAACATTACATTGATGACACTGAATTTCGTTTTATTTTATTTTAATTATTTTTTTAAACTTTAAATAAAAAAAAATAAAAATTAAAAAAAATTATAAAAAAATGAATGAATAATTAATTGTAACTAGTACCTACATACATATGCATTAAGTTTTTTAAATTTCATTTTAATGCCATAAATTAGGCATAAATGCTTGTGATATAAGTGAACAAAATCAGTTGAGGCGAGATTTGAACCCGCGTGCACTGAATCCAGCGCGCTAGCTAAATAATAAAGGATTATCATCATTTTTGTAATTTTTGATATTGTTTGAAGTAAGCAAAAAAACACTCTGTTTATATATTGCAATGATTGCACCGCTTTATCCATTACAATCCATTATAGTCCAATACAAATCTATTGAAAATCCATTGTAGTCTAATTAGACTGTAACTGTCAAATAAACGGACAGTTACAATAGTTTTATAATACCGCCGATAGTAATATCTACTTAGGAACATCCATCCGTTAGTAAATCGTTAACATACTTACGAATATTTGGTCTTTCGTTTATAAGACCGGCCCTAAGTGCACTCGGCGTTAATTGTGAACGCAGCCCTGTAGCGGACCTTGGCCGTTGGTTTTATTTGTTCCTCTGTCAGAAGTCGATTGGCAGATCAACACTTTTGTTTCCTAGGATCTTTTCTTCAAAACCCAAAGTGATTTTATATTTGTTTGATTAAAAATGATTTTATATTTGTCACGAGGAAGTATATTAAACTATTAGAAGTTTTAAAATCGTTGTTGTGATAACTGTGCCATTGATTAAACAGGTTCATAATGACTTTTATAAGAATGTAACTCTTTGGCGTTCCTAAATTGTCTATTTATTGTGATCTCAGTTGAAAATCTTGATTGAGTTAGATTTAATTTATTACCATCAAAGAAGTACGAAAAAAATATTGCTCTATCAGTGTTTATTTCATAAAAAATGTTTACTTTTTCGATCGACAATACTTGATGGAATTCCAATTTAATATATTTAAATAAAACACATTTATAATTTTCTTCTACTTGATTTAATTGGCTAACTAGTTTCTCTCTAGACGAGCAAGTGGTCAAGTCAGTGGAAGAAAATTATAAATTGTGTTTTATTTTGATATATCATAAAAAATGTTTTTCTTTATTATAAACTGTGTAATACACTCACTGTATCATCGTTTATATTGTTGATTACGGAATGAAAAGGAAAAATAGGTTTGATGTTACCAATCAGAAAATCGTTTATATTGTTGATTAAGGAATGAAAAGGAAAAAGAATCAAACATATTAACGATGACCAATCCGGTCATCGTTTATACATACATATGTTTGATTTCGGAATGAAATAAAAAAATAGGTTTGATGTGACCAAAACGGTCATCGTTAATAGAAAATTGGTGAATTCGAAATGAAAAGGGAAAATAGGTTTTGATATGACTAATCAGTTTATCGTTTAAATTGTTGATTTCGCAATGAAAAGGTAAAAAAAAGGGTTGGTGTGACCAATCCGATTGCATCCGACCGGATTGAAATTGTTGCCGGATGCAATCCCTATAGATACATGTTATAAGAAAACTTAATCGAAATATCAATACGTACAAATCATACAAAAATTACTAAAAAATGGTCTGTACTACATTTTTGTCCAAATGAAGGTTTGTTGTTGATAGTACATACTTAGGTATACTTTGAAAGTTCAAGTTATCAAAGTAAAATATAAATGAGAGCCAATGAAGTGCATGATTTTTTTATATATATATACTTCACTTTGAAACATTCCTGGTTTAGTCGCATTATTGATCGTTAAATAAAAAGAGCAAAATTTACAAATTGATTCGTCTAACTCCTACTTTCGAGAAGAGGGGGGATAGAAGGAGAGGGTGGGGGGTGTCTAAGGTGACATTTGTAGAATTTCCCGCGTGATTTTATTCAAATATTGACGCATTCATCAATCACTGAAGTATCCTGAAGGAATGCGGGTACTCCTCGTGGAGAAATATTGAATGTAGACAGATAAAGATTTAGAGATATCTTTCCTAGTATGTAGGTACCCACCTAGCGAATTGAAGGTTCGATTCTGTTTCTTATATCACTTATGATAAACAACAGTTTCGTTTATTCAAAGATTTTACCTCTATGCTTGTAGACCAGACAATGAATTTTCAAAACAGGGTATATAGTTCATGGAGAGAAGCATACTTTTTTACATTAGGAATGGGTCTGGGCTCCTTAGGAGGAAAAATCTCAAAAGTACCTGACCCCAAGGGGAGATCTGAAACCTTAAAATTTGACTTTTTTGGTTTTTCGCTTTCAACTCGAAAACTAAGGGTTCCAGGGGAAAACAATGTTCTAATCTATTTGAAAGCTGATATTTTTTCACATTTTTACTACTGAAAAGAGTTTCTTTCTTTTCTCTTTCCTTTCTATATCAAACCCTTCAAAACCTTATAATCATTATCATCATCAGTGGCTCCACAGCCCAGGATGGGCCTTGGCCTCCTAAAGGAATCGTCTACATTGCACCCTATGGTGGACGATATTTGGTTCCTTAAATATGCTCTGTAGTTCGGGATTGAACCTGATTCTCCACGTGCCTTGATCGCAGAGGGGACTGAAAATTTTTCTCAAAATTTTTCTTTCGAAAACCAGTAACGCATACACATCCTTTTTAGCAAGAACCCAACACTCAGAGCCGTATGTCAGTACAGGTCGTAAAAGAGTTTTATAGACGAGGATTTTAGTGTATCTTGACAGTACAAGTGATCTAAAAAGTGCCTAAAAAAACAAATAAATCTAATAATAATAATCTAATAATTTATCTAATCTAAATTTAAAACCTTATTTTGCATATAATTAAAAAAAAAATATTTGTCTATTTCTCTTATCATGGCCATAATAACTTACGGTCTATTTCATACGACACAATTTTATATAAATTTGTTACTGCACAATTAAATATTGGATATTTAAAACAAAAACAACATCGTTATAAAATATGTCCATGACACTTTGGTAGTATCGGGGATACATAATAAAGAATGATTGATTGAAAAATATATGGCTAGACGATGTGAATAATATATAGAAGCACGAACAAGTTAAGATGTTCAAACGTAGGTAACGATGTTTGCCAGAATATTATTTTGAACGAAAACTACTGATTTTCAAGATTCAAAATTATGGTATTCGTAATGATAAGCAATATTTGTAGATAGACAGAGAATAAGACGTAAATAATTAGCTTTAAATTACTATTCAAAATAATAAATTAGAACGAAAGTCTTATATTATTAATAGTTTTATTTAACCATAATATATTTTTTTTTGTTATAAATAATCATAACACATGCTGATACTTACCGTTCGATATTTATATGAAACAAATTTTCTTATTTATTTCTTATTTATTTATTTATTATAAACAATACAATACAATACAATGTTGAAGTTACAAAAACAATTACATACTAGAGTTAGAAGTTACATATGTTTGTGTGTGTGTGTGTGTGTGTGTGTGTGTGTGTGTGTGTGTGTGTGTGTATGTGTGTGTGTGGGTGTGTGTGTGTGTGTGTGTGTGTGTGCGTGTGTGTGTGTGTATGTATATTTATTATTTAATGATAAGTGTTGTAAATGATAGAATACGATGAACACCTCACTAGGAACACCTCAAATCGTTATAATTTATCTAGTTGGAAAATAGAATATCACCGTTTGTGCTTACTTCGTTATACGAAACGAAGAGTTGAACTCCATAGGGGTTTTTAAATAAAACTGGTTAGTTTTATAGATTTCTTGATGCATTTTTTCGTTTCGGTATCTTTTAGTGAACGACTTCGCGAAATGCAAAATTTTTCTCCTAAAAGCAGTGAAATTGTATTCGTCTTACTTAATTTTTCTAAATTCATAATTAGAATTTAGATTAAATGGATTTTGTATTTGACGATTTCCATTTACTAATTCATTTGAGTATGGACAAATTAATTAATAATAATTGTGTGTTATTTCCAAATCAAAATAACGCCCAATAATTATTAGTTAAAATAAAAAAAAAACAAAAGTAATATGAAGATGGAACACATAAAATTAATTTAGGAACAAATTAAACAATTTTTTTTAAGAATGAATATGTCCTTGTATCAATTACATATACATTCCCAAATTAAGCATATACTTGCGCTATAGGTGAATAACGAAATCGGTCGTGGCAGTCATTATTTCCTCTGACTTATTTAAAATAGGGAGTTATGAATTTTCAAAGTTCTTACTATTCACAACGTGGAATGCAAGTTATGAATACTTGACAAAATATCATAAGTTTGTAAAGTATTCGGACTTTCGTCCATAGTTTAGTCAACAAAGTAGTGGTAAAAACAAAGTAACAAAGAATAACTGCCCCCAGAATTAATAACATGTTGCCTACATCACTAAAAGAAATAATGTCGCTTAAAATCATTTAAAAGAAAATGTTCCGAATACATCATGAACTACGGGAGAAATAAAATGTATCAAATGTTCGACATCGTAGTGTAAAAAGACATAATTTATACAATTGTTTTTATTTTCTTGATTTACTTTTTGCAAAAAATCTTAATTGTTTTATAAATTTTGTGCTGTCTTGATTTGATTTGAGGCTCGACTGAATAAAGAAATGACTGACGGATCATATCTATGCTCTGTCAGTTCAGTATTCCCAAGAAATACTATTCCAGATTATTTGTGCAATTAACAAATAAAAATTACAAGATACCTACATTTACAATATTATGTATATACATATCATGATGACTTGAATTCCATTTTTTTTCTTAATCTGTGTACAATAGTTTAGTTTATATTGTTTAGATACTTTTTAAAAATGCAAATAGTTACTCTTGTGAAATATAATAATATGTACACTGCTAGCACTAGCACCACTACCTATGTGGGCAGCAGTTATCTATTTTTAATGAAGATTATTTAAATGGTGTGATAAAGAAATAAATAAATAAATAAATATAAAAAACTAGGTAGGTACCTAAATTGTAGTATAATGGATCACAAAGTTAATAATTCCTTACTTAACAATTTGATACTAATTGTTTAAATAAATTTTAAACATAATATTTCACACACGAAATCTTATAAGTAGGTATATGTAGGTAGCTAAGGTTGTATGCATAGGTATTGTACAATATTCAAGTGTGAGTTTGAAACGATGTAGAAATACTTGTAAGATGTTGTGAAGGTTTTCCTTACTAGGCATGCTAAGTGGATTTCAAATAATGGCCGAGGATAAGGTAATTGCATTGTAGCGTTGTGCCACGTCTAATTACCTAAAGGATCCTACTTTGAAGTGAAAAAATATATCACCCTAGGCACTTCAATGGTACCTACATACCTACTTCAACTACAAGGTAAACGCAATGGCGTCTGTTTTAAAACGCTATTATTTGACTGGTTGCATGTAGCACATGAGATCCAACTGTCGATAGCGATAGTACGTATAGTTGAAAAATAAGTACCAAACTATAAACCCATAAATACAAATTATTTAATATTTTAAGATAATATTTGGTTTTCTATACAACACATGTACCTAGGTATGCATTTCAATACAGGATTGTATGGAGGTCAGTCCTTTGATCCAAATCAGAATATGAAAACAGCATGATGGTATGTATGTATGTTTGGAGATTAGTATCAAACTATTAAGTCTTCTTACATATTGTGTATAGGCTACTGCCATACAAATTGTATGAAGCAATGTCGTCACTAAATTCAATTTGTATAAAAATTGTTAAAAAAATTTTGAGATGTGCTAATACAATGTTGATATTTCTTATATAAAATTAAATTATCTAGTTTGGGTGTTTCGGCTTTTTTCGATATTTTTATTAAAATTGGAAATATAGGCAGTTAAACTCATAAATTTATCAAAAAAAATAATGTTTGAGAAACCCTGGAATTTAAAAAAAAATTATTTTAGATTTGTATTTGTTTATGTTTATACCAATTTTCAGTGTTCTAGCTTTTATGGTTTCTGAGATATATGGAAAAATAAACTAAAAATTTAAAAGTTGATAACCCCTGACTGAAACAAAAATTAACAATTATGGGTATAAAAGTTTTGTAGACCTATAACTGTTTATGTAATCTGAAAATTTGGGCTTTGTAAATTGAGCGGATCAAAAGTTATAAGAGGGGGACGGACACACAGACACAGACACACACACACACACCCTCACACACACACACACACACGCACGCGCACACACACACACACACACACCCACACACACACACACACACACACACACACACCCTCACACACACACACACACACACACACACAGACACACACACACAAAACTCACATAAAATGTTCCACTCCGAATTCTGAGTAAATCCATGTATGGGAACATATATGCTGCGAGGCCTCTAGTTGGTGTTATTAGCATGAAAAAAGTCCACTACGCCATACGAAATGTTCCTTCGTACACGCATCTTGGATTTTAACTGCCTCTTCCTTCAATAGAATTTCATTCTCTTGAACGAATCGACAGTTGGATTATAAGCATGCAAAAAGTCCACTACGCCATACAAAATGTTCCTTCGTACACGCATCTTGGATTTAAACTGCCTCTTCCTTCAATAGAATTTCATTCACTTGAACAAATCGACAGTTGGATAACGCTTTTGAGTGTTCAGTAGATACGACACATACAAATTTCTGGAATAGCGCAGAGCAAAATTCACACAATTGACACATTTTTTTGACTCGTCAAGAATCGAAATCGAAAATATCTAAAGAGTGAGATTAAGTCATTTTAAAAAACACTTTAAATAATTAAAATTGCACTAACAGAACTGATTAGTTACAATATACCACGACTATCCACCAGACAGACAGCACCATTTTATTACAACAATAAACGCACACAGACAGAATATCATTTGCTAGTCAGCCGTCTCCATAATATTGGGAATGAGTTCTCTCATTTGGGTTACATTTTAATGCTGTCCAAACATAAATATAAACGGACGATGTACACTTTTTTATGAGAGAAACAACTTATGATATTTTCAGTGCGGATTTTATATGGTAAAATGTTTATTTTTTATGTATATCATTTGTTTATTTCGAACATTGCTTGTACTGTTTTTTTTTGTATTCATAATACTTTTTGTATATATATATATATATATATATATGTTATAATATTTTTATCTCGGTTTTCCCGTGTCAGTAGGTCTTGACTAAGACCATTTGTCTTCCGACGTTTCGCCTGAATATCACCAGGCATTTTCAAGGACTTAACGAAAAGCACGCGCGCGACACACGTCTACTCACACTGAAAGCTCACCGTCAAGTGACTCGTAACGTACAAGATGGCCGCTTATGTCAAATATTGTTAGCGCGACGTGATTGGCTCCTTGTGACACGCCCACCTGCTGTCGTGTTCGTTGGTAATAATATTTTATCATTATTTTTGTGTTGTGATTCATTGTTAATTTTAGTTGTGACATTAATATTATTATTGTTGTGTTTTGGGGTTATTTTCGCTATGGTATTATTAATATTATTATTGTATTGTTTGTCATATAAAATGTTCTTCCAGGTACTAGGCAAACGAACTCCGTCGTCCCGATTGTTCATTATATCCCTTCTCTTATATATTTCTATAGCTTCCCTGTAAATTCTGAGAGGTTCACTGTTTAAACTTGCTATTATTTTTGAATGGTCAAAATCTATTGTATGTCCTTCTGTGAGCGAGTGTTGTACAAGTGAGGATGTAAGTTTTTTGTTTCTCATGTCGACTCTGTGCTCCGCTATTCTTTAACCTTTAACCTTTCTAAGAAACCCGAAAGACATCATTCCACTTGAAGCTCATGGAGTATATGAAATACCGTGCGGATCGTGCAATAAGACTTATGTAGGAAGAACCAATCGAAAAGTTGAAGCACGAATAGCGGAGCACAGAGTCGACATGAGAAACAAAAAACTTACATCCTCACTTGTACAACACTCGCTCACAGAAGGACATACAATAGATTTTGACCATTCAAAAATAATAGCAAGTTTAAACAGTGAACCTCTCAGAATTTACAGGGAAGCTATAGAAATATATAAGAGAAGGGATATAATGAACAATCGGGACGACGGAGTTCGTTTGCCTAGTACCTGGAAGAACATTTTATATGACAAACAATACAATAATAATATTAATAATACCATAGCGAAAATAACCCCAAAACACAACAATAATAATATTAATGTCACAACTAAAATTAACAATGAATCACAACACAAAAATAATGATAAAATATTATTACCAACGAACACGACAGCAGGTGGGCGTGTCACAAGGAGCCAATCACGTCGCGCTAACAATATTTGACATAAGCGGCCATCTTGTACGTTACGAGTCACTTGACGGTGAGCTTTCAGTGTGAGTAGACGTGTGTCGCGCGCGTGCTTTTCGTTAAGTCCTTGAAAATGCCTGGTGATATTCAGGCGAAACGTCGGAAGACAAATGGTCTTAGTCAAGACCTACTGACACGGGAAAACCGAGATAAAAATATTATAACATATTTCACCCGTGAAAACATCAAATATAACATATATATATATATATATATATATATATATATATATATATATATATATATATATATATATATATATATATATATATATATATATATATATATATATATATATATATATATATATATATATATATATATATATATATATATATATATATATATATATATATATATATATATATATATATATATATATATATATATATATATATATATATATATATATATATATATATATATATATATATATATATATATATATATATATATATATATATATATATATTTATATATATATATATATATATATATATTATATATATATATATATATATATAGTATATATATATATATATATATATATATATATATATATATATATATATATATATATATATATATATATATATATATATATATATATATATATATATATATATATATATATATATATATATATATATATATATATATATATATATATATATATATATATATATATATATATATATATATATATATATATATATATATATATATATATATATATATATATATATATATATATATATATATATATTTTATTTTTTTTTTTTTATTTATTTATTAAAATCCTTTTTACAAGTATAATAATAACAATAAGTACAGTATAACTTTATACAGTAGTTAATAAAAATTATAAGTTATACTTTAAGTAAGAAAAAGTTAAGTTTGTCATTAGTGTATACGTTTATATATTTTAATTTGTGGATTAGGCTACTCTACTAGGCTATGCCTGTACCAGAGTAGCGTTATATAAATCAGTTCTATTATTTTAATTCGTCATAGTGTTAGTTATTTTTGTAAGGTTTTGTGGTAGGTTGAAGTAATGATGTGCAAGTGTGTATGTATATATTTTAGTGTTGTATGAGAAAAAAAAATGCTTGATGTAGAAAGGGCTAATGATAATATAATTTTGATTTTTTTTGTAAGTCATCTAAGCAGTAATATTAAATAATTCTTCTGTTTCTTTTCGTCCTTTGGTAATTAACCAGTTGTTTGCTATGGCTTTCAATTTGATATGTGAGTAGGTTCTTAATAGTGGAAAGTCAGTTTTGAAGAGGTTAAATATTTTTGGACCTATGTACGCGTAATTTTTCTGGCCATGTGTTGTCTTAGTTTTTGGAATTTCGTCAAGGTTTAGTAGTGCTTGCCTAGTATTGTGTGAATGTGAGTTGCTGGTTGTCATTTGGTGGTTTGAAGTTTTGATGTAGAAAGTGAGAGTTGACTTAACAAAAAGCTGTCTTACGTCTAGTACATTAAATTCACTGAATAGTCTGTCTGAAGAGTATCTAAGTGGTTTTTTATTAATGACACGAAGTAAAGTTTTTTGCGCCGTTATAACCGTTTTTAATGTGGTTTTGTAAGTACCTCCCCAACTGGGAATCGCATAGCTTAAGAATGACTGGGCAAGGGCATAGTAGATAGTTTTGAGTTGGTGTTTCTAAAAAATATTGCGAATGGATTTAAATAGATAAATGAGTTTTAGAAGTTTTCCCGAAATTACATAATTCAATGTGTGGTTTCCAGTTTAAGTGTCTTATTATTATTATTCCTAAGTATTTCACATTATCTGTATTTTCGAGGGGGTTACAATTGCAATTTTGGTGTTGGCAGTCATGCATAATCAGTTTTAAATCGCTAGACGGTTGCCCTCTTTTATCGATACTGAATGTCAAATATTTAGTTTTACTGTTAGCAAGTTGTTGTCCAGCCAGCTTTTTACTATGTTGCAACCCAGATCTGCCCCTTTGAAAACAAGATCCCATGTTGAAGCGTGAAACAGTAGTATTGTATCGTCCGCAAAGGTAATTATTTTTCCCCCCGTTTTTAGCTTACATAAATCGTTAATGTATAAAAGAAATAAGACCGGTCCTAGTGTACTGCCTTGAGGCACTCCGTATTTGATGTATTGATCGTCACTTTTAGTCTTGTCAAGTTGTATAAATTGTGTTCTGTCTGTAAGGTATGTTTTGAACCAGTTGTAGCTTGTTTCCGATATATATATATATATATATATATATATATATATATATATATATATATATATATATATATATATATATATATATATATATATATATATATATATATATATATATATATATATATATATATATTATATATATATATATATATATATATATATATATATATATATATATATATATATATATATATATATATATATATATATATATATATATATATATATATATATATATATATATATATATATATATATATATATATATATATATATATATATATATATATATATATATATATATATATATATATATATATATATATATATATATATATATATATATATATATATATATATATATATATATATATATATATATATATATATATATATATATATATATATATATATAT
Organism: Molanna angustata; assembly: GCA_963576475.1. Classification (NCBI taxonomy): domain Eukaryota; kingdom Metazoa; phylum Arthropoda; class Insecta; order Trichoptera; family Molannidae; genus Molanna; species Molanna angustata. The sequence goes on from OY754980.1 coordinate 9,384,077, forward strand.
ATATATATATATATATATATATAAAGCCTCAAGTGGCCGAATGGTTTCCAAATGGAAAATATGTATTTATGCATGATTCTGCACCCTGCCACAAAGCGAAAACCGTTACTAAATTTCTAGAAGGAGAAAAAATAAAGGTATTAGATTGGCCAGGAAATTCACCGGATCTAAATCCAATTGAAAACGTTTGGGAGGCTCTGAAAAGGGCAATTGTAAAAAAAGGTGTCATCACCAACAAAAGACAACTAATAGAAAACATAATTGAGGCATGGCACAACACACCAGAATTAAAAAATATGATAAATTGCATTTTGGTGGTGTATTTTTTCTTAAAATCGAGCATGTTTCTTGTCTAATTGTTTCCGCAGTATTATTGGTGCATTTGTGAATGGCTGATTCAACCGCTGTAATTATTTCTTCTTTAGGAATAGTTTTATATGATACACCATAGTTAAAACCTTTTGAGAGGACGGAAATAGCATTATTATTCAGTTGAAAATTTATTTTATCACTGTTTAAATAACACATTTTTTTATTACAACAATAAGACATACAAACAAATAAAAGGAGCACCTATGGGTTTGTCATTGTCACCAGCAGTCGCCAACTTATTTATGACGAGGTTTGAAGAAGAAGTCTTAAAGAAAGTAATACTCAAACCAAAGAAATGGCTAAGATATGTGGATGACACATTCGTAGTATGGTCTCACGGAGAAGAAGAATTAAATAATTTTTTGAACACTATTAGCAGCATTCATAAAGATATAAAGTTTACAATGGAGAAGGAAAATAACAGACAAATACCTTTCTTAGACGTTTTAGTGTTAAAAAAAGCAAACGGTAAACTGGGGCACACAGTATATAGAAAGCCCACACACACCGATAGATACCTACACGCAACGTCCAATCATCACCCCGCACAAATATGCTCAGTCGCAAAAACACTAATAACAAGATCAAAAAGAATTGCAGACCACGAGCATAAAAAACAAGAATTAGAATACACGAAAAATGCTCTACGTTGTAATGGTTTCTCAGACTATATAATAAACAAAGCATTAAAGAGTCCAAAAACAGTGAAAGAAAAATCCAATGAAACACCATTATCAACAGCCCGACTACCATATATCAAAGGCGTCACCGATAAAATCAGCCGTCTATTAAACAAAAATAACATACGTACCGTTTTCAGCACAACAAATAAAATATCAACCTTTCTAAGAAACCCGAAAGACATCATTCCACTTGAAGCTCATGGAGTATATGAAATACCGTGCGGATCGTGCAATAAGACTTATGTAGGAAGAACCAATCGAAAAGTTGAAGCACGAATAGCGGAGCACAGAGTCGACATGAGAAACAAAAAACTTACATCCTCACTTGTACAACACTCGCTCACAGAAGGACATACAATAGATTTTGACCATTCAAAAATAATAGCAAGTTTAAACAGTGAACCTCTCAGAATTTACAGGGAAGCTATAGAAATATATAAGAGAAGGGATATAATGAACAATCGGGACGACGGAGTTCGTTTGCCTAGTACCTGGAAGAACATTTTATATGACAAACAATACAATAATAATATTAATAATACCATAGCGAAAATAACCCCAAAACACAACAATAATAATATTAATGTCACAACTAAAATTAACAATAAATCACAACACAAAAATAATGATAAAATATTATTACCAACGAACACGACAGCAGATGGGCGTGTCACAAGGAGCCAATCACGTCGCGCTAACAATATTTGACATAAGCGGCCATCTTGTACGCTACGAGTCACTTGACGGTGAGCTTTCAGTGTGAGTAGACGTGTGTCGCGCGCGTGCTTTTCGTTAAGTCCTTGAAAATGCCTGGTGATATTCAGGCGAAACGTCGGAAGACAAATGGTCTTAGTCAAGACCTACTGACACGGGAAAACCGAGATAAAAATATTATAATATATATATATATATATATATATATATATATATATATATATATATATATATATATATATATATATATATATATATATATATATATATATATATATATATATATATATATATATATATATATATATATATATATATATATATATATATATATATATATATATATATATATATATATATATATATATATATATATATATATATATATATATATATATATATATATATATATATATATATATATATATATATATATATATATATATATATATATATATATATATATATATATATATATATATATATATATATATATATATATATATATATATATATATATATATATATATATATATATAGATGGTTTGGCCACACGAAAAGAACATAATTATGAGGAACAAACGACAAAAAAAAATACAGATAAAATTTATGAGCCAGGTAAACTTAATTGGCTATTTTTTTGGTTATGTGTGCATAAGAATATTGTTTTATATAGCTGTATGTTTACTGAAATGTATAAAAAATAAAAGAAAAAGAAGGAGAGGTGAGGTATGGCCAAGAAAACATTGAAATACCATGTGAACAATATACTGAAAGAAGGAAGCATTATCGTGAGTTAGCGTGAGTGAGGCGAAATGTTATAATATTTTTATGTGTGTTACATATTTTTTTTTAACAATTGCATTAAAAATGGATTGTAAAATCAATGACTTAAAGGCAAATGAAATACAACTAATAAACAATAGTACCTACATATTACTGTGCTAGTTATTAAGTTTTACAATAATACAATAGAACATTCTTTATTCTTAAGATTTAACACCAAAAAGAGGATTATCTCGTTATTTATTATTTATCTCGTTATTTATTATTTATCTCGTTATTTATTATTTATCTCGTTATTTATTATTTATCTCGTTATTTATTATTTATCTCGTTATTTATTATTTATCTCGTTATTTATTATTTATCTCGTTATTTATTATTTACCTCGTTATTTATTATTTGTCTCAATTGATATTGTATTCGTAGTATGTACTAACGTAGGTTTGTACTGTGATTTTAAAAATTAAAATAACAGGACTTATATAGGATACGTTTCATATAAACTCTTCACTATGATACAGGGCCGGATAAATCATAGAAAAATCAGGAACAAGAAGTCAAGGCGTTAGTCTTAAAAAGGTCGCTTAAAATTCTAAATGTTATATAAATCAAAAATCCACAGGTATGGCGCTCGGTTCTCTTTGCGTACCCGGATAGAGGCTGGGCAAGATGGTGTAAATATGTAATATTATTATGAATCTCCAATTGTTGTGGCTATTTTTTTATAAACAACTATATAAGTAGATTTAGGTATCTTACATTAACAAACTAATTCGTCATTTTAGAAGTAATTTTACATTATTTTAAATTGTTCTACATTTAAAATCCAAAAAAATGGGGAAGGGGGGGGGGGGCGGATTCAAATATATTGCTACGGGCGCAAAAATACGTTTATCTGGCCCTGCTATGATACGTAAGCAAAACTTTTTTGTTAAGATGTCTGTTATATTAAATTGCTTAAATACATATTTTTGAATTGGATTGTGTGTATTTGATGTTTAAATTACAATATCCATCCAAAAGTTAAACGTGTTTGCTGCGAAATAAACTTGTTTGATTATTATCAATCACTCCCCATATAAGTGAATAAGAACCCTTGTTTTATCAACTTTTCACACTTATTAGACTCCTTCAACAACTTTCAGACTTGCCCCAAGTATAAAAAGGAAAGTTTTGAGAAAATTTCCGATCCTATGTCTAAGACTCGACATATTGTACGTTACAAATTGTAATATGTCTAGCTAAACATACAGTACCTACCTACTGTTGAATAATATAATATGTACGACTTGCAAAAAAATGGCAAAAGACCTGTCCAACATCAAACTAGCAATTTTTTGATACTCTAGAAAACTAGCAATTGTTGTGAGGCACCGGATGGAATAGTGGTGTCACTTTTTTCAATTATCATCGTGCTCGAGCGTCCCGTAAGTGCCGGATAATCGTACATATACATATACCTACCTATCCATGTGCGTATATGCATTTATGATGAGAATATCGTTTACTATAACATAATAAATTATAGCGATCACTATATTTGTAAATTTTTGTAATCAATATTAATTATCCTATTGAATAATGCATGGAGTTTCAACTGGTCCACTAAAAAAGCAATGCACACTGTCTGTTTTATATAATATTATGTAGACTGTAGAAATCTCTATCAACCAATAAAATAAAATAAATAAATATTTGTATGTAATAATTATTCTTTGTATTTTTAATGTAAGCCATAAAAATGATTAAAAAAATGATCATTCGTGGATGTTATATTTTTCAAATTTTCAACATCCAAGGTTGAAATAGGTAAAATTTGATAATAAATTATAAAAAAATAATTTTCTATTGTATTCTCGGAATTATTTTAAAATAGAATAATGACGAAGATTATGAAATGAATTTAATTAAAGATGGCTCCGCGATGAATCATCTCTTTGAATCAGTTTATTAATCTATGGTTTCCTTACAATAAAAGTTCCTTCGTTGAATTTCAACTTTCGCTTCTTTCCGTTTCCCCTTCATTATCTGCACGAAGAATATAAAATCTTTACAAAACTCTGGGTCCTAAGTTAATAAAATCACAAATGAAATTATCCGGTCACAAACAATATAATCCGCGAAAATTGTGTCGCAAAACAATAATACACCCAGATTTATTCTGCACGCTTTCGGATCATCGCAAACATGGCGCTTTGTTAGAAAATATTCTAAGACTTTTCGTAGAATCTAATGTTTTAATATATCGGACATCTGATTTCTGAGTGGAAGGTTTGATTTTGAATTGTGTTTTCAGTTTGGATCTGTGAAACGATAAATATGAAATGAAATAATTTATTTTCCATTATTTACATGTTACAAAACAAAAAAGTAATTATATTTAATAAAAGACTTATAAACACACAATGTACAATTGTTTCTATTTGAAAATTTACTGCCTCACTAGACGAGTCTGTTCTGAGGCTGTACTTTTTCAATATGGTCCATGTTACATGTTATTGAATGCAAAAGAATGCACAGAAATAATTAAACATAAACAGAAAACAAAAATATACAGTGAATAAAATTGTAATGGAAATGATGAATGGCACCAAGCTTTAGAAGATATTCTCAGGTTATAAAGGCAGAGAGTAGTGAATTTTGTTAGGATATTTAACTGTATATAAGCAGATTGTATACTGCCAATACTTTTCAGCCAGTCTATTACCAGTTTTTTGAAGATTGTCAGGTAATGTTTTATTGTAAAGTCTAGGAGCAAGGAAGGGGTAATGTCACTGGGCAAAAGTTGTCTTTATTAGTGGGGTATTATGTGTTGTCTATTTCGGGTACTGCTGTAGAATACGCAGTCTGTTAAGAATTACCTCATGTGTTAAGTCAAAATGTTTTAGTGTATAACTGTCTTATATCTAAAAAAACACTGTTTGTGTAAATGCGGTCTGTGGAGTATTTTTTAGATTTGTTGTAAATAATTTTTATTATTGAACGCTAGTTGAACGCTTAACGCTTAAAAAATGAAAACAAAAGATGGAGCAGTGAGTTGGAAAAACTAGACAAACCTTGTAAAAATATAAATTGTAGAAATATAAATTGTAAAAATAGATAAGACTTTGAACCATAATAAAATAAATAAATATAAATTTCGGTACATTAACGCTTAAACGCTTAACGCTTAACGCTTTAACGCTTTTTATTCTTTCTAGTTGTTATAAATTGTTTTTGACATTTCTCCCCAGCCAATAATTCCATATAGTAGGTATGTAAGTTTCCAATCTGTTAAATTGATATTTAAATAGTAACTATAATTTGCCCGAAAAGCAATACAAAATAAAAAAAGCAAAAAATATAATAAAAAGCAAAAAAAATATAAGTTTGTACTTATAATAGACTTTGGAATACCGCTCTTATGAATAAAAATATTTTGTTCCCAGTTCTAGGTAAAAAATACTGTCTCCAATGATTGTTTGATAATATATTTATTTTCCTTATTTTTTTAGAAATTCGTTACTAGTGTCGTAAAAAAATTCTTCAGAGTAAAATTATGACATAGGTGACTATAAATAAAAGCTTGGAGTTGAGACATTATGAACATCAAAAATGTGAATCGTTTAACATCATATTTACTATAAGAAAACTGATATGAAAAATTAGAATAGTTCTCACGTTATTATTACAACTCTCCATTTCCGGGAGTTATTATTGTTATTTAAATTGTAATGGCATTATGTGGGTCAATTTAAATCTTAATAATTAATCTATTCTATTGAATATATTAATTATTAAGATTTAAACAAAGGAAAAAACAAATACCAAAATCAGCTTGGATGAAAAAATGCAGGAATTCAAGATATGAATATGAGGTATTTAAACTGACACTGACAACTTACTGTTTTGTATGAAAAACATATGTCTCCAATGTTTGATGATTTACAAATAAATAAATAAATATAAAACTTTAGTCTCATAAGACCAAAGCCTTTCATAGGCTCTTTCTAAGGAAGTATGTACATTTAGAAAATTCGTTTTCAATGTCCGTTAAATGGAAACTGATGAGTTTCGTGAATTAGGAGGCTAAACCTGTAACACAAGGGAGTATTTTGGCGTTGGAATTTAGCGTGGATTTTTACTAAAAGGGAGAGTCCTTTTTGCGAAAAAAAAATTGTCTCTCGGCAAAGTGTCACCTGCCCTTTGTTATTCAATTATCAGGAAATTCCGCTCTGCTTCCTTGGCTGCAGGAGACTTTTCTTAAGATTTTCCCGGAACAAACTGTGACATTGCTGTGACTTCTAAGACACTCGTTTTTATGCAAAGAGGAGAGAAAACCTCGGCCAATTGCGGAAGACGGTATAATGTCAAGATATGACCCATCTTAGTACCTGTGCGCATGTCAAAACGGAAATAATATAAACGAACGAATGAGATAGAAATATGACTTTTTTAAAAGACATTATTTTAATATGAGAAGCATATTTTTTTTCTAACTAAGATATACAAACTCATTTGTGGGATAAAAAAATATAACATATCACACACACATACATTCACGGCGTATATTACAATATGAGGTAATCAGCATCGGTTGCGGGTGTGCATTACTTTCTCAAAAAAGGAGGCACGACTTATCTATACGTGTTTTTCTACACATCAGCCTCGTCACGCCTAAGAATGGGGCAATAATAAGAATGGAGTGGTGAACTCGTTGTTGAACTATGAGAGTTCGACAAACTGAAAAAACATCATTATATTCGAAAATTTACCACCTATCGAAAAAAAATCTGCCAATTTTATTCTGCTAATTTTAAAGACTGATTTTTTAACATATGTTATAATATTATACAACAGTAGGTAACAACGATTGGATACTATGAACCCCGAGTAAGGATGGCTTTCGTAGATAACAGCCTTGAAATTGTGAAAAATTTATATTTAGCGTGGTTTTTAATATTTACTACGCAAGTCTATTAAAAATCACGTCTTCCAATTACAGACACTGGTTGGTGGAACACCTTTGTATTTCAATCGTTCAAAGTTGACCGAGTCTTGAGTGGCAGAAAAGACATCACGCCTGTGAACCGCAATGTGAATTGCACAATACCAATTATAAAAACTAGTTGCATGTTGCACATGAGATCCAACTGTCGATAGCGATAGTATGTATGTATAGTTGAAGAATATGTACCAAACTTTAAACCCATAAATCCAAATTATTGAATATTTAAAGATATTTTGTTTTCTATACAACACATATAGGTATGTATGTCAAGATAGGATAGTATGGAGATCAGTCCTTTTTTCCTACCCAGAATATGAAAACAGCATAATGGTATGTATGTATGTTTGGAGATGAAGGATCAAACTATAAAGTCTTCTTAGATATTGTGTATAGGCGACTGCCATACAAATTGTATGAAGCGATGTCGTCACTAAATTAAAAAAATATTATATAAAAATTATGTACTACTACAATATTTATATTTTTTATAGAAATTTAAATTATCTAGTTGGGGTGTTTCGGCTTCTTACGATATTTTAATAAAAATAGAAATATAGACAGTTAAACACATATACTTATCATAAATAAAATATTTTTCTTATCGTAAATGTTTGAGAACTTCTGGAATTTTTATGAAAAAATGTATTTGAGATTTTGTATTTGTATTTATTCATAGTAATTTTCAGCGTTATAGCTTTTATGGTTTCTAAGATATATGGAAAAATAAAGTAATAATTCAAAAGTTAATAACCCCTGATTGAAACAAAAATTCACAATTCTGATTATAAAAGTTCTGTAGGTCAATTACTGTTTATATATTCTGAAAATTTCGGCTCTGAAAATTGAGTGGATCAAAAGTTATAAGGGACGGACGGACACACACACACACACACACACAGACACACAGGCACACGAAATGTTCTATTCCGAATTCTGAGTAAAATCGTATATAGAACATATACGCTGCGAAGCCTCTAAGTTGGTGTTTTTTGACTTTAATGTTGGAAAAACCGTGAAAAATATAGATCCTGCATACAATCTCGCGTATCCTGGCTTGAAACATTGTCGATATGTTAAGAGAACAAAATTCTCTTGAACAAATCGACAGTTGGATTACAGTTTGATATTTTGTTCCGTTAAATATTTGGATTACAGTTAAAATTTCACAAAAATATTCAGCTTTGGCTCTAGTTTATGATTTAGAGAAAAGTTACGTAATTTTCCAATAATTTAAAGATAAAATACCAAAATTTTAACATTGTTGTTGGAATGCATGTATATTCATTACATTTTGTGGTGCGTTTTGTGTTATTGATTACAAATGTAACTATTTTCAATAATCGGAATATAGTTTCATTTGCTTATGACCATAGACAATACAATAGCATGTTCAGAATAACCAAAACGTGTACTATTGGATGACATTTGATTTGGCAAACAATTACAGCTATTGTTATTGAATTCATTTCAATACAATAAGAGAATTCAGAATAACCACCATTATGATGTAAATATGAAGTCGGTCGGATTTATAGTTTGGCCTTCAGAGTGGACACAAAAAGGATACGCCGTACGACATTTGCCATACATACAAACACATCACGACGACACCCATTGCTTAAAAATTGTTAAATCATGATTCTTCATTATTCCATAGTAGTGAAGAGTAAAAATCAATTAGTACCTATAGTTTATGAAAACGATTGAGGCATTAAGAGGGGTCTATATTTTACATTTTTTCTAAAATCAGTCGCACAATCTTGTATATTTAATTCAGTTACTTCGAAATATCAACATTATATTCAACTAATATTATATTATCAAATAAACATACTTTCCCATTTCCTTTAAGCCAAAATGTTTAATTTCCTCTTTTCGTTCTCTTAATGCCGATACGTTTTATTATATCTTTTTTATCGTATTCATATTTTTTCATTGTTTTGGATATTTACATATAGCAGATCGATGAAAACAATTCCACGTTGAACTAAACAAAAAGAACAATTTGATTGTAGCCAACACCAAAATTTCTATTTTATGTACCTACACCTATAACCAAAAAATGAATTTTAACAGGTATTAATTTTCTGATTAAATTTTAAGAATAAAATTAAAATTATAAATTACTTCGTTTACACCACTAATGAGTATTTATAGTTTACAAGTTGCGGAGCTGACCCACTCCCTCATCAGAACAAACTAATACTAAAACTTAAAACTATGTAAAGAACGTGTGTAGTGTTATTGCAGTTAGGGGGAGGAGTTATAAGTGCGTGATTGGGTGGTAGTGGAAAGATATTGAACAGGGGCGTCCGGTTTAAATTTATTTGATTATTAATTATTGTTTCTTTTTTATTCATCGATTTTTGTATCTCCAAAGCCTCCAATTTGTCAAGTCTTGGACCCTCCTTATTAATATGTAAGATTTCAACCCCCGTTTCTTTGTCAAATGAATGGCTACTGTTTATTAAGTGATTGGCAAACTCAGAAAAATTATCACTTTTTAGACACCTCATGTGTTCTTTAATTCTTATTTCAAAGTTTCGGCCAGTTTTACCAATGTAAACGGCCGGACAATCACTACAATTCAATTTATACACACCAGAATTACTCAATAATTTATTATATTACTCAATATCTTTGTTGTTACCCAAGAATCTACCCACATTATTATTTGTATAATACGCCGGTTTTATGTCTGACGGTAAATCTTTAGCTATCAAGGAGTTTAATGTATCATTAACGTGTAACATTCGACGCCATTTTTGTTCATCTACATTATTGACTTCCCTACCATTGTATAGATACTGAACTCTAGTTTCCTTTTTTTGTATTTTATTCATAATCTATAATTTTTATATCACATTCATTGTTTAATGCGATTTGTTTAATAGTTTTTAATTCTTTGTTAAAATTCACATTTGTCATAGGAACATTTAATAACCGATATAACATTGAATAAAAAGCAGATAACTTATGTGATGTAGGATGATTAGATAAATTATGTATCACTGTGTCGGTATATGTAGGTTTACGGTAAATACTAAAATCGATTATGTTATTCTTCAAAGTTAATGTTAAATCAAGAAAATTCAATGTATTATTATTATCTATTTCAAGGGTAAATTGTATATTTTTGTGGAATGAATTAATTAAATTGAGGAACATGTTTAATTGTCGGACACTTCCCGTCCAAATGCAAAAGACATCATCCACATATCGTCTCCACAGTGCTACATATTTTAGTAATGGTGATGTTCAGTTCAAGATCTTATTTTCCAAATGGTCGACAAAAATATTAGCGATTAAAGGACTTGCGGGTCCTCCCAATGGGCATTTTGTTTGAGAAACTAATCATCTCTTAGTGAATGCAAGTAATACAAACAAATAATTTATTTTGTTGAAGAGTGCCCGCTGCGCAGGAGAGCTGGAAGACATCCACGGGGCAAAGCAAGGGTCGTTGGACTGGCTGCGGGGTTTGAATTTAAAGCTCTAACGAGCTCCATGGACGCAGCCTTTTCTGGGCGCAGAAGAGCCTATTTAATTTCGTTTCGTTATTTATAATTTTTATTTTGTCAATGATAGTATTCCAAAATAAATAACATACATAATTGTTGACAATTTTAAGAATATTTTAACAATTTTGAAAACAGGATGGGAAAGGAGAGAGGTAGGGAGGGTAGTTGGGAGGAAGCATCGACCACTAGAAAATCATATTATGATTTATACCCCATGTGTCTTAATGTAATAATAATATGTAGTTAAATTATATTGAATAAATTAAAATTAAATTGAAGGGGCACAATTAAAAAGGTAAAGATACGTATAAATTTAATAATTTTTAAAAAAATAAATAAGTAGGTACATGTCTATTGTTCGTACATGCACTAAGTTCACTGCACACCCTCATATTATTTCTCAGTTAAAGTAGGTAAGTACCTATGTATACAGTTATAAAAAAAAATGAAAAAAATGGCAACTTATTAATGGTTGCAAATTAAAATTAAATTTGACACAGTATTAATTGTCTGAAAGAAATAAATATTCGTATTTACACAGAACAATCGGGAAAAAAATTATTATCGATGAATACAAAAAAACTATATTGGAAGAAAATGTGGGAGGGTATGGAAATATTTCAAGGGTAAAGAGACCTTTTGAAACCTTCCCTTCAACTTCCACCCCCAAACCCCACTTCATTCAATGTCACACCCCATTTCGCTTTATATTTCCGGGGAAAATTGAAAAAAGCTAATAATTTATTCAATTTAAATTTAACTTGTTTTGTTTACTCCAATGAGTAAACAGGAACTTCTTTTTTATGTCTGCCTACTTAGGACTGAAATCCCATTTTTGTAAATACACCATTATTTTAATTGACAATTTTAATCTTCGCGTAATTTATTTTGAAGTGAACAATTGTTTATATTCTAAATAAAGACGGTCATTTAATTTGATTTGGAAAATTGAAAACTGTTAGTATGAAAACTTTTTTGAAAAATTGCACATTAAGAAGGTGACTACTGCCAACGTACCTATTTTTTCAATTTGAATTTGAATCATTATTACAAAACGAATCATTTTGAAAAAAATGACCTAGTTAGTTTGGATATTAATATACCTTACCTTTTAAATTATGTTTTGTATATATTCTTGTAGGAAAATAATAAGCATACCCCGATTTTAGACATTTATCTTAAATTTCTTAAAAACTAAAAGGTATAGAGCATTATATTTTTTTATAAATTAAAGAAGATCAAAATATATGGAAAAATACGATGTAAAGTTGCATTAATGCATCAGGTTAAGTTAATAAACAAAAAGAAACTTTTATTTCGCAATGGCGCTGAATGGAAAATAAATGTTTTTTAGGTTTATTTACTAAACCTGCAGCATTTATGCAACGTCACATCATATTTTTCTAGATATTTTTGTCTTCTTTAATTAAAAAAAAATATGTTGAACTACGCCTTATATTTTATTAAAAATATAAGATAAACGTTGACAATCGGGGTATGCCATTATTTTTCTACAAGAATTTATACAGAACATTATCAAAAAGTAAATATATATTTTTCTTTATTAATACCCAAACTATGTAAATTATTTTTTTCAAAACGATTTGATTAGAAATAATGATGGTATAACAAATTGAAAAATAGGTACGTTGGCAGCAGTCCCCCCCTTAAGTTGTTCTTTATATTTGAGAACTGTATTTTGACACAATGTAGACAGACTTCATCTTTTTTCTTCTTTCTCAGCCTATTCTCGTCAAAAAACACCAACTTAGAGGCTTCGCAGCATATATGTTCAATGTTCTATATACGGATTTACTCACAATTCGGAGTAGAACATTTAGTGTGTCTGTGTGTCCGTCCCCCCTTATAACTTTTGATCCGCTCAATTCACAGAGACAAAATTTCAGAGTATATAGATAGTTATAGGCCTGCAAAACTTTTATATTCAGAATTTTGAATTTTTGTTTCAGTCAGGGGTTGTCTAATTTTGAATTTTTACTTTATTTTTCCATATATCTCAAAAACCATATAAGCTAGAACCCTGAAAATTTTTATAAATATAGACAAATACAAAATCTCAAATTAATTTTCAAAAAAATTCCAGAGTTTCTCAAACATTTTTTATTAAAAAAAAAACATTTTTTTCGATAAATTTATGTGTTGAACTACATATATTTCCAAAGTTTTTAAATATATCGAAAAAAGCCGAAACACCTCAACTAGATAATTTGATTTTCTATAAAAAATATAAACATCGTAGTATTACATCTCAAATTTTTTATAACAATTTTTATGATAATTGAATTTAGTGACGACATCGTATCATACAATTTGTAAGGCAGTAAACACTACACAATATCTCATTTATAGTTTGATACCTACTTAATCTACAAACATACATCATGCTGTTTCATATTCTGGGTAGGAACAAAAACAGACTGACCTCCATACTATCCTATCGTGACATAATATATACCTACATGTTATCCAACTTTGTTCTCTTAACATATCGACAATGTTTTAAGCCAGGATACGCGATATTTGTATGTAGGGTCTATATTTTTCATGTTTTTTCCAACATTGAAGTCAAAAACTTAGAGGCTTCGCAGCATATATGTTCCATATACGGATTTACTCAGAATGCTAAAAACACCAACTTAGAGGCTTCGCAGCATATATTATGAAAATTGAATTTAGTGACGACATTGCTTCATAGAATTTATATGTCAGTCGCCTAATACACAATATGTAAGAAGACTTATTATTTGATACTTAATTTCCAAACATACATACATACCATCATGCTGTTTTCATATTCCGGATAGGAGAAAAGGACTAACCTTCATACTCTCCTATCTTGACATACATACCTACATGTGTTGTATAAAAAACAAAATATCTTTATATTCAATAATTTGGATTTATGGGTTTATAGTTTGGTACTTATTCTTCAACTATACATACTTCCGCTATCGACAGTTGGATCTCATGCATTACATGCAACTAGTATAAAGAAAACAAAATATCTTAAAATATGTTTTAATTTGTGTTTAAATGTTTATAGTTTGGTACGTATTCTTCAATTATGCATACTTACTTTCGCCATCGACAGTTGGATCTCATGTGATACATGCAACTAGTATAAATAAATCGTTAAAAATAATAAAAGAAATCTTGTATGTATTCAATATGTACATATTCGCATTGTTTCTGTTACATAATTCACGTATTTCTATTGATATAGTCCTAGGACAATAACATCTACCTATGTTTCTACCGGATGTAGTGCATTTGAATCAGGATCTACAGATTTCCGTTGCTTCGTATTGTATTTGTTCTCAGGATGTTTGTACGCTGATACGATTGTATTGAATGTTTCTCAAATTTGTGGTTAAAGTCGGTATACAGGTGAGATAGCGTACATAGCACATGTCTACAACACGAACAAATATGGGATCGAAGAAATATCATTATATGTCCGACTTTTCTTAACTTGTAATTAAAATCTATATAAAAAGTATTACTGAGCACGAATTTTGAATTAATTTCATGGCAACTTCATTTATTTTTCTAAAAATAAAAAACATATTTAATTTTGATGGCCGATTGATGGTTTCAATTGAAGAATAGAATGTGGCAACTTGTTATTGGGTGCGTGTGAAATAATATTTGACATACTTCTGTTAGTTGCTCGAAAGGTAATATAATACATGTCACATAAATAAAATAGAAATAAAGTAGATCCCAACTTTTTGAAAATAGGTATATGGAACGCCAGATCCATAAATAATAAAATTGACGACATTAAAGAATTGTTCAGCACCAATGACCTAAGTGTCCTGGCTATTTGTGAGACATGGCATGAAAATAGTCAATCTTCGTCAATTACAGCTCTTAAAAATCGTAATTTTACCGTGATTGAAAAAGCACGCGAAATAGTTTCCTCTGTAGATTCAGTTAATTTTATCAACCATGGGGGAGTTATATATCCAACGATCAATTTAGAATTCAAAATATTTCAATTAAAACTAGTTGCATGTAACACATGAGATCCAACTGTCGATAGCGATAGTATGTATAGTTGAAGAATATGTACCAAACTATAAACCCATAGATACAAATTATTGAATATTTTCAGATATTTTGTTTTCTATACAACATATGTAGGTATGTATGTCAAGATAGGATAGTATGGAGGAAGATCCTTTTTCCTACCCAGAATATGCAAATAGCATGATGGTATGTATGTATGTTTGGAGATGAAGTATCAAACTATTAAGTCTTCTTACATATTGTGTATAGGCGACTGCCATACAAAATGTATGAAGCGATGTCGTCACTAAATTCAATTTTTAAAAAAATTGTTAAAAAAAATTGAGATCTTCTACTACAATGTTTATATTTTTTATAGAAAATTAAATTATCTAGTTGGGGTGTTTCGGCTTTTTTCGATAAACATGTTTGAGAAACCCTGGAATTTTTTTGAAAAAACTAATTTGAGATTTTGTATTTGTCTATGTTTGTACCAATTTTCAGCGTTCTAGCGTTTATGGTTTCTGAGATATATGGAAAAATAAAATAAAAATTCAAAAGTTGATAACCCCTGACTGAAACAAAAATTCAAAATTCCGAGTATAAAAGTTTTGTAGGCCTGTAACTGTTTATATATTCTGAAATTTTAGGCTCTGTAAATTGAGCGGATCAAAAGTTATAAGGGGGGGACGGACACACACACAGACACAAGAAATGTTCTACTCCGAATTCTGAGTAAATCCGTGTATGGAACATATATGCTGCGAAGCCTCTAAGTTGGTGTTTTTTGACTTCAAAGTTGGAAAAGCCATGAAAAAAGTAGACCTCTCCATACAATTCTCGCGTATTCTGGCTTGATACATTGTCGATATGTTAAGAGAACAAAGTTCTCCTGAACAAATCGACAGTTGGAAAACATATCACTCTTTTGAAAACGTGGGGTGTCAAATTTCAGCAAATGGGGCATCTTTAATTATAATAACAATTTACCGGCCGGGATCTAAGTCTGCAACTAATTCATTTTTACACGACTTTTCTTCTTTTCTAGAACAGCTTATCATTTACTCATGTCCTGTCTTCTTAGTTGGAGATCTAAACGTACATTTTGAAAAATATACAGACAGTATCACTATTAAATTACACAGAATTATAAATGATTTTGGCTATGTACAATGGGTAGATTCACCAACCCACGATGCGGGTGGTATTTTGGATGTAGCTATGTCACATAAAGATTTGAAACCCGAGTTATGTCGAGTGATAGATATTGGCCTATCTGATCACAGACTTGTTGTCATCAAAGTAAAATTTTCCCTTTCGCCTCCAGCCTATAAAGCTGTGTCAAGTAGAGACTGGACAAAGTTTACTTCGGAAGATTTTACGCTTGCACTTAAGAAATCATCTTTGTGTGACACTGATTTTATCTCAAGTGCCTCCCTTGATAAAATTATAACTTTGTATAGCCATACATTATCCTATTTAATTGACGATTTTGCTCCCACTAAAACTAAAATAGTCCGAAAGCGACCCAACGATAGTAGATGGTTTGACTCTAAATGTCGCGAGAGTAAAAAGGAAATGAGAAAACTCGAAAGACGGTATAAAAAACTCAAAACACCTTTGAGCCGACAAGAATGGCTCGCCTCGCAAAAAAGATATAGAGATATAACCAAAAACAAAAAGGCCTCCTACTGGGTACACAAAATTGAATCTGATAAAGACGACCCAAAAAAGCTGTGGCAAAACCTGGATATGGTGAGAGAAAAAGATATTTCAGCAATAAAAACATCTCTAAATGCACAAAATCTTGCTAACTTTTTCTCCAAAAAAGTAGAAAATATTCGCAATTCTGTAAGCACTTCAAATAAAACATCTATTGAAAGTGGACTGCAAAGAACATATGCAAAAATGGAAATGCTCCAAGCAGTAACCGAGGAAGAAGTATCAAAAATGATAATGGCCTGTCAAAATAAGCAATGCACACTAGATCCTATTCCAACATGGCTCTTGAAAAGCTGCGTAAATGAATTGGCTCCTGTTATAACCAGAATAATTAATCTTTCGATGATCGAAACAATGAGAGTTCCAAAAATTCTAAAAACTTCTATCATGACACCCATTTTAAAGAAGTCAAATCTGGATCCGGAAGATGCTGGAAACTACAGGCCAATTTCCAATTTACCAGTGCTTTCAAAATTACTTGAAAGAGCAGTTGTAAATCAAATGACGCAGTATTTAAAAGAACACGATCTGTTTCCGAAAAAACAATCAGCGTACAGACAAAATCACTCTACTGAAACTGTACTAATGAGAATACTGTCCGATCTTATTGCAGGAATTGAATCTGGGAATATTGCTCTAGTGTCAATTCTTGACATGAGTGCTGCTTTTGATACTGTTGATCACGAAATTCTCCTTCGACTCTTGGAACGCGAATACGGAATTTGTGGAAATTTTCTTAAATGGATGACCTCATATATTTCAGGAAGATGCCAGTCTGTGAGGATAAATAATAAAACGTCTTTACCGGAAATTGTAAAGTTTGGAGTGCCTCAGGGATCGGTGCTCGGACCAATTTTATTTATTTTATACACAAAACAACTTGATAATATAATTCAAAATCAAGGATTTGACTCTTTCGCTTACGCTGACGACCGCTTGTTATTCAAATTTTGTAGTCCCATGAACAAAAACCGTCTGGAAGTGGATACTGCTGAGTGCATCGAAAAAGTCGCTACGTGGATGTCTCATAACAAGCTAAAATTAAACCCAACAAAAACAGAGTTTATGTGGGCAGCTTCACCACGGCGACAGCACCTCATTGAAAGTACTCCTATTAACATCAACGGAGAAAAACTCTTGCCGTCTGCAAGTGTCAAGTTTTTGGGTGTACACTTAGACAATAAGTTGTCTCTTGACCTGCAAATCTCTAAAACAGTCAGTTCATGCTTTTTCCAACTAAGACAACTGAAAAACATTCGTCGAAGCCTGCCCAAAGATGAGACAAAAACACTTATAAATGCTTTCGTTGTGTCTCGGCTAGATTACTGTAATGGCATCTATGATGGATTGCCAAAGTATCAGCTCGATAGATTACAGATGGTGTTTAATGCAGCGGCAAGGCTCATTTATGGAGCGGAAAAACGATGTCACATAACTCCACTACTTAACGAATTGCATTGGTTGAAGTGTCCAGAGCGAGTTGACTACAAAATCTGCTTAACGGTGTTTAATGCTTTAAATAACCTAGCACCACAATACATACAAGAGCTGTGTCAGAGAAAAGATCTCTCTGGGAGGCATCTCACACTTAGGTCTTCTGGATCACAGAGTACCAACTCTTTAAAGGAGTTGGACAGAGCCAATAAAGCGGCTTACTATGATCGATGCTTTGGTGTGAGTGGTCCTATAAAGTGGAATAAATTGCCTCTAGATGTCCGCAGTGCAAATAGTAAGAGCACTTTCTCTAAAGGACTGAAAACAGTTTTGTTTCGTAGAGCAATATAATATCTATCTAAATAACAGCGCCCTTGGAATAATCTTGATTCATTAAACGGCGCTATACAAATTATTATTATTATTATTATTATAATCCGATATTACAATAACATAATCAAAACTAGTTGCACGTAACACATGAGATCCAACTGTCGATAGCGATAGTATGTATAGTTAAAGAATAAGTACCAAACTATAAAACTCATAAATCCAAATTATTGAATATTTAAGGATATTTTATTTTCTATAGGTACAACACATGTAGGTATGTATGTCAAGATAGGATAGTATGGAGGTCAGTCCTTTTTTCTACCAAGAATATGAAAACAGCATGATGGTATGCATGTATGTTTCGAGATTTAAGTATCAAACTATTAAGTTTTCTTACATATTGTGTATAGGCGACTGCCATACAAAAAATTGAAATTTACTACTACAATATTTATATTTTTTATAGAAAATTAAATTATCTAGTTGAGGTGTTTCGTTTTTTTTCGATATTTTTAAAATATTTGGAAATATAGGCAGTTAAACTCATAAATTTAGTATAAAAAAATACTTTTCTTAATAAAAAATGTTTGAGATATCCTGGATTTTTTTTAAAAAACGCATTTGAGATTTTGTATTTGTCTATGTTTATACCAATTTTCAGCGTTCTAGCTTTTATGGTTTCTGAGATATATGGAAAAATAATACAAAAATTCAAAATTTGATTACCCCTGACTGAAACAAAAATTCAAAATTCTGAGTATAAAAGTTTTGTAGGCCTACAACTGATTATATATTCTGAAATTTTGGGCTCTGTAAATTGAGCGGATCAAAAGTTATAAGGGACGGTCACACACACACACACACACACACACACACACACACACACAGACACACGAAATGTTCTACTCCGAATTCTGAGTAAATCCGTATATATATAACACAAATAAAATAAGTAAATACATACTCATTGAGTTAAACTTACATAATTTAAACAGAGTCCGCTACGGAACCTGGCCTCTTCCAGAAATAGTCTCTATCCCTCCCTATCGACTGCCAGTCTTCTCCAATTTATCAGTTTCATTTCTCTTAGGTCTGCCTCTACTTCTTTTCCCTTTGGGACAGATGTGTAATACCTTTTTAGGAATACGGTCATCATCCATTCGGCAAACATGTCTAAGCCAACATAGGCGCTGAATTTTATTGAATTGGACTACATTTGTATATTTTTTCCTTGTATATCGCATCTAGCTCATGATTATATCGTATTCTCCAGGCCTCTCCATCGTTAGTTGGGCCAAAGATTTTCATTTTAATTAATTGACGAATGTAATTTTCAAGTTCCTACTTAAAATGTGCATTGCACTAAACCAGTTGTTCACACAATCAATTGCAGCGGAATTATTGCGAGAGTTTAATTTTATAGTTTAATAATAATTTCATATTTAAATGGAATTCCATGAAGTACTTAAACGGAATAAAAAAGAATGTGACGAAGAAATTTTCACATAACCCGATATCGGATGATTTGCCGACGATGAATATCCATTGGATGAAAGTACAAATTTCATTGTTGTGATATATTTTGTGTTGTGAATAATGTAGGTTTGCACGAGAGATAGTTACACAATATTATCTAGATTCGTTCGTTACGTACTCCCCGAATGCCTGTCTCTATCCACTTAACCTATAATTTAACAATGGAATCCATATTAACTATGATCATTTTATAATGTAACGGATTAGAATAACAGATGTGATTCATACCAACTATAGCCGGGGATAATAATATACGACAACTCTGATATTCATCGCAAGGGATGTACAGAATTAGAAATTTATCTGGGGAATTTCAGCTGATTTTGGCGATGCGGTTTCGAATAGGTATGTATTAAATAATTCTGCCGTTGATTAATTTTATATAATTGATATTGTTATTTGAATTCAGTTTAAAGTTGTCTGTCGGAATATATCTGTAAATATCGAATATCGAATGATTGCATATGATCGGTAATTTGAAACATTCAATTGTTGAAATAAATGCTCGAGGCTACGTATTTGCTTAATGCATGAGTTAACATGCTAACAGTTATTTGTTGAAACCAATGTTTTTACTCCTCACTAACCCAAGGGGATATAGTGGGGAGCTATGATTTCGCAATTTTCAAGGGTATTTTTTTATTGCAGATTATCAACGAGTATCATGCTGAGATTGTATTCTGAAAGTTTCATCACAATGTATCTGTGTTTGTGCTATGTGCATGTGCATAGTGCTGTATTTTATGTATGGCATGTTCATTTTACTTTATCGATTATAGACTAATGTACTCATTCGATTCTTTTCAAATTTTGGAAATATTTATGTATATCTGGTTGGTTGGAAGAAATTGCCTAATGGCAATAAGCCCGCCAGTGTACAATTATATTTGTTTATATTATGTACAAAAAGATGTATAAATAAATAAAATAAATATCTCATACTCGCTTAGATCCTATTAGATTTTGAAGGATATCTGATTATTGCTTTTCATTTTTTTTAACTGTCAAATATTTCAAAGTGACCCCAAGCTCAGGAAACTAACAATTTTATTTTCAAATTGGTAAAAGGCACATCACATTCCTATAATGGCATTGATAATGGCGATTAGGATAAGAAATATTTTAAAGTCTGACGAAACGAAAATAGTTACTATAAAAAATACTCTTAAACATCTGTATCTGAATTCAAGCGTTCGTTAGACTTTGAATTATTATTGTTGATTAATTATGATATATCTAATGTATATTATGTGTAAGGTTTATTTAAATTTTTTTTTTCTTTCGAAATTTCAAGTTTTTTTTTTCTTTCAGATTTTTGTTTGGTCTCTGTATCTTTAATATTTGAGATTAGTTTATTGAAATAATTATATGTGAAATTTATAATATTATGTGAAAGAGAGAATCTGCTCTGCCAAAAAACTGCTTTGCAGTTTGGCGGGAAAATAAGAATGTATTACTTTTTATTAAAAAATAAATATCTTAAAAAAAAAAAAGAGTTAAAAAGTTTTCATAATAAAATATTTAAATAAAATATAGATAAACAAACTCATTTTATAAAATTGCTGAAATTTTTTATACAAACTTTGAATAGATTATACTCGTTTATAATTGCAACGAAGTTTGCATATCGAAAAGAATTTCATTATGTCGAGTCTTCACAATGTCTGTCGATTACTGGTATTTATCATCACTTCCTGCTCGAAAGATATGAGATAAATGGGGATGGCGTATTCGCTACTCCCACCACCACCCGCTCTGCCTATGGGGACTGTAATCGGCCCCTTCACAGAACGCTAAGTGAACGACAAAAAAAAAATGCATAGCACGAAAAGTAGCTCATGGAGCCCTCTAGATTAGCAATCTCGGCACCATAGTGCAAAAAGAAACAATCAACGAGTGCGAACAGAAAATTCACACCCGTGGACTGTCTATGACCTCAGATCCCCCTACATGCAGACCATCAGAGAAGTGACCAAGATCTCTGGAAATAATTAATTTAACGGGAATCTTCTAAAAGTAAGGCACCATATCTATGACAGAAAACCTTAAAAGCTTTATAATTTTTCTTCGAGATCACAAAATCCGCATGACCAATGGGACCTTGAAGAGGCCCACGGACAGCAACGAGGAGCTCCGATCTATATGAGGACACCATTGGGTGGCAACATTCCCAAAGGATATGTTCCGAAGTTTGGTCCGGGTATTGACAGAAATGACATGAAGCAGATGAGGCAATGTTAAATCGGTGAAGATAACTTTTAAAGTTTCCGTGTCCTGTGAAAAATTGGGAAGTCCAAAAGTCTGGAACAACCCAGGGAGATTAAAGACGATACCTCACGTCGGGAAAAAATAAGTAGGTAATTCTTCCCACTGAGCAGGCCGTCCAGCGAGTCTGCCAGATTTTCTGCAAATTTTCATTTACAGTCCTTTCAACAAAGCCGCGTGACACTCGACCCTCTGGAGGGAAGAGAGGAATATTTCCGATCATAGAAGAACAGCCCCGCGTAAGGTTGAAAACAGCCCCTCTACGCTGAAGTTCCAGATCAAGGGGAGTCATGCCTGTCAAAATTGGCAGTGCTTCAGTGGGACTCGTTCCATATGCTTTGGATAAAGCGATGAGAGCGAATCGTTGGCCTGAGAGCAAAATTCTACGTATATGTTGAAGCTCACAGGCGTGAGACCAACATCCTGCTGCATAGCAAGCAATGCCGAGGTAAACTGCCTTATAGAAAAGACAGGATACTTGAAACTGTAAACCCCAGTGTGCCTTGGCGATGTGTGAGATCTTTAAAAAAGCTGACTTAGCTTTGTCGACACACAATCGAGCATGGTTTTTAAAATTTGGTCCTCTTTCCAGAACAACTCCTAGGCAAGTGATTTGGTCCCGAAAACTTACATTTGTTCCAGAGAACTTAATAGACGGCTGTCTACGTAGTAAGCCTTTGAAAACCAAGCCATATGTCTTATTAGGAGCGAAGCAAAGTTTATTTTTTACACCCCAGTCGGAAACTAAGGAAAGAGCTTGAGTAGCTGAGTTCTCAATAAATCTACGGGAATTACCACGGACGAGGATGTATGCATCATCGGCATACGCTTGAATCGTACAATTACTGGAGAGAGGAAGATCCAGCAAGTCATCAAAAAGAATGTTCCAGAGAAGTGGACCGAGAACAGAACCCTGAGGACATCCAATGCTTACCTGTCGCGTATGTAGAAATTGTCCCCCAGGCAGGACTATGCGGCGATTTTCAAAGTAACTCTTAACTATCAGATATATATTGCGGGTATATTCCTTGACTTCAGTTTATGCAAAATGAGCGGCCACCAAGCATTGTCAAATGCACCACTAATGTCAAGGGAAATAGCAATAACATATTTTTCGTCAGAATGTCTTACAAATTCTGACATATAATTTATAGCATCGACTGTTGAAATTCCAGGTCGGAAGCCAAATTGGCGAGAAGAAAGTGGACATGAGTTAGAAAGATGGGATTCAATTCTACTGCATATAAGTCTTTCCAGAATCTTGCCCAGAATAGGCAGGAGAGTAACAGGTCTATATGCTTTTGGGTCCGTGCTAGGACGATCGCATCGTTTGGGAATTATAGTCATGAGGCCCGTTTTCCAACAGTCTGGAAAACAGCCTTCGTCTAAACATCTTTTTAAGAGGGAAACCATTTCAAATTGAGCCAAACGCCAACATCTTTGTATTAAAATAGAGTCGATACGGTCGAGGCCTGGGGATTTATTTAGTTTAAGGTTCCCAATAATTAAATCGAGTTCCTCAACAGAAACTGGTGGCGAAGCGGGTGTCTGAGGAATGTTGTGTTGAAGAGCACGTACCCATTTATGAAAAACATTGTCGGTAGACGGATCATCCGATGGAATCAACGCGTCCAGAAAAACGGAAGCAGTTGAATCGAGAGACGTTGTGAACTCACCAGTAGTTGCATCGCGGATGCAAGATATTGTTGCGCCATTTCCTCTCTTAGAAGAAACGGCGCGATATACCGCACCCCATGGATCTGAAGTCGAAACCTCGGAAACCAAACGTCGCCAACTTACCTTCTTCGCACGAATAATTTCGTTTTTATATAGATTGTGTGCACGTCTATAAGCAGAGTACAAGTCGAGAATAATAAACTCAGCAAAGTTCCTATTGCGTCCCAATTTAAGAGTTCGACGTGCACGTGTAACGCTGCGTTTCAAAGAATCGAGTCCTGAGTGCCACCAAGCGTTTGGTTTTAATTTTTCTGGAGTAGATCTGCCAATTGACTTTTCTGCACATATAATGATATTGTTAGTGAAATCAGAAGCAGTATCAGATATAGACATAGCATTTGGGTTAAAGCGATTCAGAAATCGAATAAATTCAGCATCAAATTCGACAATGCGCTCACACCTCGTGCGAAAACGCCTTGGAATATGAGACTTTTGAACCGAGTCAGTAGGTGAAGTAGAAATTGTAAAGACAATAAGTTCGTGATCGCTACCCGAATAATCTGTATAAACACGCCAGGAGGAAGTCTTTTGAGCTATTTGAGCCGAAGCCAAAGTGACATCGATGTGGCCAAACCCAACCGCACCAGAAAAAGTGGGAGGACTAAAGGGATCATTGATAACGGAAAGCTCGTGCCGAGCTATGAAGTCCTCACAGAGTTCACCTCTTTTTGCTTTCCTAGACCCTGCAGTGGTAGAATGACACCATAGAGGGGACTCAGCATTGAAGTCACCGCCAATCAAGATGGAATCTCCGCCTAGATGACTCATTACATTATCTAGAAAGCACACATATGGCTCTATCGGGTCGCCAAATTTGAAGTAGGTTGAAACTAGGTACATGGATTTACCTGAAAGAGAAATTTCAAGCACGACTTATATTTTATTGCACGACAAGCAATAAAATATAAGATATTGAAGAATTAAAAATAATTATTGAAGCTAGAGGGGGTAAATCCATGGAACAGCAAGTGGCAGAAATTATACGGAAGTCTGAATCCGTCACACACATAGAGCCGTCGCCAGTGTATGGTTCCTGAACCAGACAGATATCGATATTCAGTTGATGGGCGAGTTGTTTAAGCTCCAAGGTGGCAGCACGACGTCGGCCCAGATTGAGCTGTCCGATTCTGAGACCTGTTGATACGGATATGCTACTGGCCATAATCAACTGTCAATAGGGCGCGGCTCAACGATGCCTGGAATGCTGGACATTCATCAGAACCAGATTTGTGAGAGGCTGGTTTTTTGAAAAATGAACAGACCGCACAAATTGGTGGACTGTCTTTAGCACGACATACTGAAAAATCGTGCTCACCAGAAGCACAATGGCCGCAGCGAGGGGAATCTTTGCAGAACTTACTTGTATGGCCATACATCCGGCATCTTGAGCACACACTTATTGGTATGAAGTCTCTGACCTTACACACGCTCCATTCAACAAAGACTCTTCCGCACTCAATGAGTTTGTGTCTTATTGTCGGCGGTACTTCAAACACTCTGTCACAGGTAGGCCCAGTGCGAGGTCCCATAAAGTGGCTGAAACTAGCACTCTTAACAAATTCATCCTGGTTTATGCCCATATCCGGGACGGACAAAAACGCCAGACCCAAGAACTCCTCGTGAGACATGTCACGCGGAACAAAACTGAAGCGTAATCTGGGGTTTCGTTTCGATGCAAGTCGGACGCTGAGGTCTTTGGAAGATTTTAAAGCCGGTGCATTGAGGAGTTTCAAGGAGTCAGCGGTAGTGGCAGTGTTGACAACAATGCCTTTTCCTCTTATATTTCGTACGCTCGTAACTTGCGCACCGATTTCACTGGGCTTTAACGTTGTTTTGAGCACTCGCCTTGTTTCTACCGAGGAACTTATATCATCTGTAGTCGGGAAAATGCAAACGGCGGGCTTGGCTGGTAACGCTGGGAAGCCGATTCTGGTAATCGGCGGAGGGCCACTTACGGCCGAACGCGAAGCAAAGCTATCACATTGTTTTGTGACAACGTTGTCAGCAATAGTTTGCATCACAGGGCGCATCTCGAGTTCGAGCGTCTCGATGTGAGATTGCAATCCCTGTTTCTCTCTGATCAGAGCACTGATGCGTTCGTTGAGAACTGCTTCTCGTCCCAATGATTCCGCCATGCGACTGTCATTTCGTCCAATGATAGCAAGAAGAATATTTATTTTACGACTTACCTCCAATTGTTGATCTTTAGGCATATCTGAGGTGGCTAAAGAGTCTTGTAGGGCAGACATAGCTTCATAGGCAGTATAAATGATTGGCTCGAAACCTGGTACTGACAGTACTTCATCGCGAGAAGATGGTGTTGCTGGATTCGATACTGGCTCGGACTGTGTCGGAGGACTGCTGCACTGCTTCGAGGTCTCAACGCGAGTCACCACAATGTGGTTCTCAGCGGAGACAGACGAAGCTTCAGGGCTGGACATTCTGATTCTATTAATAGGCGGTGACGGGGTTACTGGTGACAGAGATTCCAGTGTCTTGCGAATTCTCTTCCGGGTACGTTTCGTTTTGACCATTTTAGATCTCAACAGAACTGTTACCCTAGATGATCAATTTAAGATAATGAAAAAGGCACTCCGTAAACAACAAATCGTTATAAAATCGAAATTCAAATGTTAATGTAATTACAAAGAAGAAGATAAAACAACAAATAATGAACAAATCTGTGTATGCAAACTACCGTTGGAAAGTTAAAAACAAAATAATGAATAGGTATATTATACGAATATACAAGAAAAATAAACCTTTAAAAATAAAATAAATTGTTTGAAGTAGTTAATGTGTATGAGCGAAGAGTTTAAAAAAAAGATAGAAATTAAATTATGCAAAAGCCGTTCAACCCGCAACCGCAACCAACTAAGAGCAGTGTCGCACCTGTCCTGATGGAAAACAACTATGAGATCAAACTATCCTATACAATCCTATACGACCTATATATCCAACCTAACCCAAAAGTATAGAGCAACAAAGCGTCCCGTCGTGCGGTACGGATCAAACAAGCAATATACAACCAAGCAACAAATAAATACACGGAATTGATAAAAATATAAACAAATTATATGAAGGTGCCTACTTGGTACTAGAAGTCAATATTATTAAATAGGTAAAATAAAACTGAGCTGAGTCGATGTAGCGTAGAAAGGGCGTAAGCGCCAGTATGGCGAACGCAGAAAAACGTCAATATCTACTCAACGGTAGTAGGCACACACTAACTGTCACGAACTTTTTTGCGTAGAATTTAATTCTGCATCCAGTGACACCAAGGTCAGTGGCGCAGCACAACACACACGAGCAGCGTACTTAGAAATGTCAAAAAAAATATTAAAATCGCATAAAATACTATTAACACAATAAAATATTACTAATGATATATATCATTGAAATCACCGAAAAATTGTCTTTCCAATGATATATATAAAGTACACAAACAAACAAAAAAAAAAATCAAAATATTTTTCAACTACGATAAAAAAAAACTAAAAACACAAAAAAAACTAGAAAAAACAGCCAAAACACAGATTAAAAATACACCATCATAAATCTAACACTGAAAGGATTCTTTTAAGATAAAAAAACACAAGTTTTGATAAAATAATACACAGATTTTAAATTATAAACGAAGAGGTAAATAAACGCAAACTGAACTACAATGAAGGTAGATCTGAAGTCAAAATGATGGCGTATTATGCATGTGTGTATTTTAATGTGTCATGTTACAAGTAAATTTAAGGAAGAGTGTGTTGCACCCTACAGTGTCACATTACACTCGAGCCGAGCCATTCTTATGTTTTATATAT
This sequence comes from Molanna angustata, assembly GCA_963576475.1. Taxonomy (NCBI): domain Eukaryota; kingdom Metazoa; phylum Arthropoda; class Insecta; order Trichoptera; family Molannidae; genus Molanna; species Molanna angustata. The sequence continues at coordinate 9,412,014 of OY754980.1, forward strand.
ATTGCGGAGCCCCCTTAATTCTTCGTATCAGATACTTCGGTAGTTTTCAAATTTATCCAAATGAAGCCGTTTAAAAAAAATAGTTTTTTTTCTTGATCCTGTTACATTTTTTTTTTGACATTAAAATCGCTAGATACTATGAATGTAGCTGTTTGGTGTCTGTGCTGTGATACTGAATTCGACAAGTTTGTAATGCTAGTTGAATGTAACACATGAAATCCAACTGTCGATAGCGATAGTATGTAGGTATAGTTGAAGAATAAGTATCAAACTATAAACCCATAAATACAAATTATTTAATATTTTAAGATATTATTTGGTTTTCTATACAACACATGTACCTAGGTATGTATGTCAAGATAGGATAGTATGGAGGTCAGTTATTTGATCCTACCCAGAATATGAAAACAGCATGATGGTATGTATGTATGTTTAGAGATGACCAGATCAAAAGTTATAAGGGGGGGACGGACAGACACACACACACAGACACACAAAACTCACATAAAATGTTCTACTCCGAATTCTGAGTAAATCCATGTACGGGAACATATATGCTGCGAGGCCTCTAGTTGGTGTTATTAGCATGCAAAAAGTCCACTACGCCATACAAAATGTTCCTACGTACACGCATCTTGGCTTAATAATGTCGATTCATTCAGAGAATTGAATTCTCATGAACGAATCGACAGTTGAAATATATATTTTATTATATTTCTCACTTTAAATGCTTCTTAGGACTGGGACACAGGTGTGATGGAAAAATTTACGACGTGACAGAAAAATCTTAATATTTTGATACCAATTCGTTTCTTTAAAAATATTTTTCAAATACCATATTATGTGATTTTGATTATTGCATTGTATGCAAAGAGTTTTGTTGTCCTAGAAATAATCAGTTAGCGTATTTACCTTTTCGAGTTGATTAAGAGGTAAGTACTGCCTCGAATTAGACATTAGTTTGTTGCGCTAATGCACTGAAAAGCTCGTGTTGAATTCAAGGCACGTGTCCTTCAAGTGCACACAGTTTAGCAACGCAAACTGTTCCTGCAAATATGTGTTCAATTCAAGGCAACAAATTTTTGAATATGGAACATATTATATAGCCATGATGTTCGCGCGCTATTTCATTTCGCTCGCATTTCGTCTATTTACTGTCACATTTGTATTTTGTTAACAGATTATAACATGGTAGTAATCAGTTATTTATTCAAATAATTTGTAACTGTAAAATAACAAACTTGGTTGTATTTTGGACAATTTTAAAATTGTAAATTACGATGGAGACAAGGATAATTACCCACTGATAACCATATATGGTTAGTGGGATCTTTTATAAATGAAATTATGTTGAAAAGTAAATAAATAAAAAAAAAAAAAAAACCAATGTAAAATTCGATGCTCTATATCTTGTGAAGGGATTACGACGCAAAGTGTGTACCAACCTTATAGAAAAAAATGTCTTAACGAATTTTTATGATATACTTAATGTACATCAATCTATTAAAACAAAAACAATCATACACAAAAATGCCTCTAACACAGTTTTGAAACGATCAATCAATACGCATGGTAAAATTTATAAACCCGTGTACGATTGAAAGACGCGTGCCTTGAATTGAACACGTATTAGCAGGAACAGTTTGCGTTGCTAAACCGTGTGCATTTGGAGGACAAGTGCCAACAAACTAGTGCCTTATTCGAGACAGTAGGTACTTGCCTCCTAATCAACACGGAAAGGTCAATACGCAATTGGGTAGGAAAATATTTTTTGGCAAAGATTCGCTATTCAATAAACTGAGTACAGATTAGATGGGTGGCGGCAGAGCGGATAGCGCGCTGAGTTAGTATCTAGGTGTCGCAAGTTCGAGTCCAGCCACCATTGATTTCTATGAAGACGTATGTATACCTATATAACTATGTATATTATATAATTTTTACAATGACATATTCATCCTTAAAAGAAATATAAATAGTACAGACAAACCCGGTATTGCTGGCCATTGTTTGAGAACTACTGGAGACTCATACATAGTACATACATATTATACTGAACATACTACAAGAATTGCATTTGAGCTTCTCCTATGAATACATAGATGGAATCTACCCAACGGCGTGGTTACACTGTTACCATGTATCTTTATCTTTGGTCTTCCACTTCACTTGACAGCTTACCACCGCACGGGAGCCGGGGTGGGGTAGTGTGGAGGAGCTTTCTATAGAAAGTGGGAACTATTCGCTCGCTGTGTGCGCTGATCACTTCACCCCTCACGCCGAATCCCTCCCCCTTTACTAAATTTTTGTGGTCGTAGAGGAAGGGGATTGACGAAATAAATATCGAGCATTTACTTAGAGGTGCCGATATATTGACTTTAAAAATGCTTTTACGTCTTTCCTCGCCATTCCTGTTTATTATCTGAAGTACCATATATATTTTTTATTTTAGAAAAAGATTCTACAAAAATAAAAAAAGAAAATACAAATAAAAAATGATTAGATATTCGAAAACGATGCTATCTGTCGGACTAATATCATTACAGAATTTTTAAACATGATTTTAATGGTGCAATAAATCAAGAGAAGAAATAGTGGGTGGGGATCAAGAAAGAAGAAGAAAGGGAAAGTAAATAAATAAGAAATTAAGAAAAAAAATATATACCTACCTATCTTGCTTTTTGTCGAGTTTTATAGCTGGTTGTATATATTTTTATATTTATTTCGAGAACAATGAGCTGAGCATGTATATAAAAAGGACAAGGACAGAGGAAAGAAGAAAGAATCAATCGTCAGACGTGTCTCTGTCTCTCTATCTCGCTTCATTCACGTCCATTCACGTTCTGAAGGAGGCCAAGGCCCACTGCGGGCTGTAGGGCCTATGATGATGATGACATATGAATATTGTACGTGTAAAATTTTTACAAATACCTTTTATCATAATATCCAATAGGATGATATGCCTTGAAAAAAATCTCTCATAATCGGTCTAATTCAAAAATATCATTTAATTACGTTAGCATAATATAACATAAGAATTAAAAAAAAAACATGCATTGAACGAACGCCTTGATCTCGGCAATATGTATAGTAGGTACATTCAGTATTTTGTTAAGAAGTTCGATAATGTTTCTGCTTGTATCTAATTGTTTCTCAACTTAATTTGGCTAAAACCCCCCTGAGGTGCAATATTAGATCAGATAGGTCGCTATGATACTTACACGAGAAGATTTAGAGGGAGAAAAGGGGGAAAGAAACAAATAAACCTATTATCGCTCATTTCTACATTATAATCTCAAAATCATCTCATTTTGAGATCAAATTTCTCGACTACATAATAGACTTACAGTGTCCAATTCTGATTGAATAGGGCAGGCCTATTTTGATTAGTTTTAGAATTCGAAGACGTCTGAATGAACGGGCGACCGTGGATAAAACCACTACAGGGCAGAACGCATTCATTGTGCGGGCTTGCAATAGTTACAACAATAACTTTGCAGGTCTGGACATGTTTGATAGTAGCCAACTGCAGAATTGAATTATATAAAAGGTTCCAATCGCATACAATGATAGTTGAATAAATATGTTTGCTTCATTCCTTACAACCCATCCTAATCATCAACATCCTTCCCACAGATATACATACTTATTACAATATATGAAATGCTTTTTTTATTCTATTTTTTGTAACTGTCATTTTTCTGTACTTTCTGGGATTGTTATGTGATTGGTCTCATTTCTGTAAATCGTTTATGTATTGTAATTGTTAACATGACTGTTGGTTTACAAATCCAAATAAATAAAAGGATTATATCCGCGCGATGTGACGTAATGAGTCCCGTATAAATGCAGTCAACTTTTTGACATTTCTCATATTATACTAAAATTCAGACTATTACATTCATTCATTCATTCATACCATCACGGCATATCCCACAATGTGGGGTAACCAGCGAAAGGTGTGCGGGTGTGCATTTCCTTATAAAAGGGAGCACAACACATATGTGTATACCCACACACCAGTCTCGTCTCACCTAAAAAGGCACTACATTCAGAATGGGTGGTGAACCTCATTGCTGAACTATGTCAGATGTTATTGTTGCCTGTTGTATTTTCGATTACCCGGCTCTTACGGGACACTCGAAAATGGAGTTATATAATATCTTAAGATCCATTAACACCATACGATAATTATATCCATGATATGGGTAATCGTGAGGGTTTTGATTTCACCGTTTGACGGGACTTGCCCCCAGGTTTGTTCTGAAAATACAAGAATGCAACAATTTTTGGGTTTCCGTTCATTTGAATCAGGTAAACTCTCTTCGTGAGAACGCGATAGTTACCACGTTTATTCTCGGCCGACATCTTGGATTTATCGTTGTATTTTGAAATAAAAAATGAGCGCTATCGGTTCGTCGCCATAAACGAACATTTTTTTTCACACAATTTATTTATCTCATACGAATAAAAAGTTTTTTTTCTGTTATTAAAAATAATTTCCGCACGGTGAATTGTCCATTCGGTCAATTGTCCATACGATAAATTGTCCTCACGGTCAATTGTCCGTGTTATGTACTTCTTCACTGGCTCACCCTTGCTCCAAGTAGATCGTATATAGGCACAGTCTCTCTCACTCAAGCGAGTGTCGACTGGCGAATCCCTCAGTACCTTTCTACTTGTGCACATGAGACAGCGTTACATATCTATTGTATAGATACATATGTACAAACACTACAGTCCGTACGATCAACTGTCCCCACGGTCAATTGTCCTCACGGTCAACTGTCCCCACGGTCAATTGTCCTCACGGTCAACTGTCCCCACGGTCAATTGTCCTCACGGTCAACTGTCCCCACGGTCAATTGTCCTCACGGTCAACTGTCCCCACGGTCAATTGTCCGCGCGGTAAATTGTCCTCACGGTAAATTGTCCATACGGTAAAAAGGGTGTTCGTTCAATTGTCCACGGTCAATCGGCTACGGTCAATTGTCCGGAAATCTTCAGGTAACTAAATAAGTGGTTAATGGACAGGGGCTGAGAAGAGTGTGAGAGGGATCTTACTCATGTTTTGAAATGACGGATCTCACTCATATCTTAACACATGTACATACAATACGCACGGACTACTTTTTGACTGACTAAATACTTGCACAGCTACTCATTTTGAATAGGTATTGCCTCGGAACAGGCTTTTGCCTAGTGAGGCAGTATATCCATGTACCTAATATTGATATATATTTTCTATTTGTATTGTAATAATATTATTATATATTTATGGCTTATGTATTTCTTTTTTATTTGTAAATAAAAACAAAACAAAACAAAACTAACTCTAGATTTGGGTTTCCTTCTGTGAAATAAAATGTCGTTTGGCTTATGTTTCGCGTTCTTTGCTTTATTGCTCGTTAACACTTGTTTAATTTAGTGCCTAATAAGCAGTTCCCGTCTGAAGATTTTATATTTAGCCCATGTTGATGAGATTTTAAATACAATATTACACGACAAAACATCCCATATACATTTCGCCTACATTGCTTCATGGTACAAGATACTTGTAACAATATTTCAATACCCACATAGGCTTCAGCTGTGCAAAATGAATGTAGCGAAGATATATCTACTATTACTTATTTACTGTTTAAAAATGTCTGAAACTGTTTTTATGAATTTAATACATATGCGACTGGTATAGAAAGGAATTATTATAGTTGTCGTGTGGATACAAATGGGTGAATAATGAACTTGTTATTTTCATTGTGACATTTTTTTCTCCCTTCAGCAATTGCTTAATATTTTACCCAATCAATTTTACCGCCTAAAAAATCCTTTAAAAGGTTTTAACCATAATTTGTAATTTAAAATACCTATGCTAATACTATTATAAACTGTTGGTTTTATATGTATTTATAAAAAATAAATAAAAACAAGATTCCTCAGCTAGTCATATAGAGGAAATTGAGAGAAACAGAAGGGTTAATAGAAACTAGATTTCTTGGCTCCATGAGTGAAATGAAGAATGGATTTTATCCGGAAAGTTATCAAGAAGAAGAGGAAGCAAGAGAGATTTTAAGTAGATATTCATTGATTTTTAGCATAATAACATAATACTAATAAAATAAGAATATCGACCCTTGCCTTGTAAGGAATGGGGTGGAAGACAGAGTCTGTATGTATACAATAAGATATTGGTACTAATAACTTGGAGGGGAAAGTTTATCATAGTAGAAACCGTAAAATCCTTTGGAAAACAACCCCACCCACTATATTTGTTATAGCCGCTTCCGACACCATACACATAAGCGCATCATCACCCTCAAGATGCACCCTTAAATACTTTGAGATGGGGCCGATATCAGAAGAAACTTTAAATTTCGTTTTCTATCAATGAGTCAAATTAATATTGAATATTATATTTTTTATTAGCCTGCTTTCCCACCTGTATAAGTTGCTAACAAAAATAGTAACAAATCGCTTAACCCTGAAATTTGATAGTTATCAACCCGTAGAGCAAGCTGGTTTTCGCAAAAGTTTTGGAATCAGAGATCACATTCAGACATTGAGACTACTCATAGAGAAGACAACAGAGTATAAAATACCTATACATCTAGCTTTTGTTGACTACCAAAAAGCGTTTGATTCAGTTGAAAAATGGGCAATTATCGAGGCACTCCAAAATGCAAGAATAGATTCCAGGTATATACAACTAATAAACTTTATATATGAAAATGCAACTATGACTGTTGTAATCGATGACGACACTAAAACTGAAAAAATAAAAATTCAAAAAGGTGTGCGACAAGGTGACACAATTTCGCCAAAGCTATTCACGCTAGCTCTAGAAGATGTATTTAAAACCCTCAACTGGGATAACAAAGGGGTGAAGATAGATGGCACATATTTGAGTCACCTAAGATTCGCTGATGACATAGTTGTTGTAGGTGAGAGCATTGATGAATTAAGTCAAATGATTAATGAATTGCATGAGGCTTCTAGCAAGATTGGTCTAAGTATGAACATAGCAAAAACGAAAATTATAAGTCCAGAAAACAAAATCATCACTGTTAACAATAAAAATCTCGAAATAGTGGATGAATACATATATCTTGGACACAAGATAAAACTGGGCAAAGAAAACCAAACAGCGGAACTGCCAAGAAGAATAGGAATGAGTTGGGCAGCTTTTAACAAACTTAGACACATTCTAGAAGATAAAGAGATTCCGATCTGTCTGAAAAGAAAAACATATGAATCATGTATACTGCCAGTGACTACATATGCATTGGAGACCATGGCCCTTACAAAAAGAAATGTAGAAAAACTCAAATGCACACAGCGATCCATGGAAAGATCCATGCTTGGTATAAGCCTAAGAGACAGAATAAGAAATGAGGAAATTAGGAAAAGGACCAGAGTAGCGGACGTCATGGATCGCGTAGCTACATTGAAATGGCAATGGGCGGGACATATTGCTAGACAGGAACCCGCAAGATGGACCCCTAAAATATTGAGATGGAGACCTTGGGAAAGTAAGAGAGGCGTCGGAAGACCGCAAAAAAGATGATCTGACGACATAGCCGCTGTGAGGGGTAGAAATTGGCTGCAAGCAGCAAACGATAGAAGGAAGTGGAAGAATATGGAAGAGGCCTATATCCAGCAGTGGAAGACAGAGGGCTGAAGAAGAAGAAGAAGATTATATTTTTTAGGTTGGTACAACTTTCGATTAATTTCTGTTAACATATCGACATAGTTTCAGACCAAGATCAGCGAGATTTAGTATGGTCAGGTCTACATTTTTCGTAGCATATTGTTGTATATTATATGGATGAACTCAGAATTCGTAGTACAAAATTTGTTGTGTGTGTTTGTGTATCTGTGTCCCCTGCCCCCCTTATATAAACTTTGACCCGCTTAATACACAGACCCCAAAATTACAGAATATATAGAAAAAAAATCCAAGGTTTTTCAAACTTTTTTACTAAGAGGGCGCCTGAATCATATTGAAGAAAATAACTTAGATAGTCTGGATATATTAACGAAGAAAACTTTTCCTTAAGTTATTTATTATGTTATTGTATTGTTATTATGAAATCTAATTAGTATACCCCGATTTTTGACATTTTTCTTTTAAACATCCCAACTAAGTAAAATTTACTAGTTATAATTTTTTTATAAAAAATACACACAAAATATTAGTACAACTTTTTACAAAAATTGAATTTACTGCCGACATCATTTCATACAATTTGTACCCATGACACAATACGTAATAATATCTACGCGGACTGATATAGTTTGGTACTTAAGCTTCATACAATCATAAATGTATAACAACAAGCTGTTTACCTATATCCTCGTTCTATCCTCGTTCCGGACTCTATCCACGAGTGCTACGCCCAGTATGGAGCGCAGTGTCCTCATTTCAGTAGTCCGGAAAAAATTTCCATCAAATTAAAAAAGAGACGTAATAATACACAATTTTTAAATAGGTTCGTACATAGATTTGAGAAATATTTTAAATACGTAAATAAAAACAACGTTTCAAATGGTCAGTAAATCAATTTTTCAGGTCGATGAGAAAAAAGTTTATCTGCAAGAAGCACTGGCGTCAAAGAAAATAGTTTATCTGCAAGAAGCACTGCCGTCAAAGAAAATAGTTTATCTGCAAGAAGCACTGGCGTCAAAGAAAATAGTTTATCTGCAAGAAGCACTGGCGTCAAAGAAAATAGTTTATCTGCAAGAAGCACTGGCGTCAAAGAAAATAGTTTATCTGCAAGAAGCACTGGCGTCAAAGAAAATAGTTTATCTGCAAGAAGCACTGGCGTCAAAGAAAATAGTTTATCTGCAAGAAGCACTGGCGTCAAAGAAAATAGTTTATCTGCAAGAAGCACTGGCGTCAAAGAAAATAGTTTATCTGCAAGAAGCACTGGCGTCAAAGAAAATAGTTTATCTGCAAGAAGCACTGGCGTCAAAGAAAATAGTTTATCTGCAAGAAGCACTGGCGTCAAAGAAAATAGTTTATCTGCAAGAAGCACTGGCGTCAAAGAAAATAGTTTATCTGCAAGAAGCACTGGCGTCAAAGAAAATAGTTTATCTGCAAGAAGCACTGGCGTCAAAGAAAATAGTTTATCTGCAAGAAGCACTGGCGTCAAAGAAAATAGTTTATCTGCAAGAAGCACTGGCGTCAAAGAAAATAGTTCATCGTGTTGTACTTTTTTAATTTTCTTAAAAAAGTCAGTTTCCATAATTTCTAATAAATATACCCGGACTAGCCCTGACATTGCAGCGCTGTTATTCCCGTTTTCGATAGCGATGTCGTTATAGTTATCATAATAGCATAGTTAAAACCTCCAGTAACTGTATCCATCGGCCATCCTAATATATTATAATGAATTTTATAGCGCATAGACTATTATCTCATATAATATTATTTCCTAAAGTAATGAATTAAATAGCCCATAGACTATTTTGTCGTAGACATTTTTTCCTAATGTAATTAATTTCACAGCGCATAATCTATTTTGTCGTAGGAAGATGTTATTTGCTAAAGAAATGAATTTTTAGCGTATCGATTATTTTATCAGATTTTTAATTATCTCAATAGAGACGAAGTTGGAATATTTATTGTAGGAGAACCGGGAAATCAAGGCACCTACAGGGCTTACGACCTGTCATCGGCTGGTTTACGTGATCACTTTATGCGCTTGCGCAACGTTCACCAATTATGCCTTTTTAATGAGATCCCTATCAATTCAATTTTGAAAGTTCTATATATTGTAATACTTATTTTCAAGCGAAAAGAATTTCAGTATTACAATATATAGAACTTTCAAAATTGAATTGATAGGGATCTCATTAAAAAGGCATAATTGGTGAACGTTGCGCAAGCGCATAAAGTGATCACGTAAACCAGCCGATGACAGGTCGTAAGCCCTGTAGGTGCCTTGATTTCCCGGTTCTCCTACAATAAATATTCCAACTTCGTCTCTATTGAGATAATTAAAAATCTGTTAAAAAATATCTTTGACTCCCGACAGGGAAAAAAATCCAATGTTTGCGCATATGCAATAATAAAAATATTCGATTATTTTATCGTTGATTTTTTTTTCCAATTGTAATGAATTTTACTGTAACTATTTTGTCATACATATTTTTCATTTACAACATTTATCATATTGTTCAAATAATTCATTTTTACATAGTATATGTACTTAAGTGCCGAAATAATTAATCTAGAAAGTTCTTTAAGCTTATCTTTGCAATATTATTTTCGATATTCACTTTCTTTAAAAATATTTATATTATGTCGTTAACATAGCATATTATGAAATAATAATTGTATTTTTGAAATAATGTTATATATTTTTATTAAATTCATTTGTTTTATTATTTTTTTATTAGTCGTAGATTCACATAGCACATTATGATTTTTTAATAAATAATTATATATTAATTAATTTATTTATAATAATCTTACAAGTTATTGAGTACAATTAATATGAAATAATGTATTCAACATCACTAGGATAAACCTGTTTCGAGGTTAAATAAATTCACATTTTACACAGACATAAATGACACAAAAATAATATTATACAAAACAACATGTCACTAATGTCGCCAGTAGGGTAGGGATAAATCACTTGCAACAATATTTTTTAAAGAATATAATTGATAATACAATAACAAAAATATGATATGTTGGGTAACCATGAGTATTGCCCATAAAAATTAAAAATAAAAAAAAACATATTTTTCAACTTAGGAAGGTTAACGATGAAAGAAAACTATTATGTTTTTATTAAATTTATTTATTTTGCTTCTTGGGTAACTAACATGTAGGTACCTACTATGTAAAATATTAATTTAAGTCGCACTCAGTATATGCCACATCGCTATTTGTATATCGAATTAAGAAAGAGAATTTCTACAATGAGTAGACGACTTGGTCTATGGAAATGATAACCACCCTTCCTAACTAAATTTGAGTTTGATGCAAGTTCAATTTGGTGAAGGGGATAAGGGGTGAAAAATCGACTTTCACCATTAAAATGCTATTTTCACCGCGCTATGATTAAAACTTTCTTTAGTTTCACGAATTTAATCGATTATACAAATTTCATTTAATATGATATTTGAAAGTATGAAATACATATGATCACAGTTTCACGTTAGTTAACTGAAATGGGTGGGTTGTGGCCAACGCTATACTCTTCACTACCAAGTCAGCATTTTCATGAGTTTGTTCAGTTATTTTTTATATAAATGTTTTATTTTGAAAACATTACAATTCTTCATTCATTCATACATTCATTCATATCATCACGGCATATCCCAAAATGTAGGGTAACCAGCGAAAGGTGTCCGGGTGTGCATTGCCTTATAAAAGGGAGAACAACACATCTATGTATACCCACACACCAGTCTCGTTTCACCAAAAAAGGCACTACATTCAGAATGGATGGTGAACCTCATTGCTATATAATTCTTCAATGCCATTTTATGAATCTGATGTCAGCAATTTGATAATTGAAATATCAATTTTAAAGTTCCCCGAGCTTGAGTTCACTTTGAAATATTCGACAGTTAAAAAAATTGAGAAGCACTAATCTGATCCTTCATAATATAATGGAGTCTAAGCGAGTACTAGATATACATAATTGAAATATTTGAAAATAATTATAATCGAATGAGTACAAAATGACTGTAATTGATCAAGTAGAATAACACGCCATACATAGCACAGTACAAAGCATATACATACATTGTGATGGAACTTTCAGAATACAATAACAGCATGATACTAGTTGATAATCTGCATTAAAAAAATAACACAAAAATAATATTCACAACTCCCCACTGTATCCTCTAGAGGTAGTGAGGAGTAAAAAACTATTTAATATGTTTAGTAAAACACAGGTTTTCTGTGTTTTACTAAACATATTCCATTTTTAGGCATTGGCTTTGATTATATTCAATTGTACCTACATATATACTATCTAAAAATAATAATGTTTTTAAAATTATTAATTTTGTATTATTTTGTTAAGCGCGCTATTGTTTATTTATTTCATTTATTTTTTTACCCCACATTTTGGCCACCCCACATTATAATGAAACAACTAGGAAACCCTATTCTTGGGCTAGCAGTTTACAAATTTACATAGACAATTATGTACACTTATGAACTGGGAGATGATAGTTTCCGCTCTACATTAGGAAGGCACAGAATTAAGGTAATTTCTAATAATAAAAAACATTAAAACAGACACATTGCTCACATAAAACATCAACCTTGGGCTCCTCAAGAAACTGCCTCCATCCCGCCCTGTCAACAGCAAGTCTCCTCCAATTTGTCTGTCCGATCGCTCTTATATCGCCCTTGATGTCGTCCAGCCATCTCATCCTAGGTCTCTCTCTGCTTCTTCTTCCTTCAGGACAGGTGTCCAATACTTTCTTTGGGAACCGGCTATACTCCATTCTACAAACGTGTCCGAGCCAACGTAGACGTTGTATTTTGATGTATTGGACAACGTTTGGTTCGCCATACATTATTTATAGCTCGTGGTTAAACCGGATCCTCCTTCACAGGTAGGACCAAATATTTTGCGAAGTATTTTCCTTTCGAACACCAACAATGCATTTTCGTCCTTCTTGGTCAATGTCCAGCATTCTGATGCATATGTCATGACCGGTCTAAGAAGAGTTTTGTAAATGAGGGTTTTTGTTTTACGAGAGATGAGTCGTGCTTTAGCAGTCCATAATAGCATCTATTTGCCGCGGCAAGTCTTATCCTTATTTCCGCACTGGTGTTGTTGTCCGCTGTAACAAGAGATCCCAGGTATGTGAATGATTCAACGACTTCTAGCTGATGGGTTCCCACTGATATTTATTCGTTTCTTACGTTGATGCTGTTCAGTGATGCTTTTCTTGTTGCCATGTATTTTGTCTTGTTGCCATGTATCAGTTCAAAATGCCCGTCATAATATTATAGACATTTCATAACCATAGAGAAGAGGAAATAGATGAATATCATCAGATTTATTTGATATGACTCGCATGCGTCCCAGATTAAATCAAAATATATCAAATATTTTATATATTGCTCAAAGAGCATCGAAAACGTAATACGGAATAGTAACTAATTTTATTTATACTTTTAATTCAATTTATTTTATAGGATATTGTCGAGTATTCGTTAGTTCTGTCCTTCCATAATTTGTGATGTATTAATAGATGTTTGTTTTAAATATTGTCATGTTCATTTCAGAGGTTATTTAAAAAGTCCTATTTTTTTTCAACCCCAATTGACTTTTTTTGTTAACTATATTTTAATGATAATTTTAAATTTTGTGTGTATGATTTGACGTTTGAAATTAAGGCTCTTAGGTCAACCACTGGAAAAACTCTTGGGGATCGTGCTCGCAGTGCTCGTAAATAAAAAAAAAACGTGTGGAATAGAAGACATTGTTCGGTGGAGTAGATCCAAAAGAAGACATTGGAGGGACCACGTAGCCAGAATGGACAGTGATAGGCTTGCGTATATAGCAGTAAATGAAATCTATTCTGGTCGCCGTCTACCTGGAAGACCATCCAAGAGATGGAAGGATAGTTATACTTCGTCATCTCAGGAGGCTAAGTTTTTGAATTACAGTATAACAGCTCTAATAAACGAAGAAGAAGAAGATAATAGATAGGATTTAAAATTATTTAGATTTTTCGTCATTTTGATTAATTCTTGCAATAATCATTTATCTTTGTACCTTTTTCGATATTTTTATTTAAAAATTCCCTATTTTATGATTTGCAATAAAATTGTGTATAAAATGATTATGCGTTATATTTTTTTGTGATAAATAAATCAAATATTGTATAACCGTTTAAAGTGAAAATACAGCAGTGATTTTTCGAGTAAGTCGTTGCAATTTTTCCCTTTGAATGGTTATTTTATATTTCCTCTACTGCGAATCTTTAAAGGCGTTTACCTAACGAACCAGAAATTGCATTCTCTTTAGTTTGTAGAAATAATTTCCCGAAAAGCGATCCCGCACGTGCTTTAACATTATTCAAACAGACGAATGAACTTTACCAATTGGGTGAACACTCAGTACATATCTACCTAAGTACCTTATTATGGGAGATATTCGATTAGGTGGATGAAATAATGCTATCCGACTTTTATTATCAAAAACTTTACCTGAGTCTAGTTCAAGATTAATAAATAAGAGAGTACAAGTATTCTACATACTTTTGACCGTCGACACTGCCGAAGTAGCAAGAAACCACGCGTCCCCAAAAGAATACTGAACAGACACCCAGGTGGAAGAAGACGAGTGGGAAGACCCAGGCTGAGGTGGGAGGATGTGGTTAGGAGGGATGTAGAGCAGCTCCTTCAGGTGACAGGCTGGAGGACGGCAGCCGAGGACAGAATGAGCTGGAGGCAAAAGTTACAGGAGGCCAAGGCTCGATATGGGCTGTAGCGCCATCGGAGAGAGAGAGCAATAAGCCCACCAGGGTACAAACTGTATGCATTAGAAGCGGGTCCAGAATGGCTGAAGATGGCACTGGAAAAAGACTGGTGGAAGTCCATTTGTTCGCGCCATTTAATTGTCATAAAATAAAATAAAATGCACTTTATTCGATGAATTTTGATGCCTTTGTGTATCACCAGAAGAAGTAATGCACTAAGCCAATGGCCATTGGCAATCAAGAGGCTTCTTCTGGGATTCATCGTCTTCATCCGCACTCATCACCGCTTCAACTACCGCTTTATAAAATAAACCGCCTACCTACAATGCATTGCCAATATTCGCGCCTGCGAGTTGGCAACACTGAAAAACAAGAGACTTCCCGCTTGTCTTTTGCAGAGTACGGATCCATATTTTGTTCGTGTCTGTGTGACCGCCGCTCTTCGCCGCTAATTAAATAAAACCCGCATAATTTCCAACCGCTACTTTTACCGCAAATTCTCCGCCATCTTCACCGCTATCGTCTACAATAACATCGCAGTTCATAAACATTTTCAACAGTTTTTTCATCCGCTACAACCGATACATCATTCATCAACGCCCGCCAAAAGGATCTGCCAGCCAATTAAAGGTAAGTGCATTGTTTCCTTTTGGCTTATATACGAGGTATCATATTTATTGAACTGCAGTGCATAAAAATCGTTCATAAAATCAAATACCAATACCAAATTTGTCAATTTTACATCGAACCAGCAAATCCCCGCAACACCATCATTTGTGAGTCCTATGTCCAATATTGGACTCATAAGCTTATGACAAACAACTTGCAATTCTCTCACTACTCGACTTCAGTAGCGCGTTTAATTCCTTGGATTTTGACATTCTACTTTGCCATTCTTTTCTCGCTCAACATAACTCAACCGGTGTTGGATTGGTTTTCTAGTTATCTGAGCAATTGGAAACAGTGCATTAAGATCGCCGATAATACTTATGAATTTGCCTCTTTGTTGTCTGGTGTGCCACAAGGTGGAGTTTTATCCCCACTGCTTTTTTCATTTTCATCAACTATATTTTTGCAGATGACCTTCAGTTATATATTCATTTCAGTCTAATCGAAATTGCCAATGCTACTCTTTCTATGAATGAAGATCTTAATTTTATCTCTTCTTGGTCATCAGAGCATGGTCTTCTTATTAACCATTCAAAATCTCAAGCGATTATTATTGATAGTCAAATTGGTTTTTTCAAAAAAATTCCAGGGTTTCTTAAACATTTTTTATTAAGAAAAATATTTTTTTTATGAAAAATTTTAACTGCCTATATTTCCAAATTTTAAAAAATATCGAAAAAAGCCGAAACACCCCAAATAGATAATTTAATTTTATATAAAAAAAATAAACATTGTATTAGAACATCTCAATTTTTTTAAACAATTTTTATAAAAATTGAATTTAGTGACGACATCACTTAATACAATTTGTATGGTAGTCGCCTATACACAATATGTAAGAAGACTTAATAGTTTGATACTTAAATCTCCAAACATACATACATACCATCATACTGTTTTCATATTCTGTGTAGGAAAAACAGACTGACCTCCATACTATCCTATCCTGACAAACATACCTACATGTTTTATATAGAAAATAAAATATCTTCAAATATTTATTAATTTGTGTTGTTTATAGTTTGGTACGTATTCTTTGATTATGCATATTATCGCCATCGACAGTTGGATCTCATGTGTTACATGCAACTAGTTTATAAAAATGTTTCGTCATATTATTCCAAGATATAACATTATAAACATGCATCTCAAAATCAAAATTGTTTCACGATAGATGAAATTTGTCTTAAAACACCGCTAGACTACCTAGAACAGGCGTGCAAGCATTGTGTAAATTTTGTATGAGAGATGTACAGTCGTTGACCAACTTAGTGATCTGCTACATGGCGTTGATAACGTTTTTTACCTACACGGGTGTTAAACGGTCGTTTAACTTTTACAACATGTTTATTAGTAAGACTGTGTGTTGTAATTTTAGTCTTTTGTGTGAAGAACATAATAAATTATTACAATATTGACTTAGAATTATTAAATACAACTCTGTGGCATTCATTGTGGGATTATTTTGAAACGACTGTTCATTTTAGAACAAACGGAGGCGGTGTAAATATGAAATCGGAAAGTGGCGTATATTTAATTTACAAATACATCAAGAATCTAGTATTTGTCTTAACCCCCAACCTCTTTTCGATAGTAGATGGGGGTTGTGCTATTTGCTATACAGCGATTCAAAATCAGCGGGAAAAACATGGTTATCTTTTGGAGTAATCCTCAAAATTAAGTGGGCTTTGAGTGTTATGCACGGTTGCACATTTTCATTAATTTGGTTTTCCTTGAATCGAGAACGCTCCATTCAGCAATTTTCCATTCATTTTGCTTATCTGCACAAAATTCTTTGATTTCATTGTCTTCTTAATTATCTCAACCCTTCCGTGATAAACTTTTGCTCTCGTTTTGGTGCGGTCCAGACAGAGCGAGATAGCTGAAGGTTCTTAGACAGCTGATTCGAAGACATTATTTTGGGTAAGTTCAGTTTCAAGTCCAACTGCAAAATTTTATTGAAATTTCCACATGCGTTTACAAATTGATTGTCAGATCAATACAATGTTTCACCATATATCATTTTGAGAATTTCGTCTCGAACCATCAATTTTTATATTTTCAACGAACAAAAACAACTTTTTCTAATTATAAATTCTTACTTTTTATCTGCATCAAAAAAAAGTAAAAGAAAAATGATAGGTAGCAATTATTCTGATTGGTTAGAAGAAATGTCTTAATGGCAATGAACCCTCCATTATGCCATATATTCATTTATATTATGTACAAAAATATAAATTAATAAAATAGCAAAATATTTAGTTGGTTTATAACGAAAATCAAAAGTTGCATGTACGCAAAACTTGGTTTTTTCAATGATATTTTATAGCAAAATTTTCAACATCTCAATGGAGACGAAGTAGGAATATTATAGGAGAACCAAGAACTCAAGGCACCTACGAGGCTAACGACATGTCATCGGCTGTTTTACGTGATCACTTTATGCGCTTACGTAAAGGCGTAATTGGTGAACGTTGCGCAAGCGCAAGAATGATCACGTAATCCAGCCGATGACAGGTCGTTAGCCCTGTAGGTGCCATGAGTTTCTGATTTTCCCGTAATATTCCAAAATCGTCTCTATTTAGATGTTGAAAAAATGGTCAAAAAATATTTCGTATAATATGTTCCAGGAGTTTATATATATATATATATATATATATATATATATATATATATATATATATATATATATATATATATATATATATATATATATATATATTATATATATATATATATATATATATATATATATATATATATATATATATATATATATATATATATATATATATATATATATATATATATATATATATATATATATATATATATATATATATATATATATATATATATATATATATATATATATATATATATATATATATATATATATATATATATATATATATATATATATGTTATATTTGATGTTTTCACGGGTGAAATATGTTATAATATTTTTATCTCGGTTTTCCCGTGTCAGTAGGTCTTGACTAAGACCATTTGTCTTCCGACGTTTCGCCTGAATATCACCAGGCATTTTCAAGGACTTAACGAAAAGCACGCGCGCGACACACGTCTACTCACACTGAAAGCTCACCGTCAAGTGCTTTTCGTTAAGTCCTTGAAAATGCCTGGTGATATTCAGGCGAAACGTCGGAAGACAAATGGTCTTAGTCAAGACCTACTGACACGGGAAAACCGAGATAAAAATATTATAACATATATATATATATATATATATATATATATATATATATATATATATATATATATATATATATATATATATATATATATATATATATATATATATATATATATATATATATATATATATATATATTATATATATATATATATATATATATATATATATATATATATATATATATATATATATATATATATATATATATATATATATATATATATATATATATTTATTTATTTATTTATTTATTTATTTAATATACAGAGACACCAACAGAACACTGAACAACACAAACAAAAAAAAACATGAAACAAAAAATAGAATCTCCAGTGCTCCAATAACAGGTATCTCCCGCATGGCTATTGTGCATAGTTAGGTATGTACAATCAACGTCTCCTGACCATTAATATTATAAAAAAGACATTACTTTGCACAGTTAAAAGAAAAGTTTAAAATACACATATACATATATGTAGGAAAACAGAAAGAAAACAAATGTTGAACTAATAAAATAAAACAAAAAAAAAAGGAACAATTGAACC